>JAVLUX010000058.1:972500-1097500 GCA_032164185.1 Moxostoma hubbsi | reverse complement strand
ATAAAGTGTTGCTATGCGGTTGCTATGGTGTTCTGTGTGGTTAATAAAGTGTTGCTATGTAGTTGCTGGGGTATTTTTGGTGGTTTGTAGAGCATTGCTATGTGGTTGCTAGGGTGTTCTGTGTGGTTAATAAAGTGTTGCTATGTAGTTGCTGGGGTGTTTTTGGTGGTTTGTAGAGCATTGCTATGTGGTTGCTAGGGTGTTC
Source organism: Moxostoma hubbsi (assembly GCA_032164185.1). Lineage (NCBI taxonomy): Eukaryota > Metazoa > Chordata > Actinopteri > Cypriniformes > Catostomidae > Moxostoma > Moxostoma hubbsi. Next base: position 1,097,295 of record JAVLUX010000058.1, on the reverse strand, counting down.
TGTGTGGTTAATAAAGTGTTGCTATGTAGTTGCTGGGGTGTTTTTGGTGGTTTGTAGAGCATTGCTATGTGGTTGCTAGCATGTTCCCATAGTTGTAGAGCATTATGTGGTTGCCAGAGTGTTTTTGCAGCAGTGTGACAGCCCACCTGTCTTCAACAAGGGCACAAACACTGCAGGACCACCTCACACACTTTACAAACACCACTCAATATGTTTTTATTAACGGCATAAACATGTTCCGAAAGTGGACACGTGAGGGTGTTTTCTAATAACTGTATAATTTTTTACAGTCTACAACCTGATTGAATGGTCGAGATAGAGAGCTCTGCCAGCCAATCAGCTCTGACAGACACCACTGACTGGCCAATCAGAGTGTGTATGTGTGTGAGGGTGGGGCTTGTGTTCCAGCAGGGTTACTATGCAGCGGTGGGCGGGGTTTGAGTGTTGGAGTGGCAGTGACGTGAGCGGGCGATCAGAGAGAGAGAGAGAGAGAGAGAGAGAGAGAGAGAGAGAGAGAGAGAGAGAGAGAGAGAGAGAGCGCGTGCTGTGATTTTGCTGCGCGTCTCTCTCACTGCAGCTGTGCATGCGACCATTTGCACGCATGTATGTATGTGTGTGTGTGTGTGTGTGTGTGTTGATGCATGCGAGCGTTCTTCATACAGCGCTCCGTGAATTCTCAGCATCACCGAAGGATTCAGCGCATCTGTTGCCGTGGTGATGGGCTGCAGACTGTCACGGCCGTGGATGAGCGACAGCATTGGGGTGAGTCCAGTGTGTGTGTGTGTGTGTGTGTGTGTGTGTGTGTGTGTGTTCATGATTGTGAACGTCTATATTTGTGATTGTATGTGTGTGATTGTTTGATGTATAAGCGACTGTGATGTGTGTGTGTGTGTGTGTGTGTGTGTGTGTGTGTGTGTGTGTGTGTGTGTGTGTGTGTGTGTGTTGATGGTGACTAGGAGTGACATTGATGCTGATACACCACGTCCAAATTGTCCTCTCTCTCTCTCTCTCACACACACACACACACACACACACACACACGTGACTCATACAGTGATGCTGGTATGAACATGATTATTTTCATCATGTGTGTGTGTGTGTGTGTGTGTGTGTGTGTGTGTGTGTGTGTGTGCCTGAGGTTCAGGCCAGTAAAGATGGGGTCGTGGGCAGCTGTGGGTCCTGAGGGGGTGTTTACACAGATGTGTGTTACACAGCCTACAGGCAACCTGAAGAGTGTGATTAAACTGTGTGTGTGTGAGATAAATCAAATCTGGTTAAATAGAGCGGACGACAAACGGCTGATGGTCACTCAGATGAGTCGCATGTAAACATGGACTAAAATTAATCAACGACACACAGCAGATTTAACGAAGTCTGAACATCCACTCTGAATTCAGTTTGTTGGAGCTTTGAGGCCCATTTTATGCTTAAAGTTCACCAAATTATCTTAGTAAATAGAAAACAGTCTTTGTGTATCATTTGTAAGACACGAGCAGAACTAATTTTGGTGTCAATTGTACGTTAAATGTTGTTTACGCACAATTTTGCATTTAAACTTTACAGTCTTTGTGTATCATTCGTAAGACACGAGCAGAACTAATTTTGGTGTCAATTGTACGTTAAATGTTGTTTACGCACAATTTTACATTTAAACTTTACAGTCTTTGTGTATCATTTGTAAGATGCGAGCAGAACTAATTTTGGTGTCAATTGTACGTTAAATGTTTTTTACACACAATTTTACATTTAAACTTTACAGTCTTTGTGTATCATTTGTAAGATGCGAGCAGAACTAATTTTGGTGTCAATTGTACGTTAAATGTTGTTTATGCACAATTTTACATTTAAACTTTACAGTCTTTGTGTATCATTTGTAAGACGCGAGCAGAACTAATTTTGGTGTCAATTGTACGCGAGCAGAACTAATTTTGGTGCCAATTGTACGTTAAATGTTGTTTACGCACAATTTTACATTTAAACTTTACAGTCTTTGTGTATCATTTGTAAGACGCGAGCAGAACAAATTTTGGTGTCAATTGTACGTTAAATGTTGTTTACGCACAATTTTACATTTAAACTTTACAGTCTTTGTGTATCATTTGTAAGACGCGAGCAGAACAAATTTTAGTGTCAATTGTACGTTAAATGTTTTTTACGCACAATTTTACATTTAAACTTTACAGTCTTTGTGTATCATTTGTAAGACGCGAGCAGAACAAATTTTGGTGTCAATTGTACGTTAAATGTTGTTTACGCACAATTTTACATTTAAACTTTACAGCCTTTGTGTATCATTTGTAAGACGCGAGCAGAACTAATTTTGGTGTCAATTGTACGTTAAATGTTGTTTACGCACAATTTTACATTTAAACTTTACAGTCTTTGTGTATCATTTGTAAGACGCGAGCAGAACAAATTTTAGTGTCAATTGTACGTTAAATGTTTTTTACGCACAATTTTACATTTAAACTTTACAGTCTTTGTGTATCATTTGTAAGACGCGAGCAGAACAAATTTTGGTGTCAATTGTACGTTAAATGTTGTTTACGCACAATTTTACATTTAAACTTTACAGTCTTTGTGTATCATTTGTAAGACGCGAGCAGAACAAATTTTAGTGTCAATTGTACGTTAAATGTTTTTTACGCACAATTTTACATTTAAACTTTACAGTCTTTGTGTATCATTTGTAAGACGCGAGCAGAACAAATTTTAGTGTCAATTGTACGTTAAATGTTTTTTACGCACAATTTTACATTTAAACTTTACAGTCTTTGTGTATCATTTGTAAGACGCGAGCAGAACAAATTTTAGTGTCAATTGTACGTTAAATGTTTTTTACGCACAATTTTACATTTAAACTTTACAGCCTTTGTGTATCATTTGTAAGACGCGAGCAGAACAAATTTTAGTGTCAATTGTACGTTAAATGTTGTTTATGCACAATTTTACATTTAAACTTTACAGTCTTTGTGTATCATTTGTAAGACACGAGCAGAACTAATTTTGGTGTCAATTGTACGCGAGCAGAACTAATTTTGGTGCCAATTGTACGTTAAATGTTGTTTACGCACAATTTTACATTTAAACTTTACAGTCTTTGTGTATCATTTGTAAGACGCGAGCAGAACAAATTTTGGTGTCAATTGTACGTTAAATGTTGTTTACGCACAATTTTACATTTAAACTTTACAGTCTTTGTGTATCATTTGTAAGACGCGAGCAGAACAAATTTTAGTGTCAATTGTACGTTAAATGTTTTTTACGCACAATTTTACATTTAAACTTTACAGTCTTTGTGTATCATTTGTAAGACGCGAGCAGAACAAATTTTAGTGTCAATTGTACGTTAAATGTTTTTTACGCACAATTTTACATTTAAACTTTACAGCCTTTGTGTATCATTTGTAAGACGCGAGCAGAACAAATTTTAGTGTCAATTGTACGTTAAATGTTTTTTACGCACAATTTTACATTTAAACTTTACAGTCTTTGTGTATCATACATAAGACACGAGCAGAACTAATTTTGGTGCCAATTGTACGTTAAATGTTTTTTACACACAATTTTACATTTAAACTTTACAGTCTTTGTGTATCATTTGTAAGACGCGAGCAGAACTAATTTTGGTGTCAATTGTACGTTAAATGTTGTTTACGCACAATTTTGCATTTAAACTTTACAGTCTTTGTGTGTCATTCATTAGAAAAAAGAATAATACATTTTTGTGTAAATTGTTTGTGAAAAATATTTTTTAAATACAATTGACAGAAATTCGTTCTATGTCGTTCAGGTTCACGGTCGGGATTTGAAGCACCTGCAGAACCGAGAGGCCTTTCGTATCCTGGCCAGCTATGAGCAGCCAATCACACTTCAGATTGATGGGCGGAGGGGGCGGAGCTTGCAGTATAACAGGACGACGGACTGCAGCACTCAGACAGAGCGATCGTGGGACCCCCTCTGTGCGCACTCGTGTACCCTACCACACTTGCCTCACTCCGACAGGTGTGACAACTCACTGCTGACACCTGCTGGACAAACAGTTCACACTGTTATTAGTGCAAGAACAAAACCAATCTAGAATGAACTGTTGTTGTCTTGTAAAGAAGTACTGTATGATGTCAGTATACTTGACATATAAGAAGAATGTTCTCTGTGGCAGCTGTCTTTATATCAGAATGAGGTCACTGAAGCTCTTTACAAATATATTACAATAACAGCATCTTGAGTGAAGGGGGCAGGGCCAGAGCTGTGTCCTACAGCTATCATTATACAATATTAATTTCACATAAACAACAAATATACAAGTGTTTCCCATCTGCTTCCACTCTTTCAGGATGTACTACAGTCACATGACTCTGCCCAGTAACCATAGAGATGGAAGCAGGTATGAATATCTGCCGAACTCGCCCAGAGACCTGGAGCACAGACTGTCCTACAACGTAAGTCATTATCATAATTCCTATATGATAATGAGTAGATATTAATATTCATGAGGATACGCATACAGTTGCTCGATTTATATTTTAGAGATCCAGATCCCTTTAATTTAATGAGAATAAATGTGATTTTCTTTTAGTTGTGCGTCTGATTTATACTTGAATTTGGACAACAGAATAAATGGTCAGTGGTGTGATTGCGGTGTATTAAAAATAAAATAAATGATATATTCTGAACTTTATATTATTAATAAATATTCTATAAAAGTAAAAAAACACCGTCTATTAAAATAACATTAATGCATTAAATATTTTAATTTAATAATTAATAACTACATAGGTATAGAATTAATTTATAACAAATAAAATATAAATTATAAAAACTCCATTTTATTTGTATTGTGCTTTTACATTTAATGAAAAAACTTGTGAAGATGTGTATTTATTTTATTTACATTATAATTAATACATAAAATATATGAATAAATTAAAATGCCAGAAAGACACTCACACACACTCGCGCACACACTCGCGCACACTCTCACACTCACTCACACGCACACACACACTCACTCACATGCACACACACTCACACACACACACTCACTCTCACACTCACACACACGCTCACTCACACACTCACACACACACACACGCACACACACACACTCACATACACACACTCTCACACACACACACACACGCTCACTCACACACACACACTCTCACACACACAAAACACACAGACACACTCACACACACACATAAAAACTCACACACACACACTCACACACACACAAAACAAACTCTCTCACACACACTCACTCACACACACACTCACACACATAAAAACTCACTCACGCACACACACATACACTTACTCACACACTCACTCACACAGGTGACACGGGTTGACTGAGTGGCTGATGCACCACCTGTGCCCCCTACTGTGCCAACTTGCTGTGCTTTAGCCACCCGGCTCTCTGCTCGTTGTGAGCATCGCTCCTCTGCCCTCCGTTGTTGTTGGGGGGCGACTGCCTCCAACTGGCCAGCAGCGTCCTTCACAAGCCTCCTCCACAGAGGCCGATCTTGACCCCGCTGGTTTCAGTCATCGGCAAGTCCACTCAGCTCCACATCCAGCCCGTCCAGCCCGCTTAGCCCCCTCAATCCTGCTAAACAAAAGCTGTTTAGGCATGCAGGCTACATGACCCAGCCAACGCAACCTTGCCTGCCGGAGGAGCTCACCGGGACTTTGTCCATATCTTTCAAAGATTTGTGAGCTCCTCACACAATCCAGCCTGGTTAAACCCAGGATGGATCTTAGGCAGGCCAGCCTAAATGTTTCTAACAGGCGAAGATGTTCCATTAGGGAGGTCCACGTTTCGCAATCATAGAGAAGGGAGGGAATGACCGTGGCCGAGAATACCTGAAGCGTCGTGCGGAGCGACAAACTGGGTAGCTTCCACACAGCGTTACGCAACCGATGAAAAGATAATGCCGCTCGACTGATTCGGAGTGAGACCTCTACTGTCAAACCGGAGCTGGTCATAAGCACACTGCCCAGGTATGGAAAACACTCTACTCTCTCCACAACTGCCCCATCACCAATTGGGAGCTGTGGGAGTGGAGTGTCCGATGGTACATAATACCCAGGCAGGTGCTTAGTTTTGGTTGGGCTGATGGTAAGGCCCCATCTCTTAGTGGCAAGCTCCAGGTTCATCAGCAGCGCCTCCAACTCCTCCTCTGAGTGAGCAGCAATCACCAGATCATCAGCATACATAATGTGGTTGACCAATAGGGAGCATCCCTTGACCGCACCCGGGCATCGATCAACCTCCCATTATATCTGTACCAGATGGAAATTCCTCTGATACAGCCATCGAAGGCTTCCTGAACCACACGGTCGAAATAGATATTAAATAATGTGGGAGCCAGAGGACATCCCTGTCGCACTCCAAGGTGAACAGGGAATGGCTCCGACTCCCGACCACGTAGTTTTACCCGGGCCCGCTCGCCATCATGAAGGTCCTTAATGATCACGAGCAGCGGGTCTGGGACTCTGAAAGCACGAAGAACAACCCAGAGCCCAGGCCTTCTGATGGTATCATAGGCCTTGACCAGGTCAATAAAGCAGAGATGTAGGTCTTGCTGGAATTCCCTACACCTCTGCTGTAGCAGACGGACAGAGAATATGGCATCTGTGCAAGACCGCTCCTTCCTGAAACCACACTGGGGCTCCGCAAGTCACTCCTCAGTGTGCCTGGCAAGGCGATGTTGAATAATTCTTGCCAGGGCCTTTCCCGGCACACTGAGGAGCGAGATGCCCCTATAGTTATTACAATCCCTGCGGTCCCCCTTCTTAAAGAGAGGGACCACCAGGGCATCCTTCCAATCCTGCGGAATCTGCCCAGTGGTCCAGACTGTTGTTATGATGTCATGTAGGGCAGCCTGTGCACAAACGCCACCCTCCCTCAGCATTTCGCTTGGGAGATCATCTCTGCCCGGTGCCTTTCCTGGTCTCAGGCTCCGGATCGCCTTCAGTACTTCCTCCAAAGATGGCACCTCAGCCAGCCACCCACAGGGAGTGACTTCTTCCTCCAATATTTGAGGCACCGCAGCCCCCGCAGGGTCATCCCCACTTTGTCCCACAATGTTTTCCAGGCTGAGGGACCCTAATGATGGTAATAGGTGTGGCGCTTCAAGTAACTTTTTTGATAGAATTAAAGAGTGATTTGTGATCGTGAGTCATTGAGGCAGACTCTATCTCCTCAGCAACCCGCGACCACCAACCATCCTAGCAGCGCCTCACGGCTCTCCGAACCTCCAAGCGAAGGGTGTGGTAAGCCTCCTCATTCTCTAACGTGGGATGCTGTAGACGATGAGAGTGGGCCTGTCGCTTTTTCTCAGCTAGCCTGAACACCTCCATCAGCCAGGGTTTCTGAGGAGGTCTGGACCGTGTGCCCAAAGCAGCCATTGCAGTTACATGAGCCACAGTCCTAAACCTCGCCCATTTCCCCTCGACATCCGGAGGAGTGGTGGATGATACCAACCCCAGCTGCAAGCGTTGCTGAATTTCTGAAGTTTACACCCACCACTGGAGTGAAAGAATGGCAGGCGCATCTTACAGATGACAAGTCGATGGTCAGTGGGCAGATCAGCTCCATGGTAGGTCCTGGTGTCAAGGACATGGACCCGCATCTGCTGTTCCATCACTATGTAGTCCAGCAGATGTTCTTGCTTGGACCCGGCATGCATCCATGATGTTGTGTGGATGCGCCGATGCGGGAACAGTATGTTGGTAATTACAAGCCCATGGGCTACACAAAAATCTAGCAACCTCCTGCCGTTGTTATTGAGCTGATCTGGCCCATGTCTTCCAATCACTCCTGACCAGGTGCTAACATCCTGACCAACTCGGGCATTGAAATCATCCAACATGACGATTCTATCCAGAGGGGCCACTTTAGCCAGCACCTGTGACAGGTCTTAGAAGGTATCTGACTCATCGGCCTTTCCCGCATCCCTCCACGGATGTTCATCTTCGGTGGGGGCATAAGTAACCATGACCACCACTCCTCACCTCCGGTTGATGGGAAGGCAAACCCAAAGTAACCTAGGGCTCACAGTTTCCCACAAGTAAAAAAGCAAAAACAACCCCCTACCTCAGCGTGGTGCCGTACTGGCAACGTCGTGGGCAGTACCATGGGGGGAGGGCCAATAGAGACTGTTCCCTCCCCGTTTCTCTGTCATGGCACTTTGTAGCCAGCACAGTGGCCAAATGGGGGCTCTGGAAGGGTGAGAGGGGCTGGTAACCCCTTCACCTTCAACTGATTACCACTAAACCACAAATTAAAACTAAGTAAGCTAATGCCGGAGGCCCTGGGGGGATAGGCGTCTATGATGTCTCCTGGCCAAACTCCATCTGGCAGAGCCAGGAGACTGAATCCTCACCCTCGGGGCTTCTCCAGAAACAACAAAAAAGCCGCTACGGATGGTCACGGGGAATGTTCGAACACTCACAGCGGAGGAGAGGCTGCCACTCCTCTGTCGGGAGCTGGACCGGTACCGCCTGGATCTCTGTGGTGTTCAGGAGGTCCGGTGGACCGGCTCTGGCTCTTGACACTATGAGGGGTGGACTGTCCTCTACTCGGGGCAGGCGACTGCCAAACAACAGGGAGTGGCCCTTCTTCTGAACAAAAGAATGAAGGGAGCGTGGGGGAGCGTGACATACACACATTCATACACCAATGACGGCAGAGCTGCCATGTAAGGTGCTAGTCTGCCATTGGGGTTCAGTGTCTTGCCCAAGGACACTTCGGCATGTGGAGTCATGTGGGCCGGGATTTGAACCACCAACCCCGCGATTAGTGGCTGACCAACCAACTAACTGCTCTACCAACTGAGCCACAATATCAATATCGTTTCGTTTTATCGTTTCAGGACCCAGAGTTCTCCAGTGGCGTTTCTCAGGGACAAAACTGTCTGATCGGCTGCTGCGACACCAATTTAGATGAACCCAAAAGCTTCCAGAGTCAGGTGAGCTTATAACCGACACCTTCTGCATGACAAGGAACTTACCTAAGGAATAATAATAGATTATGCAAGTTGTGTTACCAGGCAACTGGCGATTATAAAGACCATGAATATTTTCAGTCGGTCTGCCGTAAGAGTGACTCGCAGTGCAGATCTGCAACCGGGCAGTTCTATGAATTCACTTCTAATATCATTTAAATGTAAAGCATTTGAAACCTTTTTTGGTGAACTGTTCCTGTAAGGTCTGTTCACACAAAACGCATTCTCTGGTCCACGTTGCAGCATACTTTCAAGAACTGCCCATAGACAAGATACTGTATAAAAAGCATCCAATCACAGTTTTGTTTTGTTTTCATGTGCTATTTAGGGGCCTTTGAAATCAATCATGCAACTATAACAGACTGGGGTGGGAAAAACCCTTAAAAGTATGGTTTGGTAGGCTCTACCATTAGAGACCTGTGTAGACTTTGTGGTCAGAATTTCATAAAATGTATGTTTGTTTGTGACAGACTGATGAGGATGACAACATGATGGAGAAACCCATCGGTTACCTGCCCCTCCACCACGAGCTGGACAGCGGTCTCGGCTGGACAGACGGCAGTTTCCACCAGGGCGAGTTGTCGGGGGTGGAGACAGAGGAGGGGCTTGAGGAATGCCACGGCCACGTTGGGGGAGGGTCGCCTTCATCAGAATCTTTCATCTCTTCGGAACTGAGTGACTCGGGATTTTACAGCGTCAGCACTAGCGAGTTTCTGCGTTTCCAGCGACTGCTAGAGAAACGCATGCGCCATTACAATGCTCGCATGCACCACCAGGGGGAGCCATGTTCCCGCGAGCGGCGAGATTCCCGCGAGCGGCGAGACAGCCAGATAAAACACCGCGAGCTTGAGGCCATCCCTGAGGCTCTGACGGTGCAGCCTCAAAACGTCTGCGTACCCACTGTTTGGGGGTCACGAGTTTTATCCCGAGTGTCGTCCATGCAGTACCGTAAAGAGGAGCGACCGTGTTTGAACAGACACAGCTCAAGCAGCGGCTCTCTGTTCAATCCCGCGGTACACTCGACGTGCAGTACCCCATCTGGCCAGTGTAGGCCACCACCACATCCTAGCTCTGCAGGAATGTTGAGAAGAAGCAGGACATTGCATCACCGTCCGGCGCCCATGCAGCACCGCAGGCGGGCGAGTCACCCAGCGTCTCCCAACTACTGCAGCGCAACAATGCATCACTGCGGCCACAGAATTGACCTGCCGATGGAGCTACCTGAAGAACCAGACGTCACCGTGATGCACAGTATGGACCACCTGGCACACCCTGTTGCGCACCCTGCTCATGCCGCACAGTCTGCACATGCAATGAGTCAGCCGTCATTGATATCTCCAATTGACGACCATCGCTGTGTTCCACCTCCAAATCTCCAAGACAGGATCCGAGCATCAACCGAACCCCAGCTACAGCAGAACTTTGTGACCGTACAGCCGCCTGGCCGACAACGAGACGGGCGATTCCACACCTTGAGTCACACACCCAGTCAGGACGCCAACGTTACCTGGCCTAAACCCGCCAACCGCATGGGCACGGGGGGTGGAGGCGGTCTCTACAGCACTCTAGAAGGCCACATGCCCACTGCAGACACCCGGAAAACACCCAGCGGAAATTTGCGGGCAGTTCGAAACCAAATGTTACGGGACCGAGCATCCCGACTGGCGGACGAGCGTAGCGGCATGAGTACGGACGAGGAAAGCAACACAGACGTCCGAATGGGTCGATATTGGAGTCGCACTGAACGTCGTGAACATATGCTGCAGAAACAGCGACAGCATCAGGCCAGAGGGGGCATAGCCACTACAGGATTGGCGCATGGGGGCGGGGTCATGGGAGGAACTAACGTAGATAACAGCTATAGTACAGTTCTCGAGCTGAGCCAGCGAAAACTAAGTCGTCTGAGGAACCGAAAGTTGCTTGACGACTGGACCACTGTAGAGGAACTCCTGACCCACGGAACTCGTCTCGGTGCCAGCGAAGACGCCCTACAGCTGCCCACATCTTTACTCACCGTCACAACTGTATAGCAACAGTCGCCGAGTGTGTGTTTAGGTGTGTGTGTGTGTGTTTGTGTGTGTGTTGGATCTGCCCGCACTACACAAAGCTACCTCCAGAAATTGAGGTTTACTGTAGTTACAAACATTTCCACGGTAGTAAATTGATTTGTAAGTGTTATATTATCAGTATATTGTTTTCCATTGTGTAAAGAGACATTTTATTACAGAGCGAAATTACCACAGTTTGATTCGATCGCATGAAGCAATACAACACAGATGCCGATACCAGACAAACCAAATTTAATTTGGTGCAAGCGTATTTTCTTGGTAAAATAAAGAACGAAAATTTATGTTATGGATATTTTAAGGCGGTGCTAACAGTGAGATTTAATTTTATTTGCAACTAGCCAATACACGCCATCCAGATTCTGTCACTTTCGCACAAATACGAAATTCCGCTACCTGAGTAATTTTTAGTAGGTCCGATGAGCAGGTGTGCCGAGTTACGATAGCGATCGGGCAGCGGAACGTGAGTATATGTTGTGAGTTTTGCGAGTTCTTGCACTATAACTGTAGTTCTGTAGATTATTTTAAAAACTATTTTTCTTGTGCTCTTCACAGTTTGTCACAAAAATAAACAAAGAACTTTTTATAGACTAAAAGAGTAACATTGAAAGAAAAAGTGGTGTTAACTGCTGTAAAAGAATTTGTCGAGCTTGACGATGCTCTGAACTCTTCGTTTTGGTTAAAACTTTTTCTATATATTCAGGGGGCTTCATTCATGACATGAGCACAATTAATTTACATATACATCATTTTGGACCCATTCTCATGTACATTTGATGCAATAATTTACGTACAATTTTTTTTTCACAAATCATTGCATGATGCGACTTGAGAAGAGTGATTTACTCAAATAATTTGATTTACGTAATGGAATGGTTACATAAATGATTTTTACACAGAAAATGTTGCAATAAATAATTAGTGCATGAATGATTTTACAAATAATGTCCACATAAATCACAGCACGATTTGTCAATTTACTAATGAACGGTTTAATGAATGAAGCACACATACATCCTTGAGACATCTGTTTTAGATCTTTTGTTCTGGAGAGCATCACAATCTGATTAACATCTGCTGAACGTCTTAAAAAGATCAGATTTACAGATATTCCAAATCATAAACGTCTTCAATACATCCGCTGAACCTCTTAAAAAGATCAGATTTACAGACATTCCAAATCATAAACGTCTTCAATACATCTGCTGAACGTCTTAAAAAGATCAGATTTACAGACATTCCAAATCATAAACGTCTCAAATACATCTGCTGAACGTCTTAAAAAGATCAGATTTACAGATATTCCAAATCATAAACGTCTCAAATACATCTGCTGAACGTCTTAAAAAGATCAGATTTACAGACATTCCAAATCATAAACGTCTCAAATACATCTGCTGAACGTCTTAAAAAGATCAGATTTACAGACATTCCAAATCATAAACGTCTCAAATACATCTGCTGAACATCTTAAAAAGATCAGATTTACAGACATTCCAAATCATAAACGTCTCAAATACATCTGCTGAACATCTTAAAAAGATCAGATTTACAGACATTCCAAATCATAAACGTCTCAAATACATCTGCTGAACGTCTTAACAAGATCAGATTTACAGACATTCCAAATCATAAACGTCTCAAATACATCTGCTGAACGTCTTAAAAAGATCAGATTTACAGACATTCCAAATCATAAACGTCTCAAATACATCTGCTGAACGTCTTAAAAAGATCAGATTTACAGACATTCCAAATCATAAACGTCTCAAATACATCTGCTGAACGTCTTAACAAGATCAGATTTACAGACATTCCAAATCATAAACGTCTCAAATACATCTGCTGAACATCTTAAAAAGATCAGATTTACAGACATTCCAAATCATAAACGTCTCAAATACATCTGCTGAACATCTTAAAAAGATCTGCTGACATGTTGCAAATGAGCAAATAACGTAAAACAATACGTCTTCCAGACGTCTATATGATGTGTGTGTTTACATCTTGAAGTTTCCTCATCTGCAGTTCCCTCTTGGATATCAATAAGACATTCAGCAGATGTCTCTGAGACGTTTATGATGAATCAGATCTTTTTAAGATGCTCAGCAGATGTTTATTATATTGTAATGCTCTCCAGATGAAACGCTCTAAAACAGATATCTTGGAGATGTACGTGTGACATCTGGGAATTATTTTTTTTATTATTAAGCATGGATTTATGAATCGAAGGAAATTAATTATTCTTGTTTCACGAATGAGGCCCAACTGGTTTTGCAAAGTAGAAGGTGAACAAGTACTTTGGTCACCTGTGTTAGCGTGTAATTGTTTGCTATTTTTTTTTTTGAGGAAATCAGGATTTTTCCCCACCTGCACTAATTTTGGTGCACAAGCACTGGAGTGTTTACAATTTTCCCTCACAACTGTGACAATGCGACACATATCTCTCTCTCTCCCTCATTCCTGAGGTGCAATCACGCCATTTTCACCACGAGTCAAGTGCTGTGAATGGATGGAACATCTTCTGTGCGACACACGGACTAACAGAACTCTCCCATCGACTTTCCACTTTAGAAATGGTTTTCTTGGAATATGACGTACTACATGTGCTTGTAATAAAGATGAGATTTTCATTAGCTACTCCTTGAAGTGTGTGTGGCCCTCCAATTAAATCAACCGCTTTAATTTCATTCAGAACTACATTTTTGAATGAGCAAGTGAAGGTGTGATAAATGTGCCCTAATCTAGACAGTCAGGGACTCTCAATTCCAACACATTTTCTCCCAATGTTGGAATGCCCAATTCTTGCTACTTAGTAGATCCTCGTGGTAGCGCAGTTACTCAGTCTAGGTGGTGGAGGACAAGTGTCAGTCGCCTCCGCTTCTGAGACGTCAATCGCCGCATCTTATCACGTGACTCGTTGTGCATGACACCGCGGAGACTCACAGCATGTGGAGACTCATGCTACTCTCCACGATCCACACACAACTCACCACACGCCCCATTGAGAGAACCACTAATCACCACCACGAGGAGGTTACCCCATGTGACTCTACCCTCCCTAGCAACCGGGCCAATTTGGTTACCCCATGTGACTCTACCCTCCCTAGCAACCGGGACAATTTGGTTACCCCATGTGACTCTACCCTCCCTAGCAACTGGGCCAATTTGGTTACCCCATGTGACTCTACCCTCCCTAGCAACCTGACCAATTTGGTTCCCCATGTGACTCTACCCTCCCTAGCAACTGGGACAATTTTGTTACCCCGTGCGACTCTACCCTCCCTAGCAACCAGGACAATTTGGTTACCCCGTGTGACTCTACCCTCCCTAGCAACCGGGACAATTTGGTTACCCCATGTGACTCTACCCTCCCTAGCAACCTGACCAATTTGGTTATCCCATGTGACTCTACCCTCCCTAGCAACTGGGACAATTTGGTTATCCCATGTGACTCTACCCTCCCTAGCAACCGGGACAATTTGGTTACCCCATGTGACTCTATCCTCCCTAGCAACCGGGACAATTTGGTTACCCCATGTGACTCTACCCTCCTTAGCAACCGGGACAATTTGGTTACCCCATGTGACTCTACCCTCCCTAGCAACCGGGACAATTTGGTTACCCCATGTGACTCTACCCTCCCTATCAACTGGCCAATTTGGTTGCTAAGGAGACCTGACTGGAGTCACTCAGCATGTCCTGGATTCAAACTTGCGACTGTCAGCACCTATTGAAGGCATTGTAAGGCCTTCATTTAACCAAAATAGTTAAGACCCACATGTCTCTGGGATGGCACCGCAGTTTGAGGATGGGTGATAGGAATCGGAATCATTGGTCACAATCTCCCGTCAGGACGTCCCACTGAGAGACGATGTCTGTCTCTAATCCAACTGCTCATGAACAAACAAACAATAAACAACAAAAACACACACAGGAAAATATCAAATATATCAAATTTGACACTGAAGAAATGTGTTTGTACCTGAGCGAACAGACGGGATGTATGTGTGCGCTGATAATTTTGGCGATGCCATGTGTCAGAAAGTCCCCGATGGCGTTTCGTCCATCATGACGGCCGACGGCCAACAGCGCCCCCAGCGGTTAAATGTGCAAGTGAGAGCCATACTGATGCAGTCCAGAGTGCCGTCCGCCTCCTAAACACACACAACACATGGCCAACAACAGTGGAGTTATATTTGTGCCACAGTTCTTGTGCACAAAATTGGATTTAAATATTCTGCATGTGCAAGATGATATTTTGAGCATGCAAAAGGTATTTTTTTTATGTATCATGCAGAGTGGGTAGGAGAAGAAAGCAAATTCACATTCAAATAAATTTTATTCAGACACAAAATTGATTTTCGTTCATTTTTAATGCGCTCAAAATATCATCTTGCACATGCAGAATTGTGGCACATACATGAACTCCATAAACAACTGAATAAACACTGCATCAACAAGACACTTGTTTTTAAATAATAATAATAATAATAATAATAATACAAATATGGTGCAGTGTGTTGCTGTACCTCTGGATAATTCTGCCCGAAGGACTCTATGAGACAGAAACCCAGTTCAGATTAATTACAACGAAATTTAACTGCAAACTGAAGTTAACTTATTTACATGATTTACATTAATTATATAACAATAAATCTTCATTAGATTGACAGATAACATCAGTGGCGGACTGAACGGTCTTCAAAATACATCAACATCATTTGGTGATTCCAGTGAGAGACTTTTATTAATGTTTGTGTTAAAATAATAATAATTAGATTTAATTAATGTTTATAGACATGAAAACACATCAAACAAACGTTAGCACTGAGCTAACATTTAGATATCATCCCGAGCAACTCCAGATTCATCGCTGCTGATTTTCACAAACTCGATGAAGAAGGAAAAAAAACAGATTATTTTAAATTAAATAGTGGAAATAAAATAAAACACTAGTGATATGCGACTGGCGCGGATCTGCGAAGAAGGACCCCAAAACAAAGCGCCCGTCAGAGCGCCTGAACAAAAACATTAAACAACGCTAAAAAACAATTCGTGACAAATACGATATTAAATATTTGGGTACAAATTAAGCAAAGGTACTAATGACTTAAATAAAGAACCGTATTCATCATTGCCACACATTTTTTTAGTACTTTTGTTTGTAAATATCACTGATTACAACTAACCATATAACAATAACCAATAACTAATGTCTTGTCATAAATAAAAGAGAATTATTACTCTTGAGCCATGAGTTCTTCCAAGATGTTCATACGGGGGTTTATCATGCTAGTTGTGGATTTATAAGTAAAATAAAGTCTGTTAATATACTTGATAATTGTGTCCAACAACATTATGACACACAGTCATAGCTCATTCGTGAATGTTTTAAAGTATGTTGCTAACATTGTGCTAGAAAATAACTACGACGGTTTTTTGTTTCGTCATATATTTCCACTTCACTGGTATTTGCGCTTTTCTAGAAACTTGTTAACGACATACATTTTTCATTACAAGGCCGGCTTTAAAATGTACGTTTGAGGTATGTTGTAGAACAAATCAACATAGTATATTCACGTAGTGTTTACCACAGACCTTAATTTGCTCACATGTTTGGGAACCCATGTTAGCCTTCAAAGTTCATCAACAAGTCGACTTTACGGCAACAGCTCTATTACTCTAACCCTTGTGCGACCTTTGGGACATTTTGGTCTTTTTCATATTTTTTATTTATTTATTTAATGCCAACGGCATACATTTGGCCAAAGGTGTATTTTTGATATTTAAATCCCTGTTCCTATAATACATATATAACGCACTGTGTACAGGAAATAGTTACACTCATAATATTATTAACATATAATATTTTTATGGCTGTTTTTTTGACGCTGACATTTTTGTCCTTTAAGGTCCTGAGTGTGAGTTTGTTTATTTTAAATCAGATACTGCACAAGAAATAATAATGAATCAATGTTATTGTTAATCATTGACATATCTCAGACTGTGATAATCCAAATTAACATAAAAAATTGCCCTTAGCATTTAGTATATGGAAAAACAACAACAGTGGCATTATGTAAACACATTGGCATTTAAAGGGTTAAAATCCTTAAAAGTAATGAATATTTGGTATTTATGACCAGCGATCCTACTTAACAAAATTTTACTTATTGAAAGCAGAAAATAATATTAATATATAATATCATTATTGCATTTTTTTTAATTTTTTTTTACCTCTGAGTAAACTTTTTAAATTGACTCACAAGTCTATCTGTTTTTGATTCACTAAAATGATCCGTGCTGTTTCCCAATTACTGTGATAAAATATTGTCAAGACAGTCTTATTGTTCATCCAACACAATTTTCTGAACATTTGACTTGTATCATATCAGGGTCAACCCTTTCCGTTTCTGCGGAAAGTTTGATAAGAGAGAAAAAACACAATACATATTGTGCGTCTCACGAGTTTTCTTGATTACAAAATTCGTTGAGAAATCATTCGCGCAGTTTCCAGTCATGAAGGGTTTTTATCCTGTGAACCGCTGAAACTGGGAAGTCAGATCCAAAATGGCGTCTTACATCGTCCTGCTCGTGATCATCCGGGTCTCTGAGGGCGCGACCAATCGGAGAGAAGATGCGAAAATAAGGCGGGGCCAAGGCTCCTCGGTTTTTCGGTTATTCCATTGTCAATATAGGACGTAAATGAGTACTGAACAGCTGGAACGCATTTTAATTTTATACTTAAGAGCATCAGTTATCAAAAACACATCAAAGTGCCCCGCAAAGCTCTCTGCAACCACGCCACATAAACGTGAGATTAATGTTGTGACGTCACAGTGGAAGAAACCAATGAACAGACTACATAAGTAGGACAAGAGCCGTTTGACCCATCGCTGCAGCGCGCAGACAGTATAGAGCTACAACTATAGATTTAAACGCGCTGCTTTAAATGTGCTACTTAAAACTACTACTCTCAGTTTTTCCTCCTTATTGTACCCAGCACATCTCGTAACTTATACACAGATATTTAATATAAATATATAGTTGTCTATATAAAGACATAGTTGTCTTTATAACTCTTTAAACAAAATAAATTAAGCTGTACGTCCACAATAGTATGTTGTCTTCTTTATGAACGGTTTATAAAATGACAATTCCCAGCCTTATCTCCGTATCTTAGACACTAAATATCAGTCACTATATATATATATATATATATATATATATATATATATATATATATATATATATATATATATATATATATATACATACACACACACACACACACATTCCGTCCATACAGCTATCTTTAAAACCCTGAAATTGTGATATTCATGAAGCCGCGGATCGACTCTAGTGTGTAACTTCTATGTCCTGCAGTTTGCCTGCATGTGTGCGCATGCGCAGTGCGCATTTGTATTATGAAACAAAGCTGTTTTGGGCCGGTTAATAGATTTTGTCTACAGTGATTCTGCGGAGGTCTTCTTTAAACTCTAACATGATTTAATATCTGGAATTTACTTTACTACATTTATACCGCCTCGGGTGAGTATTGCTTTTACATATGCATGAATTATTTCATATATTTACGGAAGGGAACCAGTACATGTTGCACACAGACTGAACTCATGACCTCATTATTAAAATCACTTAACTTTAGGATATAACTTAATTAAAATATTATAAAAAGGTTTATTTAGACTGGTTTAGCAAGAGGAACTGTTACTACTTGATTAAATGTGTCATTTTTGTGACATATGATCAGTCATAAATTGTAATGACTCAATATTAGCACTGAGGTTATAAACATAATTAATTATAAACACAACCTTTATCACTAAAAGTTGAATAACTGGAATGTTTGAAATGGGCTTTAACAAAAATGGTATTTTATTTATTTAAATTTTTTCTTCCGCCAAAGTCAAAAACGATTGAAATCAATGACTTGGGTTTTAAATGTTTTGTGTCATTCGGACTTTCAAAGTGTATTTCGGTTTAAACATGAACGCTCGGCCTTTCAAATGGGGGTCCGGATGTAGTTTGGGTTCATGGGCGGGTCTAAGGGGGGCTGGGGGGCATAGTACCCATATTTGCCTCAAGCACCCACTAGAATATTCTGCCGAACGATCATGCCCCCCCCGCCCCCCTCCCCCCGTGCCGCCCATATGATGTCAGACGTACTAATCTGATCTGTTACAGGATAGTTTAAAAGGCAACTGGAGCGTCATGGCGGTAAACTCCATCCACTGGTTCCGTAAAGGACTGCGTCTCCATGACAACCCCGCACTACTGGAGGCCGTGAAGGGGGCGGACACCCTGCGCTGCGTGTACTTCCTGGACCCCTGGTTCGCTGGGGCATCAAACCTGGGCGTCAACAGGTGGAGGTGAGTTACACACTGCACTGGTACAGAGGGAGGATATGAGATGCACGTAACATTGCTGAAACTCAAACTGAGCCATTATGAGCCAATATATAGTCATGGCAACTCATGCATGATGATATTATATCTATAGTAACTTGCTACTTCATCAGCCTTTTGACAATACTTGATATATATGAAAATGCTACGTTAGAAACAATGAGTGTAGCTAGCGGCGACATTTAGTGAAGTTGCACGATGAAGCGTTTCATTTTACTTATAAACAATGAATTTAAGAATTCTGAGCGAAAATAGAGTAAATAAAGTAAATTCCAGAAAATAACTGCAGTTATTGTTAATCACGTCAGTAGTGCGATAAATGTGTTCTGCCGTAAATCGCAAATAGATCTCGCCATTTTTGCTACTGAAATTTTACTTACTGAATGACGTTTGGTTTAAGGAACGATAGTTTTTCAGAAAAACAGATGAAAACACGCCTTGCCAACCTTCGCTTGCCACTTCGATCAGCTCTACGCGACGGTGTGGTATTTATAAGAAAGGGGCGGAGTTTAAGTTAAATGATTGCAGTCCTGCACACGTCACCAGAGTCTGCCGCTTCACCGGAAGAGTGACGACATTTTAATGACAGATTACAAGGTCAAAGTAATGAAACATGCATGGAGGAATCGCTCACGATAAGATAACATGCATGTAGACGACAGATGGGGTCCTGTAATAAATGCCACACACCGTGGGCATACATGCCAGTCTGTGATGTGTGTTGTTG
The DNA here is from genome assembly GCA_032164185.1 of Moxostoma hubbsi. NCBI lineage: Eukaryota > Metazoa > Chordata > Actinopteri > Cypriniformes > Catostomidae > Moxostoma > Moxostoma hubbsi. Next base: position 1,077,062 of record JAVLUX010000058.1, on the reverse strand, counting down.
TTTATTCAGATTTCTGCTGCAGTCGTTGGAGGATCTGGACTGTAGTCTTCGTAAACTCAACTCCCGTCTGTTTGTGATCCGCGGTCAACCGGCCAACATCTTCCCCCGGCTGTTTAAGGTAACACCCCTGCTGGACATCAGATCTACACACAGTTAACTGTAAAGGCCTAATCACAATTGTCGCAATTGGTGTGAATATGCCATCCCATAATACACCTGTGTGTGTGTGTGTGTGTGTGTGTGTGTTGCTTGCAGGACTGGAATGTTTCTCGACTGACGTTTGAGTGCGACTCGGAGCCGTTCGGGAAGGAACGAGACGCAGCGATAAAGAAACTGGCGTCTGAAGCGGGAGTGGAGGTCAACGTCAAGATCTCACACACGCTCTACGATCTCGACAAGTGAGAACAACCACACAGATGGAGTTATATTTGTGCCATAATTCTGTGCAAAAACATTCTGCATGTGCAAGATGATATTTTGTGCACTTAAAATATCATCTTGCACATGCAGAATTATGGCACATATATAGCTCCATTCACAGAAGCTATACTGAAACTATTTTTCAAGCTACTAATAATTTTAAAGTAGTTCAACTTCAATCAAGATTCTCTAGTAGTTACTAACACAAACTGTATAACTATGAAACCATTTAAAAGAACCATGTAGACACTTGCATTAATGGACTGATCAGAGTATATAATTTACTTTTTAATTATCAGAGCAGTATTTTAATTAAAACATGATCTTAATTTTCAGCATTCATTAATCAGACCTATATTTGAGCGAAACAGGATATAACGAGGAAGATAATTTTAGAGGGGAGAAAGTATTCCTATAAACACTTTTCCCTATATGGTCTTCTTAATGGAATAAAAATCAATAATTTGTATTGATTTCTCAGGATTATAGAGTTGAACGATGGTCAGACTCCGCTCACGTACAAGCGCTTCCAAACGCTAGTGAGCGGCATGAGTCCTCCAGAACCTCCAGTAGAACCTCTGACCAAAGAACTCATGAAGAACTGCGTCACACCTGTCGGGGACAGCCACAGAGAGCGATACGGGGTGCCCTTACTGGAGGAACTGGGTAATGATCACACACTCTCCAGGCTGATACATCCAGTGTGATGACAGTGTGTGGTAATATGGTGTGTGTGTGTGTTCAGGGTTTGACACTGAGGGTTTGGCTCCTGCCGTGTGGCCTGGAGGAGAATCAGAAGCTCTGACTCGCATGGACCGACACCTCGGGCCCGAATCTGCTGCTGTACGTCCACACAACACACACAACACCACACGCTAGCACAGACAAATGTCACATGTCCTGTGCACTGACTGTATGGGGCTTTGAGATGTGTGTGTGTGTTTGTGCTTTTCAGGTGTGGCAGGAGAACTTTGAGCGCCCAAAGATGAACTCCAGTCCTCTGTTGGCGAGTCCATTGGGTTTGAGTCCATACCTGCGATTCGGCTGTCTGTCCTGTCGCATGTACTACTACAAACTCACCGAACTCTACAAGAAGGTCCGTCACACAAAATGCCAGCATCATAGGCATGTCCGAATCTGCTGACAAAAATGCTACTGATTTAAAACATGACCATGATGCCTAAAAATCCAGCTGATTCGCAGTCCAAAATCTGATTTGAAATGTGGAAAAAATGCTGCTGAAAGTAAACGCAGCAAACACAGTTTACAATTACATGCATTTGGCAGACACATTTTAGTTTTAGTTTATTTTTTAGCACTTTTTAATTCGCAATGCACCAAAAGATGCAGCTGATTTGAAATGCGGAAAAAATGCAGCTGAATGAATGTAAACATGTAAAAAATGCAGCTTATTCAAAATGCCGCAAAAATGCAGCTGATTTTGATTGTGAAATGATGCAAAATGCAGCTTATTCGCAATGCGTCAACAGATGCGGCCGATGTGAAATGTTGCAAAAATGCAGCTGATTTCGATGTGAAATGATGCAAAAATGCAGCTTATTCGCAATGCGCCAAAAGATGCGGCTGATGTGAAATGTTGCAAAAATGCAGCTTAAAATCCCACTCAAAAATATGCAACTGACTTTGCACAAAACATTAAGCTGAATCAGTATGTGACTATAATGCTCAAAAATACAGCATGATGTGGCGACGTGGCACTGGGTTTTGCAACACGCGTGTTATTGTTCTGTTTGTGCAGGTGAAGAAGAATGGAAACCCGTCCATCTCGCTCTACGATAAGATCTTATGGAGGGAGTTCTTCTACACGGCGGCCACCAATAACCCGCGCTTCGACCAGATGGAAGGAAACCCCTTCTGCATCCGCATCCCGTGGGATAAGAACGCACAGGCACTGGCCAAGTGGGCGGAGGCTAAAACGGGCTTCCCTTGGATCGACGCGATCATGACGCAGCTGCGACAGGAGGGCTGGATTCATCATCTGGCGCGTCACGCGGTGGCGTGTTTCCTGACGCGAGGAGATCTGTGGATCAGCTGGGAGGAGGGCATGAAGGTACACTCGCCACTGCAGCGTGGATGGCACAGAATACTTCAGTAGTTCTGCCATTAGTTGCAATTTGCTCTTGTACTCCAGTAAAAATACATCAATTTACATGAGACGCAAAATGATCTGAATCATGTTCTCGTATGAGTGCAGGTGTTTGAAGAGCTGTTACTGGACGCTGACTGGAGTGTGAACGCGGGCAGCTGGCTCTGCCACTCCTGCAGCTCCTTCTTCCAGCAGTTCTTCCACTGTTACTGTCCTGTCGGGTTCGGACGCAGAATCGACCCCAACGGAGACTTCATCAGGTGTGCAGACACTTCCTGTCCTGTTACTATGTAACGGTTCCCTCTCCGTAGTGATGTCCTGTCTCGAACACTAGAGGAATGCTCATAACCAACAGAACAAATATATACATATATGCAGTTGCACTCATATAAGCTTCAGTCCCTTGTGCGTCTTTGGGTGCTGCGGTGTGGTGGTTGCATTTCGGTTGTGTGGAGGTTGTGACGCTGTGGTATAATTACTCTGATTGCAGGCGTTATTTACCTGTCCTCCGTGATTTCCCAGCAAAGTTCATCTATGACCCCTGGAACGCTCCGGAGGACGTGCAGATCGCCGCCAAGTGTGTGATCGGAGTGGATTACCCCAAACCCATGGTGAACCACGCCGAGGCGAGTCGACTGAACATCGAGAGGATGCGACAGATCTACCAACAGCTGTCCCGATACAGAGGACTCAGTAAGAGCGCTTAAAATAGAGAATATTTGATGTGTATGGAACTAAACTGTTACATTTCCATTTTCCGTACGGATTTCTGTCCAGTCTTTGCATACTGTGATCGTGACGTGTAAATTCTACTGTTGGGACGCTAGTAATTCTTATTGCAGCTCATCGCAGAAATGGTATTTCAGCATGCAGCTCGCATTCTTCGCAACTTTTGACACTTTTTTCCATCTTCTCCAGAGATCGTTGCGTTAACGAACATTTTTTTGGCATCTACAGAATGTAAAAAATATCAACGGCTGATTCAAAACATTGTCCGTCATTTTGAACGATAAATAACTTGAAATAAATGTTTTAAACCAAGCACATAATTTAACCATTTGTGCAGTATGTGGATATGCTTATCCGGTTTCACCTTCTGTCCTTTTCTTTGCCTATGATTTGTTCATTTTACTTAGTGTAAATTGTAATATTTGCTATATCAAGACGATATCAAATAGAGGTACATCGATATATCGTTTAACCGATTAATCAGTTGCTTTCGGAACTTTTGATTATCAGCCAAATCTATGGCGATCGTTATGGCGAACAATGTATTTCTTACAAATTGTATCGATTTTAAACTCCAGCCAGGACTCCTTAGCAACCAAATTGTCCTGGTTGCTAGGGAGGGTAGAGTCACATGGGGTAACCAAATTGGGCCGGTTGCTAGGGAGGGTAAAGTCACATGAGATAACCAAATTGGCCCGGTTGCTAGGGAGGGTAGAGTCACATGGGGTAACCAAATTGGGCAGGTTGCTAGGGAGGGTAGAGTCACATGGGGTAACCAAATTGTCCTGGTTGCTAGGGAGGGTAGAGTCACATGGGGTAACCAAATTGTCCCGGTTGCTAGGGAGGGTAGATTCACATGGGGTAACCAAATTGGCCCGGTTGCTAGGGAGGGTAGAGTCACATGGGGTAACCTCCTCGTGGTCACTATAATGTGGTTCTCACACTCGGTGGGGCGTGTGGTGAGTTATGTGTGTATGCCGCGGAGAATAGCGTGAAGCCTCCGAGATTCATCCTCCGCCACCCGGATTGAGGCGAGTCACCACGAGGATTTGGAGCGCAATGGGGGGAAAAAAATCGATTGTAAAACTGATTTTCATTATCAGACTTTTATCACCAACTTATTGTCGTTATCGGTATCGGCAAAAATCCACTATCGGTCCACCTCAAGTATCAAATGTACCTGCACATAATGGATGATGTTTATATACTTATTTTGAGAGTTTAAACCAGTTTGACTCTCTAGACCTCTAGTTTTAAACAGCGGCCCCTAGTGCTCGCATTTGAGCTACATAAATTAAATATCTAATATGAGATTTTTTTGTGTGCTCTCCACGTTTACTCGTAAGGTCTGCTCGCCACTGTGCCGTCCAACCACATGGAGGAGATGGACGTGATTGAAGCGAGAGGAGCAGCGGCGCCCCCTACATGCCGAAGGACACACCGTGAGTATTTCTAGAACTGCGTTACAGCTCGTATCAGTCGGTGCGACACAATCAGCGAGCTGTTATTCTCCATTTATCCACCAGGGGTCAGGAGAGAGCAGAGGGGCGGTCACGAGCAGCCCGGATCGAGCGGAGCGAAACATCACGGCGCGAAACACCAACACGCTCTCGGTGAGAACACGCACATCTCATCCGGTATATTGGAAATAGTCATTAAATTAGTTTTACGTACACATGCAAAGTTCAACACAGTTTCCACGTTTGTCCCCTGCAGGCCACCGTACGTCGCCGTACACCACACAAAGCGGCCAAACAGGCCACACCCACAAGTTCACCGTCCCACAGCAGCCAGGTACGGAATAACTGTTAATTTAAGTATTTGTACTGTAAAATGAGATCAGCTGGTCTTGTTGCCGGTTGTTATCGTAACGTAATAAATGTTTGCGTTAATAATGTAAACGTGTTTCTCGTTTTCGCCTCTCAGGACGTCTGACTTGGCCGGCTTGGGGCGTGACAGGAAAGAGAGAAAGGGAGGCGGAGCATGACCGTTGCCATGGAGACAATGGCCCCTCCCCCTCCGCTCTAAAAGTGCAGCGGCAAGATGATGAGGTCAGTGAGAGGTCAGAGGTTGAGCCCGGCCTGTTGTGACCTCAATCTGAAAAACGACACCGCGCAGCAGCTCAGTTTCGGAACAGGATTGTAAGCTGTATTACAGCGCAAAAGAGGCGGGAACTCCAGGAGGGCGTGTCCTTCTCTTCAGCTCCACCTACTGATGGATTTGCATAATGTATTGTAAACTTCCTGATTGTGTCTACCCCAGTATTACTCTTCAGATAAATAATCATTGAATGATATTGGACCAACTCTCATTGTTGAACTCTCTATATTCTTATAGACAATATGGAGTCATTTTAAACTCCGTGTCGTAACCAGCCGATGAAGAACATACGTTAAACGATTCACTCATTGCTGTAAAACCGTTGACTCGCCGCTGCTCTGGCACATGTGTCGGTACCTGCATCGGTCTCCATGGTGATGATGCTTTGTTGCTAGGCTGCAGTGGCCGGACACCTCTGGTCCAAACGACCTCATGTGAAGTTATTGGTGCTGTAGTGTTATCTGCTGCGTAACTGACGTTGTAAATGAGTTGTTTTTGCGTTGCACTGTGAAACTGAACGCCGTGTAGACTCGTGTGTGTTTTATGAGGCTGTACATATTGACCGCTTGGTTCGTTATTTTTCTACCGAATATTCGTAGTCCTTTTGCATTTTGAAGTGATGTATATCGCACTAGCATTTTTGTTTCCTAGTCTGTGTGAATTTCATCATTTGACAAATAAAACTATTTAAATACACAAACTGTGTCGTAACATTGTGCTTTCTGACTTTATTCACATGCTGAAGTCTGGCGTGTTTTTGACACTTAATCACGTGTTTTTAGTTCATTGTAAAGTTCTCACGTATCAAATAACATAATTAACCTTTGTGCGACCTTTGGGACATTTTTGTCTTTTTAGATCATTTTGTCTGTTAATGCCAACGGCATACATGTTGCCAAAGATCTGTATTTGAGGCAATTGTGATATTTCAACCTCGGGACCTTCAGGACAAAAATGTCCCCATTGAAACCCATTAAACTGCAATATTTGATCTCAGTGACATTAAAGAATAAAAACATGAATTATATGATATTATACTTTCATTCTGGAGCCTCGAGTTCAATATTTACATTTGTAATATTTTCCACCAGATGGCGCCATTTCTCATGTTTATCCTGTGGAGCAAATACAAACTTTTCCCCAATTCTCTGTTTCCTGTATTATAGAGACCTGCAGGACAACTGTGTGTGTGTGTGTGTGTGTGTGTGTGTGTGTGTGTGTGTGTGTGAGTGTGTGTGTGTGTTCTCTGTTTCCTGTATTATAGAGACCTGCAGGACAACTGTGTGTGTGTGTGTGTGTGTGTGTGTGTGTGTATATGTGTGTGTTCTCTGTTTCCTGTATTATAGAGACCTGCAGGACAACTGTGTGTGTGTGTGTGTGTGTGTGTGTAATTAAACAACAGTGGCAAAATAATATGAATATATAATATTATGGCAGTTTTTTGAGTTCCTCTGAGTAACTTTAAATTGCTGTTTGTGGGGATTTAAGTTTCGCAAGTCTTGTGACTGTAAGTTGGTAAATATCGCAGCTTATTAATAATAACATGGAAAAACGCATTTAAACGGACATTATTTGTTGTTGAGATGAATGAATATAAGAACAAAAGCATTAAAAACACTTCCGCAAACATCTTTTACATGTTTATTATATTCACATATTAAAAATGACACTTTATAAACAGTCTGACTCACACGAGCAGATATCAGATGAAATATGGGAACAGACACAATAAACAAATCATTTACGGGTACACAAAATAAATTGTGTTTGAGGGTCACACAATTATTAAACGCATCTTTAATTGTTGAAACGCAATAAAGCGTTTTAATAAAACAGCAACATCTATGATTTTGGCATTAATGTTCTGAAACATGTCTCGGATGTTGATTTGTGACCCGCGGTTCTGCGGTCCAACAATGAGCACAAAATGAGCACAAGAACAGACAAACGGACACACAAATACTGCACTTCCGCAAACAAGCGTCAAACGAGTGCGTCAACCTCGCGGCATGACGTCATAATCTCACTCAGATTTATCCTTCCTCTTCGCCGTGAACGGAACTTTATTGGCTACCGTCGAGCCCACTGAGGACACGCCCCCTGCCACTGCAGAAACTCCGCCCTTCACTAGGCCGACGCCCACCGACGGGACCGCGTTGACAGCTGATTTGGTGATTTCCAGACCTTTACCGCCCAACCAGGTGACTCCGCCCACTGTGGCTCCGACCACGCCCTTCGTGATGCTACAAAGGCCTCCGGTGATCCGCCACATCATCCCAGGGGGCGCCGCAGGGTGCTCCTTAGAGACATCTGCTGGACGTTTGGAAAAAAACAGCATTATAAATAAGACCGCAAACCCACGAAATAAATCACATAAAATCACATTTCTGAATAACCTCCTTTCACCCTCGTGCAGCGTTCTGACATTTATTAACTAAATCACATGTTTTATTAAAAATGGTAAACTTCAATCGAAGTGGTTACTTTGTCTACATTTGCCATCTTAACACAAACACACACGCGCGCACAATCTTGCACGCTCACACAGACACACACGCGCACACACTCTTGCACGCTCACACAGACACACACGCGCACACACTCTTGCACGCTCACACAGACACACACGCGCACACACTCTTGCACGCTCACACAAACACACACGCGCACACACTCTTGCACGCTCACACAGACACACACGCGCACACACTCTTGCACGCTCACACAAACACACGCGCGCACACACTCTTGCACGCTCACACAGACACACACGCGCACACACTCTTGCACGCTCACACAAACACACACGCGCACACACTCTTGCACGCTCACACAGACACACACGCGCACACACTCTTGCACGCTCACACAGACACACGCGCACACACTCTTGCACGCTCACACTCGCACAGACACACACACACTCTTGCATGCTCACACTCGCACAGACACACACACGCGTGCACACTCTTGCACGCTCACAGACACATATACACACACACACACACACACTCTTGCACGCTCACACAGACACACACACACAGGCACACACAGGCACACACACAAACACTCACGCACACATACTCGCACGCACACTCATGCGCACGCACACACTCACACACACAAACACTCACGCACACATACTCGCACGTGCACACATACATACACTCACAGGCACACACATTCATGAGCACGCACACACTCACGCAAATATTCACGCACACACTCGCACGTGCACACTTACACGCACACACGCCCGCACACATTCACTCGCACACGCACGTGTACTCCCGTACACTCTCGCACTCGCGCACACACAGGACTGGATTCTACGAGTTCACCAGGTGACTAAATAAAGTGGCACGTGTGTTGTACATGGTCAAGTGTGGCCGACTGTAGGAAATGAATGAGCGACACTATAACACAGAGCAACTCAAACAGTAGTTCAGCCGCAATGCAGCACACAGAAACCAATGAAGAGGTGAGAATATTGGGGGTTCCCACGGCACAGCGCCACTCCACTAACTTTTGGGGTTCCCACCGTGGATAGTTCCTGGTACCTCATACTTCTATTAGTACCGCCTGGGTCGAGGTTATGCAGCACAATGAGCTAGCAGCTAACAGCTAGCGCTCGTGTTATTGTTTATGGTCAGTTTGTGTCGCGTTTAAGATGATGTCACGGCAGTAGAGGCGGCGTAACTATGACGATCAGCCTATAACCCCGCCCACGCTGACGCGGCACTAAACTGCTGTGGAAACGCAAGCTCAGTCGAGTCGAACCGTAACGTGCAGCGGAAAAGCGCCATTACACATTCAAGTTTACGGCTTATTATTGTCATGATTATCAACCGGACCGCAGCAATCTCCCAATGCATGACCCGTTCTCATGTCACTGAAGTGAGGTTAACAGACATGTGTTTATTAGCATCGCAACATCTCAACGCTAAATCCAATGAAACATCCTCACAGAAATCTATAAACCATGTTTTATTGATCTTTGTAAGCATGTGTACCCGTGTTTGGGTCGGTCTCTGAATGCTCCAGTTCCGTCCCGTCGTATGTTTCACTTTCCGCTTGAACATCTGAATTCACGCTCTGCAGAACATATGGACATTATCATATACACTGAAAATACACCCTCATATGACAGACATGCGCTTCTATAAACATGACCTTATTTAGAAGAAATATAAACCAGGAATCACCAATAATATATATGATTTCAAAAAACTTGTAAAACTGTAAAACACATGGAGCAACCATTGAATTACACTGATAACCCGTGAATTACTCATTACTCATTACAAACTACTAATTACATCTTCTGCCATGTAATTAGATTACTAATTACTCTGTCTGAAAAGTAATTGCATTACTTATTACCATCTAAATCCCTCACCAACCTCGACCAGATGAAAAATACTATGAAATAAATTATTCATGATCTGGCCAAAGCATTTAAAGGGGCGGCGTAAAATTAGAAAACATCTATTTTAACATTAGACGTTAAATTTCGATTTTAAATTCAAACTATTATTTTATATAGAATTGTCTAAACAGTATTTAACGCAATTACATTAGAAGTAACTAAATGACTGAAATTAAGAGCAATCCCTTACTTTACTTTTTCCCAATGAAAAAGTTATTTAATTACAGTATTTAATTGCTTAGTAATGCCCAATACCCAAGATAACGGTAAATACATTTTAAAGTGCACATATTGTCATATAAAGACAACATAATTAGAACATGTGCAAGTGTCCTTAAAACTATTTCCTGCTAATAAACTTGCTTGCAAATGTAAAGATGATTATTTTCTAAAACATGCTGCACAATCATTCTAAAGATGACAACAAAAGTTTAACTTCCTAAACAAATACAATTTCACATGAGATGACATGAACATCCTCACCTTCACCATGATGCTCTTCTGCTGATGTTTATTTCACTTCCTTTTTAAATTCACTCATTTATCAGCTGTGAGTGTGTTTAACTTGTGCGTGTGCTGATCTGCTGACGTGGCGCTGCGCTGGCTCATGAATATGCAGTGCGTAACGGGACGCTCACCCAGCAGTCCTTTCTGATTGGTTAAAACACAGAGGCTTCATGAGTAGGCGAGACGGTGGCTGGCTCATGAATATTAACTAAGTTAACTAACTGGGCGTTCCATGAATGCTGTAGTATAAAGTCAGCGTTACTTAATTAATATTCATGAGCTAAACCCTCAGGAACGCTTTCATTGGCTGACTGGCCACTCAACGCTATTATTTATTACATTTACAAAAAACAATTGACATGTTTGTTCCTATGCACTTGCTGGTGTGTCTAAATACAATAAGATAAGAGGGGCTTAACACAGAGAAACTTCCACTTATGTATGGGGAAAAAAAACTCAACACAAATATATAAAAATAATATATATTTTTCTATACACACAACACACTTGCAAACAATATATTTTCATAAAATGCAGAATCCATAACACTTCATTTGCATTAACTTGTCTAAAAAATAACATTTTGAACCACTTAGGATGAATAATTAAACACATTCAACATACAAATATTTGTACCATTTCAAGCTTGCGACAGATTCTGACCATTTATTCAATAAAATGTTTATAAAAAAAATAAAATCTCTCTCTCTCTCTCTCTCTCTCTCTCTCTCTCTATATATATATATATACACATATATTTGGGGGGCACAATTTCCCTCCAAATTTTTAACACCGCTTGTCCAATTAGATTAGAGGAGTGGAACTAAATGTCGTTTATTTATCTATCACATGACAAAGTTCATTTATAGGAGATTTGGTTCAGTCAGAATATAGTTCAAAGATTCAAGGAATCTGGTCAAATCTAAAGGGCAAGACAAAAAACACTTCTGAATGCGCATGATCAGCTTAAAAAACAATCATTCATCCGTAATGGATATCATGAACATGGGCTTGGGATTACTTTAGTAAACCTTTGTTAGTGAACACCCCTCGCCGCTGCATCCACAGATGCAAGTTCAGACTTTACTATGTAAAGGAGAAGCCGTACATCATCACTGTCCAGAAGCACTGCCGACTTCTCTGGACTCAATCTCAACTTTAGTAAACCTTTGTTAGTGAACACCCCTCGCCGCTACATCCACAGATGCTAGTTAAGACTTTACTATGTAAAGGAGAAGCCGTACATCATCACTGTCCAGAAGCACTGCCGACTTCTCTGGTCTCAGTCTCAACTTTAGTAAACCTTTGTTAGTGAACACCCCTCGCCGCTGCATCCACAGATGCTAGTTCAGACTTTACTATGTAAAGGAGAAGCCGTACATCATCACTGTCCAGAAGCACTGCTGACTTCTCTGGTCTCACTCTCAACTTTAGTAAACCTTTGTTAGTGAACACCCCTCGCCGCTGCATCCACAGATGCAAGTTCAGACTTTACTATGTAAAGGAGAAGCCGTACATCATCACTGTCCAGAAGCACTGCCGACTTCTCTGGTCTCAGTCTCAACTTTAGTAAACCTTTGTTAGTGAACACCCCTCGCTGCTGCATCCACAGATGCAAGTTCAGACTTTACTATGTAAAGGAGAAGCCGTATATCATCACTGTCCAGAAGCGCTGCTGACTTCTCTGGGCTCACTCTCAACTTTAGTAAACCTTTGTTAGTGAACACCCCTCGCCGCTGCATCCACAGATGCAAGTTCAGACTTTACTATGTAAAGGAGAAGCCGTATATCATCACTGTCCAGAAGTGCTGCTGACTTCTCTGGTCTCACTCTCAACTTTAGTAAACCTTTGTTAGTGAACACCCCTCGCCGCTGCATCCACAGATGCAAGTTCAGACTTTACTATGTAAAGGAGAAGCCGTACATCATCACTGTCCAGAAGCACTGCCGACTTCTCTGGTCTCAGTCTCAACTTTAGTAAACCTTTGTTAGTGAACACCCCTCGCTGCTGCATCCACAGATGCAAGTTCAGACTTTACTATGTAAAGGAGAAGCCGTACATCATCACTGTCCAGAAGCACTGCCGACTTCTCTGGTCTCAGTCTCAACTTTAGTAAACCTTTGTTAGTGAACACCCCTCACTGCTGCATCCACAGATGCAAGTTCAGACTTTACTATGTAAAGGAGAAGCCGTACATCATCACTGTCCAGAAGTGCTGCTGACTTCTCTGGTCTCACTCTCAACTTTAGTAAACCTTTGTTAGTGAACACCCCTCGCCGCTGCATCCACAGATGCAAGTTCAGACTTTACTATGTAAAGGAGAAGCCGTACATCATCACTGTCCAGAAGCACTGCCGACTTCTCTGGTCTCAGTCTCAACTTTAGTAAACCTTTGTTAGTGAACACCCCTCGCTGCTGCATCCACAGATGCAAGTTCAGACTTTACTATGTAAAGGAGAAGCCGTATATCATCACTGTCCAGAAGCGCTGCTGACTTCTCTGGGCTCACTCTCAACTTTAGTAAACCTTTGTTAGTGAACACCCCTCACTGCTGCATCCACAGATGCAAGTTCAGACTTTACTATGTAAAGGAGAAGCCGTACATCATCACTGTCCAGAAGTGCTGCTGACTTCTCTGGTCTCACTCTCAACTTTAGTAAACCTTTGTTAGTGAACACCCCTCGCCGCTGCATCCACAGATGCAAGTTCAGACTTTACTATGTAAAGGAGAAGCCGTACATCATCACTGTCCAGAAGCACTGCCGACTTCTCTGGTCTCAGTCTCAACTTTAGTAAACCTTTGTTAGTGAACACCCCTCGCTGCTGCATCCACAGATGCAAGTTCAGACTTTACTATGTAAAGGAGAAGCCGTACATCATCACTGTCCAGAAGCACTGCCGACTTCTCTGGTCTCAGTCTCAACTTTAGTAAACCTTTGTTAGTGAACACCCCTCGCTGCTGCATCCACAGATGCAAGTTAAGACTTTACTATGTAAAGGAGAAGCCGTACATCATCACTGTCCAGAAGCACTGCCGACTTCTCTGGTCTCAGTCTCAACTTTAGTAAACCTTTGTTAGTGAACACCCCTCGCTGCTGCATCCACAGATGCAAGTTCAGACTTTACTATGTAAAGGAGAAGCCGTACATCATCACTGTCCAGAAGCACTGCCGACTTCTCTGGACTCGCTCTCAACTTTAGTAAACCTTTGTTAGTGAACACCCCTCGCCGCTGCATCCACAGATGCAAGTTCAGACTTTACTGTGTAAAGGAGAAGCCGTACATCATCACTGTCCAGAAGCACTGCTGACTTCTCTGGTCTCAGTCTCAACTTTAGTAAACCTTTGTTAGTGAACACCCCTCGCTGCTGCATCCACAGATGCAAGTTAAGACTTTACTATGTAAAGGAGAAGCCGTACATCATCACTGTCCAGAAGCACTGCTGACTTCTCTGGACTCGCTCTCAACTTTAGTAAACCTTTGTTAGTGAACACCCCTCGCCGCTGCATCCACAGATGCAAGTTCAGACTTTACTATGTAAAGGAGAAGCCGTACATCATCACTGTCCAGAAGCACTGCCGACTTCTCTGGACTCACTCTCAACTTTAGTAAACCTTTGTTAGTCAACACCCCTCGCCGCTGCATCCACAGATGCAAGTTCAGACTTTACTATGTAAAGGAGAAGCCGTACATCATCACTGTCCAGAAGCACTGCCGACTTCTCTGGACTCGATCTCATCTGAGATGGAAAGTAGAGCAGTGCAACTGGATTTTTTGGTCTGAAGAGTCGTGATGTCCAGCCGAAGAGGAAAAAGACCATTGAAGCAGTTATCAGCGTCAGGTCCAAGAGCCAGTGTCTGTATGGGCCAGGGGGGTGTCAGTGCCCATGGATAACTCACATATCTGTGAGAACACCATTAATGCAGACAGATATGTGCACATTTTTGAGCAGCATATACTTGTAGTGCTTTCAATATATCAAAGGGTGAAACTAATGCACAAAGCACTCCTTTTTGTTTTTATTAGCAATTTTGTTTTATTGAATACAAGACTTGTTTGTAATAGGAGTTTGCAATGCAAATGCTTCTTTCACACGTCGTCGTCCACGATTCATTGCCTGTGTGTGTTCTCTGTGTTGACCGTCTTCCTCTGCAGTCAGTAACAGACCAGCATGTGTCTGAGTCGCACACACAATATTAAAACATCACACACTTGGCAGCTATAAAGACCATCTGTTTACACGCACATTCAGTAATTACTGCAGACATTTAAAAAGACCAAAATGGTGCTAGACACAACACACACACACACACCGAGTGGTTTAATATCAGCATATGTTTTGTACAGGAAATCCTCCTTTGTGATTTCTCATGCTGGATTCTCTGGTTCACCCAAAACTGACATGAAGGAACTATATGTGAGAGAGAGAAATAACCATGTTTGTACTTTAACAGACTCATATACATTACATATTATCAATCACCAAAGAGAAAGTAGCCCAAAAAAAGATTCTGTAATCATTTACTCACCCTCATGAGGTTCCAAACCGAGCAGCGTAAACATTCTGCTAAACATCTCCTTTTGTGTTCCAAATAATAAAGAAAGTCATATGGGTTTGGAATGACATGAAGGCGAGTAATTAATTAAAATTGTATTTTCGAGTGAACTGTTGCTTTTATTAATATCTGCTCTTCCGCCGTCATGACGTCACACCTACTGGTGTTGTATAGCGTGTGCGACACACAAGTGTGTGTGTTTTCTGTACATGTTCCTGTGCCAGTGGTTGTTTCTCGCAGTCCATGCGTGTGTTATACGGCTCTACTTCAGCTGAACTATTAATAGTTCAATACACGCTGTTTAATATTTAATCATCGATTATAACGAGATAAATTCAGATGAGCACACATATACGGTTCGTCAAAAAGACATTTGATTGGTCATTGTTCAAATTCCTCAGCATGTAATTGGACATCGTGACTGTCACTAAATGTATACCTGCCGTGTCACCATGTTTACATTTGAAATTATAATAATAACGGAATATTGAGTTTTAAACTTCGGGTGATCAATATGAGTGTCAAAGCGCGTCACGGAATTTCACGCGTGTTTGAGTCGGTATGTCAGAAGAACTACTGAAAGTGGGTCAAATGACGATCACTAGTGCACATAAAGTGATATAAAGCGATATAAAGCGTTGACATGCATATAAGTTTACAGAGACGGGCCACTTCAGTTCAAATTAATGGGAGATATTGGAACATCTAACGGTCAACGGATGTAGAAAGGAAGTCCCGCCTTACACGTAAAAGAGCCAATCACCATTTAGATACAGACATCGCCTGTCAATCAACTCTAAAACGCGCATGCGCATTAGCTATGCAAGAGGAGGAAAATGAAATCTTTTTGCGTGATATGAGGTACAGAAGCTCGATTTCTGATACGAGTTTTGTAAGATTTTACAGCTGATTTGAAATATGTTCTTTAATCGTAATCTTGACCAACCGTTTAGGAGCTTTTGGTCTTTCTCCATTGAAGTATATAGGAGCTGCACTGACATGACTGTAAATAACCTCCCGAGAGTCCCAAAGATGCCCAACAGTGGACTGATTGATAGTGCATCTAATAAACCGTACGTTTTATTCGATCATAAATACTGTTTATGTGAAATATGATAATAAAGAAACAGAAAGTGTCAGTGCTGTGGGCGTGTTGATGTGTGTTGGCACCGCCCACTTTGATTAACATGCGAGTTCAGGTGAGAATTAGTGTGTGATTACACAGAACAACAGTGTGTGTGATTCTGTGTTTGTGTATATATTATAAAGATAAAGAAATGAATAGAGAGAAGTGGAGCACAGGAGAAAGGCTGCACACTTCTGCCAACAGTGAGTATTAAACACACAGTAGTTGAAGTTAGTGTGAAAGCTCGACTGATTCATTTCCGTTTTACTGTGTTGTAGTTCAGTGTGAAATGCGATTGTTGTGTGTGTGTGTGTAACATGTTTTCCACATGTTCAACTGTAAAAAGGCTGCTGGGGTTTTCACACTTCAACCCTCTTAAAAAGAACCAAACTGAGACAACAAATAAATAAATATATAAACAGTGAAACAAAGTCTTCTTCATATTCAAACCATCCACCGTGTACCTGTTTCTGTCCATTTTGTGACAGGATCTCAGCCCAATAATCGTCATCATTCGTTTTTGAAAGTCAACTTGAATATTAGTGATGCTCCAATCAGGATTTTAACATCTGATCTCCAGTTTCTTTTCATCTCATCAATCGATGCGGATCATTTAACTTTTATCAGCAGCTTGTCAACACTGGTTATATGTGAACTTTCTGCTCAATGTCACGGTTAACTACATTTCCCTGTTCCTAAAACCAGTTGTTGTCTAGTGTTTGCTGTCAAACTAATGTTGGTTGATTCAATAATTCAATATACACAAAATATAATTTTAAAATATAAATGTTACTCTTTATTCTTGGCCTTAACTAGTAGGTTTATACAAAGCATTATTTACTGTATATAAGATAGTGCTAAAGAATGAGGCAATTTTTGATAGATTTATTATATGTATGTTCCTTTTCATTGTGTTGAATGTTGGTAATGTTAGTTCCGCTTTCACGTGTTTCCGCGGGGACTGTAATAAGTGCGACACGCGCTCTCGTGAGAGGTAAACAAATGAAGGAGAATGGAGAGATGTTTCTGGACTCTACAGGTGTTACTATTAATGCTGTTTGCTCAGCAATCATTTAATAAAGATGTTTGAATTATTCCCCATCTTGTATTCAGCGTTATTATTATGATACCTGTGTCTCGCTGAGACTGGGTGCTGCTACCGCAGATAATAATAAAAACCGCTTCACGCAAGACGCGCCGGTTTAGTGTAAATAACGCGTTTTACGCATGTAAACAAACGGAACTCAGAGCACTTCCGTTACTCTAATGAGCGGGAGTTGTGGAGCACAGAACTGATCTGAAAACACTGTAATAATGATCTAACTTAATATAGACTGGACTGAGCAGCACAAATACAATGAAGGGAGAAGAGTATATATTTAATTAAATCACAGCATTTGCAATTTAATAATCGCATAAGGTCATATCGCAGTTTCGATTTTATTTCGATTAATTGTGCAGCTCTAACACACACACACACACACACACACTGACATAAATACACACACACGTATACACACACACACACATAAACACACACGTTCTGAAGAATTTCTAAAGACATTAACTCTGATAACATCTTATGTTATCTTATATCTTATGTCTCACTTCACAAACAGATGTTGATGACGGACTAATGAAGAAGATCGGCTCTGTGTTGTCAACGCTACAGGAGAAACTCCACAGACACAGTGAGTCACACATACCACCCGAAATATCGTTTACACCCCTCACCCGAAACATCATTTACACCCCCTCGCCCGAAACACGACCTCATTTACTCCCCCCTCGCCCGAAACACGACCTCCTTTACACCCCCTCGCCCGAAACACGACCTCATTTACTCCCCCCTCGCCCGAAACACGACCTCATTTACACCCCCTCGCCCGAAACACGACCTCATTTACTCCCCCCTCGCCCGAAACACGACCTCATTTACACCCCTTACCCGAAACACGACCTCCTTTACACCCCCTCGCCCGAAACACGACCTCATTTACACCCCCTCGCCCGAAACACGACCTCCTTTACACCCCCTCGCCCGAAACACGACCTCATTTACACCCCCTCGCCCGAAACACGACCTCATTTACACCCCCTCGCCCGAAACACGACCTCCTTTACACCCCCTCGCCCGAAACACGACCTCCTTTACACCCCCTCGCCCGAAACACGACCTCATTTACACCCCCTCGCCCGAAACACGACCTCATTTACACCCCCTCGCCCGAAACACGACCTCATTTACTCCCCCCTCGCCCGAAACACGACCTCCTTTACACCCCCTCGCCCGAAACACGACCTCCTTTACACCCCCTCGCCCGAAACACGACCTCATTTACTCCCCCCTCGCCCGAAACACGACCTCATTTACACCCCCTCGCCCGAAACACGACCTCCTTTACACCCCCTCGCCCGAAACACGACCTCATTTACTCCCCCCTCGCCCGAAACACGACCTCCTTTACACCCCCTCGCCCGAAACACGACCTCATTTACACCCCCTCGCCCGAAACACGACCTCATTTACACCCCCTCGCCCGAAACACGACCTCATTTACTCCCCCCTCGCCCGAAACACGACCTCCTTTACACCCCCTCGCCCGAAACACGACCTCATTTACACCCCCTCGCCCGAAACACGACCTCATTTACACCCCCTCGCCCGAAACACGACCTCCTTTACACCCCCTCGCCCGAAACACGACCTCATTTACACCCCCCTCGCCCGAAACACGACCTCATTTACTCCCCCCTCGCCCGAAACACGACCTCATTTACACCCCCTTACCCGAAACACGACCTCATTTACACCCCCCTCGCCCGAAACACGACCTCATTTACTCCCCCCTCGCCCGAAACACGACCTCATTTACACCCCCCTCGCCCGAAACACGACCTCATTTACACCCCCCTCGCCCGAAACACGACCTCATTTACTCCCCCCTCGCCCGAAACACGACCTCATTTACTCGCCCCTCGCCCGAAACACGACCTCATTTACTCCCCCCTCGCCCGAAACACGACCTCATTTACTCCCCCCTCGCCCGAAACACGACCTCATTTACACCCCCTCGCCCGAAACACGACCTCATTTACACCCCCTCGCCCGAAACACGACCTCATTTACTCCCCCCTCGCCCGAAACACGACCTCATTTACTCCCCCCTCGCCCGAAACACGACCTCATTTACTCCCCCCTCGCCCGAAACACGACCTCATTTACACCCCCTCGCCCGAAACACGACATCATTTACACCCCCTCGCCCGAAACACGACCTCATTTACACCCCCTCGCCCGAAACACGACCTCATTTACTCCCCCCTCGCCCGAAACACGACCTCATTTACTCCCCCCTCGCCCGAAACACGACCTCATTTACTCCCCCCTCGCCCGAAACACGACCTCATTTACTCCCCCCTCGCCCGAAACATCATTTACTCCCCCCTCGCCCGAAACACGACCTCATTTACTCCCCCTCGCCCGAAACACGACCTCATTTACTCCCCCTCGCCCGAAACACGACCTCATTTACACCCCCCTCGCCCGAAACACGACCTCATTTACTCCCCCCTCGCCCGAAACACGACCTCATTTACACCCCCTCGCCCGAAACACGACCTCATTTACACCCCCTCGCCCGAAACACGACCTCATTTACACCCCCTCGCCCGAAACACGACCTCATTTACACCCCCTCGCCCGAAACACGACCTCATTTATTCCCCCTCGCCCGAAACACGACCTCATTTACACCCCCCTCGCCCGAAACACGACCTCATTTACACCCCCTCGCCCGAAACACGACCTCATTTACACCCCCTCGCCCGAAACACGACCTCATTTATTCCCCCTCGCCCGAAACACGACCTCATTTATTCCCCCCTCGCCCGAAACACGACCTCATTTACTCCCCCCTCGCCCGAAACACAACCTCATTTACTCGCCCGAAACACGACCTCATTTACTCCCCCTCGCCCGAAACACGACATCATTTACTCCCCCCTCGCCCGAAACACGACCTCATTTACTCGCCCGAAACACGACCTCATTTACTCCCCCTCGCCCGAAACACGACCTCATTTACACCCCCTCGCCCGAAACACGACCTCATTTACTCCCCCCTCGCCCGAAACACGACCTCATTTACTCCCCCCTCGCCCGAAACACGACCTCATTTACTCCCCCTCGCCCGAAACACGACCTCATTTACTCCCCCCTCGCCCGAAACACGATCTCATTTACTCCCCCCTCGCCCGAAACACGACCTCATTTACTCCCCCTCGCCCGAAACATCATTTACTCCCCCCTCGCCCGAAACACGACCTCATTTACTCCCCCCTCGCCCGAAACACGACCTCATTTACTCGCCCGAAACACGACCTCATTTACTCCTCCTCGCCCGAAACACGACCTCATTTACTCGCCCGAAACACGACCTCATTTACTCCCCCCTCGCCCGAAACACGACCTCATTTACTCGCCCGAAACACGACCTCATTTACTCGAACGAAACACGACCTCATTTACTCGAACGAAACACGACCTCATTTACTCCCCCTCGCCCGAAACACGACCTCATTTACTCCCCCTCGCCCGAAACACGACCTCATTTACACCCCCTCGCCCGAAACACGACCTCATTTACTCCCCCCTCGCCCGAAACACGACCTCATTTACTCCCCCCTCGCCCGAAACACGACCTCATTTACACCCCCTCGCCCGAAACACGACATCATTTACACCCCTTCGCCCGAAACACGACCTCATTTACACCCCCTCGCCCGAAACACGACCTCATTTACTCCCCCTCGCCCGAAACACGACCTCATTTACTCCCCCCTCGCCCGAAACACGACCTCATTTACTCCCCCCTCGCCCGAAACACGACCTCATTTACACCCCCTCGCCCGAAACACGACATCATTTACACCCCTTCGCCCGAAACACGACCTCATTTACACCCCCTCGCCCGAAACACGACCTCATTTACTCCCCCCTCGCCCGAAACACGACCTCATTTACTCCCCCCTCGCCCGAAACACGACCTCATTTACTCCCCCCTCGCCCGAAACATCATTTACTCCCCCTCGCCCGAAACACGACCTCATTTACACCCCCCTCGCTCGAAACACGACCTCATTTACTCCCCCCTCGCCCGAAACACGACCTCATTTACTCCCCCCTCGCCCGAAACACGACCTCATTTACTCCCCCCTCGCCCGAAACACGACCTCATTTACACCCCCTCGCCCGAAACAGGACCTCATTTACTCCCCCCTCGCCCGAAACATCATTTACTCCCCCTCGCCTGAAACACGACCTCATTTACTCCCCCCTCGCTCGAAACACGACCTCATTTACTCCCCCCTCGCCCGAAACACGACCTCATTTACACCCCCTCGCCCGAAACACGACCTCATTTACACCCCCTCGCCCGAAACACGACCTCATTTACTCGCCCGAAACACGACCTCATTTACACCCCCCTCGCCCGAAACACGACCTCATTTACACCCCCTCGCCCGAAACACGACCTCATTTACTCCCCCCTCGCCCGAAACACGACCTCATTTACTCCCCCCTCGCCCGAAACACGACCTCATTTACACCCCCTCGCCCGAAACACGACCTCATTTACACCCCCTCGCCCGAAACACGACCTCATTTACTCCCCCCTCGCCCGAAACACGACCTCATTTATTCCCCCTCGCCCGAAACACGACCTCATTTACACCCCCTCGCCCGAAACACGACCTCATTTATTCCCCCTCGCCCGAAACAGGACCTCATTTATTCCCCCCTCGCCCGAAACACGACCTCATTTACTCCCCCCTCGCCCGAAACACGACCTCATTTACTCGCCCGAAACACGACCTCATTTACTCCCCCTCGCCCGAAACACGACATCATTTACTCCCCCCTCGCCCGAAACACGACCTCATTTACTCGCCCGAAACACGACCTCATTTACTCCCCCTCGCCCGAAACACGACCTCATTTACACCCCCTCGCCCGAAACACGACCTCATTTACTCCCCCCTCGCCCGAAACACGACCTCATTTACTCGCCCGAAACACGACCTCATTTACTCCCCCTCGCCCGAAACATGACCTCATTTACACCCCCTCGCCCGAAACACGACCTCATTTACTCCCCCCTCGCCCGAAACACGACCTCATTTACTCCCCCTCGCCCGAAACACGACCTCATTTACACCCCCTCGCCCGAAACACGACCTCATTTACTCCCCCCTCGTCCGAAACACGACCTCATTTACTCCCCCCTCGCCCGAAACACGACCTCATTTACTCCCCCTCGCCCGAAACACGACCTCATTTACTCCCCCCTCGCCCGAAACACGACCTCATTTACTCCCCCCTCGCCCGAAACACGACCTCATTTACTCCCCCTCGCCCGAAACATCATTTACTCCCCCCTCGCCCGAAACACGACCTCATTTACTCCCCCCTCGCCCGAAACACGACCTCATTTACCCCCCCTCGCCCGAAACACGACCTCATTTACTCCCCCCTCGCCCGAAACACGACCTCATTTACTCGCCCGAAACACGACCTCATTTACTCGCCCGAAACACGACCTCATTTACTCCCCCCTCGCCCGAAACACGACCTCATTTACTCGCCCGAAACACGACCTCATTTACTCGCCAGAAACACGACCTCATTTACTCCCCCTCGCCCGAAACACGACCTCATTTACTCCCCCTCGCCCGAAACACGACTGATGAACGTTTACACTGGCATTGATCTGATTTGTATCGTTGAGTTTTAGAAAGTAATTAGTCATGTGATTACTTGTCCAAGTAATCTGATTTTAGAGAAGTATTGCTGTATTTGAGTAAGTGGACACGAATGTGATTGACGGATTTGATGAACTCCACGAACGCTGTTATTAGTGTGAGATCGTTGTGTAGCGCGAGATATTCAGAAGTCGTTTGGATCGATCTCTGATTCTGTTCGTGATTCGTTAGAGAGCAGCAATGACTCGGCGTCACATCAGTCCGTAACAGCGCCTGCAGCGCCCCCGTCCGGCCGCGAGAGGAATTACACCGGACAGCTGTTCTTCGAGTATCTGCTGGTGGTCAGTCTGAGGAAGAAGAGTCATGAGGAAGGTTACGAGCCGCACATCACTTACCAGTTCCCAAAGGTCAGACCACACCAACACACTCATGGCTGTCTGCGTGAGATATAACGGCATATTAAAGCGTGTGCATTGCATTGTGTGATTGTGTGTGTGTAGCGTGACGTGATGGGACGTTCACAGCGAGAGGAAGAGGAGAAGTGTATGAAAGCTGCTCATCTCTTCTGCTTTCCGGAAGGAATCAACTGGGCTCCTTTGACAGATTACAGAAGGTAGCACACACAGTACAAAGAAATCTCTCCATTTCCTGTGTGACGCTTTCACTTTGTGTGTAACCACACATGCACACGGATGCTGAAACAATTACACATGAAGTATAAAAAGTGCGTGCAGTGTTGCGTGTGCGCATGAGTGTGTGTTGCGTGTGCGCATGAGTGTGTGTTGCGTGTTTGTGTGTGTGTGGTGCGCGTGTTGCGTGTGTGCACGAGTGCGTGTGTGTGTTGCGTGTGTTTATTGTTTGTTTATCGTGCATGTTTATTGTTTATCGTGCATGTTTATTGTTTGTCGTGCATGTTTATTGTGCATGTTTATGTTTATCGTGCATGTTTTTTGTGTATGTTTGTCGTGCATGTGTATCGTGTATGTTTGTCGTGCATGTGTATTGTGTATGTTTGTCGTGCATGTTTTTTGTGTATGTTTGTTGTGCGTGTGTATCGTGTATGTTTGTCGTGCATGTGCATGTTTGTCGTGCATGTTTATCGTGCATGTGCATGTTTGACGTGCATGTTTATCGTGCATGTTTGACGTGCATGTTTATCGTGCATGTGCATGTTTGACGTGCATGTTTATCGTGCATGTGCATGTTTGTCGTGCATGTGCATGTTTGTCGTGCATGTGCATGTTTGTCGTGCATGTTTGTCGTGCATGTGCATGTTTGTCGTGCATGTTTGTCGTGCATGTTTGTCGTGCATGTGCATGTTTGTCGTGCATGTTTGTCGTGCATGTGCATGTTTGTCGTGCATGTTTGTCGTGCATGTTTATTGTGCATGTGTATGTTTGTCGTGCATGTGTATGTTTGTCGTGCATGTTTATTGTGCATGTGTATGTTTGTCGTGCATGTGTATGTTTATCGTGTATGTTTGTCGTGCATGTTTATTGTGCATGTGTATGTTTGTCGTGCATGTGTATGTTTATCGTGTATGTTTGTCGTGCATGTTTATTGTGCATGTGTATGTTTGTCGTGCATGTTTATCGTGCATGTGTATGTTTATCATGTATGTTTGTCGTGCATGTTTATTGTGCATGTGCATGTTTATCGTGTATGTTTGTCATGCATGTTTATTGTGCATGTGCATGTTTGTCGTGCATGTGTATCGTGCATGTTTAATGTTTATCGTGCATGTGTATCATGCATGTTTAATGTTTATCGTGCATGTGTATCGTGCATGTGTATCGTGCATGTGTATCGTGCATGTTTATCGTGCATGTGTATCGTGCATGTTTAATGTTTATCGTGCATGTGTATCGTGCATGTTTAATGTTTATCGTGCATGTGTATCGTGCATGTTTAATGTTTATCGTGCATGTGTATCGTGCATGTGTATCGTGCATGTGTATCGTGCATGTTTAATGTTTATCGTGCATGTTTATCGTGCATGTGTATCGTGCATGTTTAATGTTTATCGTGCATGTGTATCGTGCATGTTTAATGTTTATCGTGCATGTGTATCGTGCATGTTTAATGTTTATCGTGCATGTGTGTCGTGCATGTTTAATGTTTATCGTGCATGTGTGTCGTGCATGTTTAATGTTTATCGTGCATGTGTATCGTGCATGTTTAATGTTTATCGTGCATGTTTGTCGTGCATGTTTAATGTTTATCGTGCATGTTTATCGTGCATGTGTATCGTGCATGTTTAATGTTTATCGTGCATGTGTGTCGTGCATGTTTAATGTTTATCGTGCATGTGTATCGTGCATGTGTATCGTGCATGTTTATCGTGCATGTGTATCGTGCATGTTTAATGTTTATCGTGCATGTGTATCGTGCATGTTTATTGTGCATGTTTGAGGCTCAATGCAGTTTTATTGATGATTTGCAGTGAAACATTCTCGTTTGTTTTGACTGAAGTCGACGGTAGCAGAAGAAACGGTTATTGCAGGAGACTGCTGGTAATTATCAGTTAAATATCTTCATATCTCAATATTTAATGAGAAGTGTGTGTTAGTGACTGTGTTCGTCTTTTAGCCGGATGGTAAAGCAGCTCGTATACCTGAAGCGTACTGCATCATCAGCCGTGTGGCATGTTTCGGACTCTTCTCTAAGGTGATGAAGATCACGTGCAGTGTTTTGACTTTAATTCATGTATGTTCTGTAAATCTGTGAGTCCGGACTATAAGTCTGTATTTCTTTGTTTTGGTTCGTGTAGATATTTGATGAGGTGGAGAAGAGGCGGCGGGTCTCGAAGGCGATGATCTATCCGTTCATGCAGAGTCTGCGAGAGGCGCCGCTGCCCGCGCCCGGAAATACTGTCAAAATCACCAGCTTCATCCCAGATTCTGGAACTGAGGTACGACACGCGCCTGAGTGTGATATACATTTATATTGTAACCTTGCGACAGATAAGGAGGTAACCATAGTAACGGCTCAAACACTTTCCGCCGGTATCGGACAGAACGCCAATTAAAATGCATCTCGCAATAAATAAGCGTGTTGCTTAAAACGTTCTCGTTGCGTTTGGCTCGCTGTGCTAAGCGCGCACGCAGGTACATGGAGTGGCGTAAGTCTCACACTTGATCTCGTCTCAGATCATCAGTTTAACGCGACCCGTCCAATCGTGGCTGGAACACGTGGATTTCCAAACGCTCTTCCGCTGTCTGACGGATGAACAGGTGCTGCTGGTTTTTGCCGCCACTGTGATGGAGCGACGAATCATCTTCGTCTCTGAAGAGCTCAGGTGACCACAACAGCCAATCACAGTGCAGCAATTAAGACATCCCATTTGATTGGTTTATAGCACTTCAAGGGGCCATATTCTATTTTTAGTAATAATTTGATACAATATTTGTAATGTAAACTGTTTATAATTGAAATGTTAGTCAAGGGTTAAAAACATTTAGTCATAATTTCATGGCCATTTTCCATCCTGTTAATCTGTGACTGTACCTTTAAGACCGGTCCATGTAAATGTTCTCTGTTGTGATTGGCTAATCTCTGTGCATGTGTTTGTGTGTCAGTACTCTCTCTCAGGTTCTTCACGCTGTAGCCGCTCTGTTGTATCCGTTCGTTTGGCAGCACACGTTCATTTCAATTATTCCTGAAGTTTTGATCGATGTGTGCGCGGCGCCGACGCCGTACCTGCTGGGAGTCCAGAAGAACATGCTGGAACACATCACGGACCGCAACGACGTCAGTGTGTGTTTGTGTGTGTGACGCTGATTAACCAAACAACATTACAGACACAAACACAGCAATTAACTAAAAATAAGAGTTTTATTTATTTATTTGATTGGGTCAAACAAGTCACATGACACTGTTACACATATCAGAATAAATGATGAATCTGACAGAAGTTGTGATTGATTCTGTATTTCTGTCTTTCTCAGTTGCTGATTGTCGATTTGTCAACTGAAGCCAAAAACACGTTCATCTGTAGAGTGAGTCACACACACGCACGCACACACACTCCGTCTCTCACACATACACACACTTGCGCGCGCACACACACACACACACACACACACACACATACTCCGTCTCTCTCAGGACGTATAGTGTCTGATTTGTTTATATATGATTCTCATTTGAAGCATCTCTTGTGTACGCACAGACATTATCTCTCAGTTGTGTTTCTTTCAAATGTTTTTTTAACTTGATGAATTCATCACTGGTTTATTTCATTATAGATTGGAGACGAGGAGTCTATACTGCCCAACAAACTCAAAGAGGAGCTGTTGCTCGCCCTGTCTGCTCGCAAACACCACACCTGTGAGAACACTCGCGCGCACGCACACACACACACACACACACACACACACACACTTGTGTACACACACACACACACAGGATAAACATGAGAAATGGTGCCATCTGGTGGAAAATATTACAAATGAAAATATTGAAGGCAGGGCTCCAGAATGAAAGAATAATTTACAGGTGAAACTCGAAAAATTTGAATATCGTGCAAAAGTTCATTAATTTCAGTAATTCAACTTAAAAGGTGAAACTAATATATTATATAGACTCATTACAAGCAAAGTAAGATATTTCAAGCCTTTATTTGATATCATTTTTATGATTATGGCTTACAGCTTATGAAAACCCCAAATTCAGAATCTCAGAAAATTAGAATATTACATGAAATCAATAAAAAAAAAAGGATTTTAAATACAGAAATGTCGGCCCTCTGAAAAGTATAATCATGCATTTGTACTCAGTACTTGGTTTGGGCCCCTTTTGCATTAATTACTGCCTCAATGCGGCGTGGCATGGATGCTATCAGCCTGTGGCACTGCTGAGGTGTTATGGAAGACCAAGATGCTTCAATAGCGGCCTTCAGCTCTTCTGCATTGTTTGGTCTCATGTCTCTCATCTTTCTCTTGGCAATGCCCCATAGATTCTCTATGGGGTTCAGGTCAGGCGAGTTTGCTGGCCAATCAAGCACAGTAATACCATGGTCATTGAACCAGGTTTTGGTACTTTTGCCAGTGTGGGCAGGTGCCAAGTCCTGCTGGAAAATGAAGTCAGCATCTCCATAAAGCTTGTCTGCTGAAGGAAGCATGAAGTGCTCTAAAATGTCCCGGTAGACGGCTGCGTTGACTCTGGACTTAATAAAGCACAGTGGACCAACACCAGCCGAACATGGCTCCCCAAACCAACACAGACTGTGGAAACTTCACACTGGACTTCAAGCATCTTGGATTGTGTGCCTCTCCATTCTTCCTCCAGATTCTGGGACCTTGGTTTCCAAATGAGATGCAAAATTTGCTCTCATTAGAAAAGAGGACTTTGGACCACTGAGCAACAGACCAGTTCTTTTTTTCTTTAGCCCAGGTAAGATGCTTCTGACGTTGTTTGTTGTTCAGGAGCGGCTTGACAAGAGGAATACGACATTTGAAGCCCATGTCCAGGACCCGTCTGTGTGTGGTGGCTCTTGATGCAGTAACTCCAGCCTCAGTCCACTCCTTGTGAAACTCCCCCACACATTTGAATGGCCTTTTCCTGACAATCCTCTCCAGGCTACGGTCATCCCTGCTGCTGGTGCACCTTTTTCTTCCACACTTTTCCCTTCCACTTAACTTTCTATTAATGTGCTTTGATACAGCACTTTGAGAACATCCAACTTCTTTTGCAATTACCTTTTGAGGCTTTCCCTCCTTGTGGAGGGTGTCAATGATGGTTTTCTGCACAACTGTCAGGTCAGCAGTCTTCCCCATGATTGTGAATTCAACTGAACCAGACTGAGAGACCATTTAAAGGCTCAGGAACCCTTTGCAGGTGTTTTGGATTAATTAGCTGATTAGAGTGTGACACTTTGACCCTACAATACTGAACCTTTTCACAATATTCTAATTTTCTGAGATTCTGAATTTGGAGTTTTCATAAGCTGTAAGCCATAATCATAAAAATTATATCAAATAAAGGCTTGAAATATCTTACTTTGCTTGTAATGAGTCTATATAATATATTAGTTTCACCTTTTAA
Organism: Moxostoma hubbsi; assembly: GCA_032164185.1. NCBI lineage: Eukaryota > Metazoa > Chordata > Actinopteri > Cypriniformes > Catostomidae > Moxostoma > Moxostoma hubbsi. The sequence goes on along the minus strand of JAVLUX010000058.1, from coordinate 1,048,277 downwards.
GTTGAATTACTGAAATTAATGAACTTTTGCACGATATTCAAATTTTTCGAGTTTCACCTGTATAATTCATGATTTTATTCTTTAATGTCACTGAGATCAAATATTGCAGTTTAATGGGTTTCAATGGGACAGTTTTGTCCTGAAGGTCCCGAGTGTGACTGTTTCCTGTACACAGTGGGTTGTAGATGTGTTTGGTAACATGTATGCCGTTTGCATTAACTGCCAAAATGATCGAAAAAACTCAAATGAAAGCCAAAAATGTCCCGACGGTCGCACAAGGGTTAAATACACTACAATGTTGTACATATGGTGAATCGTGAGGATTGTGTCGTACATACGATATTGTTTTACACCCCTGCTTTATACCGCTCGTGCCATTGAAGAGACGGTGAGTCCCTCACAGTTTAAAGAATAAGGTCTATTGAAAGCCTCCTGAAGACTGCTGTTGAACTGGTCTGTGTGTGCGGCAGGTACGGAGGATCTGAACCGGCTGGTGTCAGAAGAGTTCCTCTCGTTCTTCATCCAGACCGTCGGCCATTTCTCTCAACACGTGAAGCGCTGCGGGAACACACGACAGTTCCAGAGGAAATCCTTCCTGAAGTCCGTCCAACACAAATCACATCTGGACTTCATCAAGCTCTTCATCCACACACAGATGTTTGATGTGTTAATACAGGAGGAGGAGAAGCAACCCAACCCAAACGGTACACACGCCTGTCAATGTCACATATAACTGTACGTCACGCGTGTTCAATCTCGCATGTAACTGTACGTCACGCGTGTTCAGTCTCGCGTGTAACCGCACGTCACGCGTGTTCAATCTCGCGTGTAGCCGCACGTCACGCGTGTTCAGTCTCACGTGTAACCGCACGTCACGCGTTCAATCTCGCGTGTAACCGCACGTCACGCGTGTTCAGTCTCGCGTGTAACCGCACGTCACGCGTGTTCAATCTCGCGTGTAACCGCACGTCACGCGTGTTCAATCTCGCATGTAGCTGCACGTCACGTGTGTTCAATCTCGCGTGTAACTGCACGTCACGCGTGTTCAATCTCGCATGTAGCTGCACGTCACGTGTGTTCAATCTCGCGTGTAACTGCACGTCACGCGTGTTCAATCTCGCATGTAGCTGCACGTCACGTGTGTTCAATCTCGCGTGTAACTGCACGTCACGCGTGTTCAATCTCGCATGTAGCTGCACGTCACGTGTGTTCAATCTCGCGTGTAACCGCACGTCACGCGTGTTCAATCTCGCATGTAGCTGCACGTCACGTGTGTTCTGACAGCGTGTTGTTGTTTGTCTGCAGGAGTGTTTCAGAAGAAACTTTCAGAGTATCACGAGAGGCAGAAGAGAGAGAAGAGTAAAACACGATGGGGGAGAAGTTTGGTGGTGTGACGGTGTCTTGCGACATTAACCATCATTTAATCAATTACATCAGTTCACATGGAAAAGCACCAAACCTGTAATACCTGTATTTAATGCTGCGGATTTGTAGTTTTAATGTAATAAAATATCCACTGAATTCATTAAGATGCTGTCGGTTTATATCCCATAATCCCGTTTGATTGTGTAAATCTCATGAAAGTTCTTCATATTTCACCCCAAACATCTGAACAGCACCTATTTAAAACTATTGTCAAGAACATTTTCTCAATATATTTAAACTGAATGTGTGAAGTATTTCTAAATCCTGCTAGTATTTATATGTTCCACGATTGAGAATCGCCCAAAACATACAAATCAAACGACCAAAAATACAAAATTAAAGTCATGAGAATTTGGAGCAGAAAAAGTGTTTTTAATTGTCTGAAAATCGTAATATTTATCAAAATCTTTCTACAATAACATTTATTATGTTAATAAAAAACATGAACTCCTGATATAATATTCAGATAAAGATGAAGAATGTTTCCATGAGCCCAATAAACACAAACCGTGTGGTCAGACAGATGAACATTGTGCTACAGTGATCATGGCAGTTAAATAATGTTGTGTATGGTTAGCATGGGTTAGCATACTGCTGTCAGATGCTGCCGGCCAGCAGCGGGGACGTCTCTGCAGGTGCTGTAACGGGACGGTGATGAGGAGAATCATACAGGTGATTCCAGTGAAGCAACACCTCCGCTCGCAGATTGATCTTCTACAGAGAGACAGAGACTCGTTTCACACACATCGAACAGTGTTTAAATGGGTTTCAGATGTGACATGTTTTACCTTGAAGTCTCTGATGTAAGTGAAGAAGAAGCTGATGAAGGACAGCGCCAACGACCATTCTGATATCGTACTGACAATATGAGGCGTGAACCCCTGATAAACACACAAATATACACACTTCACCAGATCTTTCCTTTAAATACACACCGATCAACACTCTACACATCATCCACAGACATTTACTGGATTACTACATTTGACATTAATCACATTATAGAGATTGCATATACAAAGAGCGACTTCAAGTAGAGCACCGAACAAATTACATTTAATTAGTTTCTGCATTATAAGATTTTAATCTTTTCCACTTTAATGTGGTTATATTTAATGCGGTTATATTTAATGCGTCGCATCTTTAATGCGGTTATATTTAATGCGTCGCATCTTTAATGCGGTTATATTTAATGCGTCGCATCTTTAATGCGGTCATATTTAATGCATCACATCTTTAATGCGGTACATCTTTAATGCGGTCGCATCTTTAATGCGGTCACATCTTTAATGCGGTTAAATTTAATGCGTCGCATCTTTAATGCGGTTATATTTAATGCGTCGCATCTTTAATGCGGTTATATTTAATGCGTCGCATCTTTAATGCGGTTATATTTAATGCGTCGCATCTTTAATGCGGTTATATTTAATGCGGTTATATTTAATGCGTCGCATCTTTAATGCGGTTATATTTAATGCGTCGCATCTTTAATGCGTTGCATTTTAATGCAGTTATATTTAATGCGTCGCATCTTTAATGCGTCGCATTTTAATGCGGTTATATTTAATGCGTCGCATCTTTACACACACACACACAGTCACGCACACTCATACACACACACACACAGTCTCTCACACACATACACATACACACGCACATACACACCCACACACTCACACACACACACACTCACAGTTTCTCCAGGAGTCCAGTGTAGTTTCTTGTTGACTTCTACTCCAGGCAAACTGCTGTACATGATCACAGATGACACAAACACTCACACAGTCAAGGAGCAAAACAAAAGCTCACGCTGTACAACACACATCTGACCAGTAGCGTATGTAAGGAAGGATACTGCTGATAATGCTGGCTGAAGTCCAGATCCCCACACTCAGACGAGTCCAGAACATGGTTTTACTGTGGACGTGAGGCTGCATGAGGTACGACAGCAGCGTTTGGACGAGAATATACAGAGCGCCGACTCCAAACGTCAACACCGCGCCGACCAGATGCATCGAGAACAGGGTGGTTTTCTGCCGAACACGGTATTAACATCATTAACTCAACACCACAACGTCCTGCAGTTATTTAAAGGGACAGTGCACCCACAAATCACACAAGTACTACATCATGATGCTTGTGGATAATGATTACGTGAAATGTGTGTACCTGAAAGTTAGCGACAACGCACATGCCGAGCGAACTCCCACAACCCAGCACGAGCCCCAACAGATTGAGCCGGTTCAGTCGAGTGTCGTACTCGTCCATCAGCGCCTGCAGCTGCTTATAGCGCACGTACATCGTAGCGACACCCAAGAACGCCGACACGTTCAACATGATTCCAAACACGCATCTCTCTGGAGCGACGGTCCCCGTGTCACTGGAAGCACAACTCAAACTTATTAAAACCGTACGCCGGATTGGGCTGAACATGATAAAGTCCTGTCTCCTGATCACCTGATGTACGGTACCAGCGGGTCGACGTGTCTCAATACCACAGCTGTGATGTAAGCGAAGACGAAGGTCGCTGCGGTCCATGTGACCAGCGCTGCAGGCAGAATACACAAGCCCTCCTGAAACCACCACATCTCTGATGCTTCACTCCTGAAACACAAGAGTATTATTAGCATTAGCCGCGCTTCCTCTTTCTGCAGAGAACTTGTGTTTTCACTTCTGCTGTGTGTGACAGCACATGACAAACCCCTGATGAAACCACTCAAGTTATGCGTGATGCTCGACAATATCAGGAAATGGCAAAACCGTGGATTTGGGATGTCAGCAATGATATGAAAAGGTGAACAGGGTGTGAAACTACCGCCCGCTAAATGCGACAAATTTTGCTCGTCTACCCGCAACAGGCGGGCGACCTGTAAGATGTCGGAGTGACACATGACAAGAAATCCTGTTAGTCACAAAAACACAATATTTTTAAGAACAGACAAAATAGCGGTTCTGTGTATCTCAGCGAGTACTGACGCTGACTAGCACACCTGGAGTCATGAGTTTGAATCCAGGGTGTGCTGAGTGACTCCAGTCAGGTCTCCTTAGCAACCAAATTGGCCGGTTGCTAGGGAGGGTAGAGTCACATGGGGTAACCTCCTCGTGGTCGTGTGTGTGGATGCCGCGGAGAATAGCGTGAAGACTCCACACGATGTAATCAGATATCGCGATATTTTACAAGGCGATTATCGCATAATTGTTTGACATATCGCCCAGCCCTAGAACATAATAATACCATTTGATAGCATTTAGTACAACAGTATTGCGAAAGTAGTATATAAACCCGTTCGTCTTTGCAGTCGCCTTCGGCTTGCGCACTGGGGTTCTTTAAATACAATTATTACTGAATTATTTATTTTAATACACAATTATGACTTAAGTTTTTTGTTAATGCATGACTTCCTGTAAAAGCTGCTTTGAAACGATGTTTGTTGTGAAAAGCGCTATACAAATAATAATAACTTCATAAAAATATGATATCTCTAAAGCATTTCGGAACAAATTTCAACTTAGACCTTTTTAAGTTTCACTTTCTATTTGGGATTGCACGTTATAGTACTGCAGATCCTGATTACTGTATTACAAATAAAGTCAAAGTATACAGTTATATTTAAAAGCGTTTATTAATTAATGATATGCGTTATGAATATGTAAGTATCAGCGATGAAGAGCGTTACCTGTCAATCAAACAGCCGATCGCGCATTCCGACCTGTACACAAAAACATTAATATGACTTATTTTGATGGTTATATCTCGTCTTTTAATGCTTTTATGCGTTCATATACTCTTTTTATACTTATTTCTCGTGGTTCAGATCATGTTATTGCTGTTTTCCTTCCGGTAGTCGCGCTCGCGCATGTCTCGTGAACGCGCTTGACGCTTCACGATTCCCGGATGTCTAGCGGTTCGGCGGGTTGCCAAAGCGCGGGAAATCCCTCTCAGGTAATATTTTTCTCATAAAACAAATATAAAGAAATAACACTAGCAAAATATAAACTTTGTAATTATCAGTGCGTATACCAGAGCTTTTTAAGTTAGCTCTTGTGATTTTGTAATCATGGAAATACAGAAAAGAACATCTTTTTACTTCTATTAGCAAAGCTTTGGCCATGTGAACTTAACAACAAAAACAGCAGTTATCATAAATATACAATCTTTATTTTTACAAGTGCTTTTATTCAAATATCAGAGCAATGTTACAATCAAACCATTATGAGTCATAAAGAGAGGCAGTTTACATCACTGAAAACATGAGAAAAAACAACTATGACCACCCCGATCAATGATAAAAATACAAATAAACACTGGACGTTTGTGAGATTTAATGAGTGCTTAAATCTGTTGTCTTTGTTTCTTTTAAGTGAAAAAAATTCCAGAGAGGATTTGGCAACAAGCGAAAACTAACAAAAAAGAATCAAAGCTTTTGTTTAACCCTTGTGCATCCATTTAAAAAAAAAGTTACTCAAAACTGCCATGATAATATTACATATTAATATTATTTTCCACTTTCAATTAGTTATTTTTTTAACCAACATCAGTCCTGATCATAACTACCATATATACATTAATTTTCATGATTTTAACCCTTTAAATGCCAGTTTGTTTACATAATACCACTGTTGTTTATCACACACACACACACAAAACACACATCTCAATACACACATACAAAACACACTCTGACATCCATACCATCACACACACACACACACACACTTTATCTGCATCATTTATTAAATTTTATAATACAGGAAACAGAGAATTGGGGAAAAGTTTGTATTTGCTCCACAGGATAAACATGAGAAATGGCGCCATCTGGTGGAAAATATTACAAATGTAAATATTGAACTCGAGGCTCCAGAATGAAAGTATAATATCATATAATTCATGTTTTTATTCTTAAATGTCACTGAGATCAAATATTGCAGTTTTATGGGTTTCAATGGGGACATTTTTGTCCTGAAGGTCCCGAGTGTGACTATTGTGTGTACACATCAAAATGACCCCAAAAAAGGTCGCACAAGGGTTAAGTGCCATTAGACAAGATGTCATTCGGCAAGAGATAAAGTGAACATGCTGGATTCAACAAAGATTATGAAAGATGCTTGTATTGAATCTAAAGCAGAATTACACGGAAAGCTCATGACTAAAGCAATAAAATGCCAAATCAAATGAAGGAAATCAAATTGATTCTGAAATTGATAATTCTCATGAGCACACCAACTACAGTATATAGAGCTCTAAACTCCAGTTTAATTATTGTAAATAACATTAATTAATCTCACGATAAACACTAACTCCACGTCTCATAAAATGTATTTAACATTTGTTTTGGTTGGCAGCGTCGAGACAGACTAAGAGCTTTTGCTGTTTCACGTCGTTTGAATGGCCTGAGACAGACATTTAGATATAAACAACAACATGCAATCGACACATTTCTGGACAACCAATTCTCAATATTAAGGCAACTCTTCATATACTGTATGTTTCAGTATAACAGACGTTAGATGCCTGGTTATTACAGTCCTCTACGGTATAATTTCTCCCAATCATCTGAAGAACGAATGATTGAACAATCATGAAGTGTGTTTGCCGTCTGACACGATCACAGCTAGTCCATCTGACGTCACTGAACGCGATGTGATGATCGTGTCCACCGGTGAACACTCTGAGATGTCTTTGACTGTAACACCGAACATATGATTCTTGGCATTTCCAATTGCAACTTTTCTTGAACAATTCCGGCAGAGTGACGCAAACACCAAACCAACGTCATATTTCACCCCAAAATCAAAGAACGAAATATGCATTTATGTTTTACATAAAGAAAATGAAGCATATTATTAGTCATTTCAATTTTGCATTGTAACATTTGTGTTCAGTAAATGAAACGGTAATATTAACCATATATAGTTGAATGTTAACACATTACAATGCGGTTGTACTCGTTATCGTTAGTTAATGGCGAGTATGAGCAATACTTTCACAGCACTTATTAATCTTTGTTGATGTTCATTTCAACCAACCAATATGTTTTTAAAATTAATTGTAGTATAAGTTAATATTTGTTACGCTATCATGAACTAACAATGAAAAATGTTCTCCCCAATTTAGAACACCCAATTTCCAATTCACATACAACGCGAAGCACGCGCGATCACATACAACGCGAAGCACGCGCGATCACATACAACGCGAAGCACGCGCGATCACATACAACGATGCAAATTAATGGCGCGACTCATCACGAAAAATCGCTTCATTCGTGCAACTCGAGCGAGAAATCCGCATGACGAGTTGTCACGAAAGCCAATCAGCATTGAGATTGTCCGGATGTTACTGACGTAGTAGCTGGAAAAATGGATGTAAAGATTGTTGTAGCGGCGTGTGCGCACCCGGAATTGTACGACACAACGTCATACATGTGCAGAGACCGGACGAATAAACACGTCGCTTGGAGGAAAGTGAGCGAGGAAGTTGGACGACCTGGTAAGTTCTGGAAATATGCGCGTCTACTTGATTCCAGCTATTGGTTGAACTTTACTATGAATTTCTAGTCGTAGAAGCCCCGCCTCCTGTCCTTTTCCGGAAGACAAGCGGGAATACTCGCGGGTTCACGTTACTCATGCAAACGCCAGTTTAAACGCAGATTTATAATCCAGCGGTCAAACTCATGCGAGCAATGCGATGCGAAACTTTTCTACACGTTTTTCTGTGAACGCACCATTAGTCCTCGTGGTGGCGTAGTGACACGCCTCAATCCGGGTGTCGGAGGACGAATCTCAGTTTCCTCCGCATCTTATCATGTGACTTGTTGAGCGTGTTACCGTGGAGACGTAGTGCATGTGGTACCACATTATAGCGACCACAAGGAGGTTACCCCATGTGACTCTACCCTCCCTAGCAACCGGGCCAATTTGGTTACCCCATGTGACTCTACCCTCCCTAGCAACCGGGCCAATTTGGTTACCCCATGTGACTCTACCCTCCCTAGCAACCGGGCCAATTTGGTTACCCCATGTGACTCTACCCTCCCTAGCAACCGGGCCAATTTGGTTATCCCATGTGACTCTACCCTCCCTAGCAACCGGGACAATTTGGTTACCCCATGTGACTCTACCCTCCCTAGCAACCAGGCCAATTTGGTTACCCCATGTGACTCTACCCTCCCTAGCAACCGGGCCAATTTGGTTACCCATGTGACTCTACCCTCCCTAGCAACTGGGACAATTTGGTTACCCCATGTGACTCTACCCTCCCTAGCAACCGGGCCAATTTGGTTACCCCATGTGACTCTACCCTCCCTAGCAACCGGGCCAATTTGGTTACCCCATGTGACTCTACCCTCCCTAGTAACCGGGACAATTAGGTTACCCCATGTGACTCTACCCTCCCTAGAAACCGGGCCAATTTGGTTGCTAAGGAGACCTGACTGGAGTCACTCAGCACGTGAATTAACGTTAATCAAGATTAATTAGTGCTGTAAATAATATTGTTCATTGGTTGTTCTTGACACCGAATGCATTTACTAATGTTAACTTTATCGTAACGTGTTAACATTTACATATAAAGTACTATTTTAACTATACATCATGGTGAATTTCATTAATACGTCATAAATCTGAACAATAAGCTTCATTTTCATGAAAATATGCAGTAATTTTGCTTTTTATCTTTTTATTCTCATGAGTCGCTCAAGAGGCACAAAGTGAGACGCAATGATCAACGTTCATGAAAATGGAAGACAAACGAGCAGACGAGAATATCTGTGATTTCATTCAGGACAAACCAATAAATGAAGGGCTTGAACTAAAAGTGATTCTAAAGCAACAACACAATCATTAAATGCCCAATAAACAGTGCTGCTGTACCGACCGTTAAACGGAGACGCCACTTCCTGCTTTGAGCTTCATGGGGGAAATATGTGCTGATTATTTAATGAGGAGATATAAATGAGGACGAGATCGAGCTGAGAGATGCATGAATCCTCATTTATAGCAGCAGCAGCACGTCACGATAGAGATGAAATTATCTGGAATAAAGCCATAATACATACCCACCCCTTCAAAGCAATGCATCATGGGTAATCCAGAGCCAACATACAGCAACGGATTCCAAATTATTATTTTAATCTCGTTGTTTTCTTAAAATAATGATGAATTTAAAGGAAAGTGACCTGGGGATGAAAGATCATTCATTTGATGTCGTTTAGCCTCAGAAGAGTTGAAAGTGCAGAAAAACAAAACGCATATGAATGGACCCGCTGTGCCCTGCGGAGGTCAAAGGTCACTCGACAGGCGCTGTGCTCTGGGCTTTGATTTTAAAGACGCAGATGTGCAGATGAGAGGCGATCTCGTTACAGACGCTAACACAGTACCGCACCAGATCGAAGAGGGACAGAACCTGCCGATTAAAAACAGATGTTAGTTTAATATAGTGAACGGATAAAACACATTTATTTATTTATACATTTAAAAAAAATGCCCAATTCCCAAAGCGCTCCAAGTCCTCGTGGTGGCGTAGTGACTCAATCCGGGTGGCGGAGGACGAATCTCAGTTGCCTCCACATCTGAGACCGTCAATCGGCGCATCTCATCACGTGACTTGTTGAGTGTGTTACCATGGAGACATAGTGTGTGTGTAGGCTTCACGCTATTCTCCGCGGCATCCACACACAACTCACCACACGCCCCACCGAGAGCGAGAACCACATTATAGTGACCACGAGGAGGTTGCCCCATGTGACTCTACCCTCCCTAGCAACCAGGTCAATTTGGTTACCCCATGTGACTCTACCCACCCTAGCAACCGGGACAATTTGGTTACCCCATGTGACTCTACCCACCCTAGCAACCAGCCCAATTTGGTTGCTAAGGAGACCTGACTGGAGTCACTCAGCACACCCTGGATTCAAACTCATGACTCCAGGTGCAATAGTCAGCGTCAGTACTCGCTGAGATACCCAGAGCCCCAAACTAACACTTCTTACACAATATCTGAAATTGATACGAGATGCACTCTCACCAGAGAAATCCACAACACCAGATACTCGTCGATAAAACTGTTGAAATACTGATCGAGGAATAAGAGCCCGGGCCCGAGAAACGCCACGTCATGAAGATGCATCTCGCTCTTCGTCATGTGAGCCACCTGCACAGAGCACACAACACCTTCAGACTTTCCCTTTCACGAGGAACGTCTTCATCGATCCGGCAAGCGTCTCGCACTCACCACTAGTTTATTGGTGATTTTGGCCGATACGAAGCCGAAGGCAAGAATATACAGACAGGGGTGCTTCTCAAACAGCTGGACGGCTGATTTTTTATAAATCATCATGGCCAGAACGATTACTGAGCCGATGTGCAGGACGGGAGATAACACACTCGTGCCCTGAAACACACACACACACACACACACACAGTGATAACACACGTTAATTATGTCAACATACCGTTACTCAACACACTTGTGTAGGGTTTCTTTTATAAATTCCTAAAAACACTAAACCCTCCAAGAGGTTTCAAGCTACATCCTCCAAATTTGGCACAGACCTTCAGACTGTTCTGGAATAGTGTGCTATGTATTTTCTAACTGATCGGACGTACAGTTTTCGCCCAGCGGACGATTAAATCTGGCCAATACATCCATTCAAACACCAGCTGTCAAAAATTCAAATGTAAACAAACCCAGGAAAGCAGTGCGACTGTTTGTGTCCCTGTAATAATGTCTGTATAACCATGGAAACGGTATGTAGTCCTGTAATGCACTTCCTGTACGTACCGCTATAGTGGATCCGTTTTTCCCCACGCCGCCAGTAAGGATGATTCTGAAGTAATTGGTACATGATAAAACAACCCCAATAAATGTGCAAAGGGCCGGAATAATTTTCATTTGGATGTTTATTACGGGAATCTGTTGAATGGAAAATAGATAAAAACACATTATTTATTAAGTAAACAACAGTAATAATTAAGCTGTCAAGAGATATTTCACCTAAAAACATAAAAATATCCCCCAAACATTACTTTCATTTATATTACTTGGATTACTTCATTTACATATAAATACAAATATATGTTTATTATGTCTATAATTATATTGTGCATAATTTGCGTAACACAATTAGGATACATTGTAATATACTGTATTAATATATATATTTGAATTAAGATATATTTGAGATATTCATGGCAGCTCAAATGAATCAATATTGATTGTTTTTAAAACACACACACAACTCTGTTATGATTGTTAATATTGTGAGACAGGCATCTGACGTGCCAGTGTTGGGCAGAATTACCGGAGACTGCCAGAAAGCCGATCCGCCCACAGCAGCCAGAACATACACGAGAATTATGAAGATCTGCACTTCTGTCACATCAATACTGAGCGGAGGAGAGACGTGTTAGAGCAACTCACACACATATACATACACACTCACTCACATACACACACACACTCACACACACACTCACATACACACACTCGTACACTATCATACACACACACACACACACATACACACACTCGTACACTATCATACACACACTCATACACACACACTCACACACATATACATACACACACATACACACTCATACACTCACACACATATACATACACACTCACTCACATACACACACTCGTACACTATCATACACACACACACACACACATACACTATCATACACACACTCATACACACACACTCACACACATATACATACACACACATACACACTCATACACTCACACACATATACATACACACTCACTCACATACACACACTCGTACACTATCATACACACACACACACACACACACATACACACTCATACACACACACACATATACATACACACTCACTCACATACACACACACTCACACATACACACACTCGTACACTATCATACACACACACACACACACACACACACACATACACACTCATACACACACACACACATATACATACACACTCACTCACATACACACACACTCACACATACACACACTCGTACACTATCATACACACACACACACACACATACACTATCATACACACACTCATACACACACACTCACACACACACTCACATACACACACTCGTACACTATCATACACACACACACACACACATACACTATCATACACACACTCATACTCACACACATATACATACACACACATACACACTCATACACTCACACACATATACATACACACTCACTCACATACACACACTCGTACACTATCATACACACACACACACACACATATACATACACACTCACTCACATACACACACACACTCACACACACACTCACATACACACACTCGTACACTATCATACACACACACACACACACACACACACACATACACTATCATACACACACTCTCACACACATATACATACACACACATACACACTCATACACTCACACACATATATACACACACACACACACACTCACATACACACACTCATACACTATCATACACACACACACACACACACACTCATACACTATCATACACACACTCATACACACACACTCACACACATATACATACACACACATACACACTCATACACACACACTCACACACATATACATACACACTTGCACTCGTACATACACCACACACACACACACACCATCATACACACACACACTCTCATACACACACATACACTATCATATACACTTATACACACAGACACACACACTCATACACACACATACACTATCATATACACTTATACACACACTCTCACACACATACACATACACACACACACTCACACACACACTCTCTCACACACATACACACACACTCACACACAGGAATCACATTAGCTTCAATTATCACAGGAACTGGAGTCAGTGTGAACAAGAACTGATTGGATCTGAATTAAAAATCAATTTCAGCACAATGTTAATGTGTTTTTCAGCCTGTGCGGGGAGAGCAGGAAGCTGATTGGTGCATTGCTGGCATAAGGCAGGCAGGAGAGCCGTTTGATTGGTCAATTCGTGCTGGATTTACCGTTATGCTCCAAAACTTGGGCCCAACTGTAGCGGTAAACGTCTGCAACAACGTTAGACAGATCTGTAGTTCTGTAAGATCGAATCTGCCCACGGGACAGTGACATTTACACCACTCAGACGAAACAACTTCCAGAATATCGACAGTTCTACTAAATCACTCAAGTTTCAAAACTATCATGAAATCAAAACGATTTACTGTCGTAATAAACGTTCTTACAGTGAACAATTCATCAGTGCACGTTACTTATACTTACATGCCAAAGCGCAGCGTACCAGAGACGTATGTCTGCCAGTGGGCACAGTAAAACATAAACATGCCCGCAAAACAGCAGAAAAACATCCAATCAGGGTGAGTGCCCAGCTGCACCGCTATACTGGTGCCCAGCACCACAAACACTGAGAGACACACAAAATGCACATTTCAGGGATTATGAAAGAAATATTTGGTTGAATAGTTTGGGGTGGGCGGTCACAGTAATTAAACATCACTAAAGGTCACCTGTGGATAAGGAATCGCAGCCGTGGTCGAACAGCTCCCCCAGTGGTGAACTGCTGTTAGTGCGTCTGGCCTGTTTTCCATCGATGGCGTCCAACGACTGATAGACGAACAGACCGACCGCACACAGGAGATACGCCCAGAGAGGAGCCTAAACACAACAGAAACACATACTCGCGGTATCTGTGGCGAAACCCATTCGTAATATGCCAATACGGACAATGTTTATTCGAAGTGCTGCACGCTTGCCCCATAGACTTCCATTACTGTATGCATATTTTTGTCTGTACCTGTTCGGTGGCAGTGGGGCAGTAATACACCAGCACCAGCGTGGTGAAGATGTTGGTTGCCAGGCCAACGACGGTAATGAGGTTGGGTGCGATCCAGGGTGGCATCGTGTGAACGAGCCACTCCCAATACCTCTGCATGACGGGTTCGAGCAGGGAGCGACCCGAGCTGCTGTAGCGATGCTCCTCCAAACGCTTAAGCTGGTGACGGGACAGAACCGGCGCCGGCAGCTCAACCAGACGCCTCAGTGCACTGGGGGCGAACCAGCATGCTGAATCCATGCCCCGCCCATGGTCACGCCCCACACCCCGCCTCCCATGAGGCCCCGTCAGCCCACTCATCCCCTTAGCTGGAGTCTGAGCCTGACTCCGCCCACTGCTCCGCCCACACAGCCACTGCAGGGTGGCAAAACACCTTCAAACATAACCGAGAGTACAAAACGTTAAAACAGTTGTAATATTAATCATTTGTAGATATTTTCAAATATTTTAGAGAACTGAGACTCATTTCACCTGTTCGCAAGTTAGAAAAACACGCCCCCCTCGGACACAGACCACACCCCTTGAACACAGGCCACGCCCCAGAACACACTGCACTTCTTGGGTTCAAACTATTGAGACTAAATAGACAGATTATTTGTCTTAAAGTGTGTATTAATAGCACATTTAGACCAATATTGAAAACATTTCAACATTACGTAATTAATCATTTAAAAATAAATATGCTTAAGTAACAGTTAATAAAGCACAAAGTTAAAACTCTTAAGAAATGACAGAGATATTTAAGAGTTCACTAGAGTACATACGTGCATTTAGAGCTAAATTATAATCATTAATGATATATAAACACACACACTTTCGCTTAAACAGAAAACAACACTAACCAAAAGTACCTTAAAGGACCAAAACCACGGCAATTAACTATGAATACCTCGTTTTTACCTAAATAGCTTAGTATTTATTAAAGTACCACGGTATTACCATCTAACCACATTACTGTACCTGCACAGTACATTTTGTAAGACCTGTCATGTCAAAATACTGACACGGAAGGAATAATAATACTAATTATGGTCATTAATATGGTTTTTAGAGTTATGAATATGTTAATTAGCCTCATTATTATGTAACAGCGAGTGTTTGTGCGTTTAAGCCGTCAGTTTTTCGTGCTAACGGGTCAGATCACTCATATATCGCTGGGGTCAGTCTCCGGTGGTCTGTCGGGTTTCTCTGGACCGAATAGTCCCGGTGTTTAGGGGTCAGGGTTCGAGTCCCGGTCCGGTTCAATGTTTATTTGATCTTTTAACCTTCTAGCTGCGTAACTCGCCCGATACTCACAGATAAAGTGCAGATTCTGCCGCAGGAAGAGCGCAGAGACAGCACCAGATGTGATCCTGATGTTTCGGCTCTGCTGTCGGTTCCGCCGGTCCCGGTCCGGTTTGCGCGAGCAGCTAACACAACATCACCGGTCACTTCCGGCGCCGCGCAACACTGATGAATCAAGAGCGTCATACAGGCGCTGATCTGCGCAACACGAAGTGTGCATCAATATTGGTCAATTTCACAGCGAGATTCATCAATAACCATCAAAGGCTGCATTATATATAAACACAAAATTATTCCAATTTAAATTAAATTATATTTAAACGAATAAATGACTTTTAAGAGAACATTGATCCTCTTTTGAAATGTTTCAAGAAATAATTCTGGTATTTAATATTAATATATTAACTGGAACATTGGAAAATTAAAATCTAGATAAAAAAATATAGATATTTATTGATTTATTTAGAAATTAAATGGTATTTAATTTATTTACTTGTTTTATTTTTCGTACTTTTATACACCAAAATAATAACTAAAATATCAAAAAGATCTAAATGCATTATATTTAATGTAAAAATACATAATATGATGATTATTCTAAAAGTGGGGAAACATTGCGCAAAAATGCACTTATCCCAGCCCTCTTTCTTTATGGGTGGAGCGTTTAATCTCATTTCTGTTGTTTCGGGTGATATTCGTCATCATTCGCAGAAGTTTCACAGATATATTCTTCTGTTACTGAGGCAGGAGTTCAGCGGAATAAAGCGAACTTTCATCCGTTTACACACACACAACGTTTTATTTTACCTTCGATCAATTTCTTCTGTGTTTTTCTTCACTTTTTGTCATTTTCTTTTCTTTCTTTTTTGTTGGAGTCACTTCATGTCGGTTTGCCAAGAGAAAAGCGTATCGAGGGCAATATCGAAAGAAACCCACTGAGAGTCTTTAAAACAGGTATGTATAAAGCGCATCAGTGCTCTTATATTCGTGATTTAAGTGTGAAGTTTGATGTGTTACTTTAGTGGAACGCTCGCTGCTGACGTCATCGAGCAGCCCCGCCCCCAGCATCCCTCATTCCATAATTATATGTTCTTTATAAAACGTCCATAGGCATTTTACTGACGAAAAATACTTTTTGTGATGGAAGAAGTTGGGTTTCTCCTCCAAAATGTCTTTCATTTGGTATTCAGGAGATTTATATATATATATATATATATATATATATATATATATATATATATTTATTTATTATTATTCTCAAGATGGCCGCCTCAGTGTGGAGTTCTCCAGTTCTTTTGTTGTTTTGTTTGTTTGTCTTGTGTTTAGTAATATTTTTCCAATCAGTTTTACAAGGGATGAACTGCTGAACATCCAGCAGCGCATACAAGCCAATCTTATCCCAGTTTTTGACTATTCAAACGCTTTGATGGGCATTTAAGTCAGAGGCGCAGTTGAGTTGTTCAAGCACTATGAGATGCAAGCGAGGGAAGCGAGCCAGTGCGCTGGTCAAGCTGCTTCAGCGTGGTTTCAAACAGTGCATATTCATCTAGCGAATCATCGTTCTCTTCCTAACAAAACGGACGGACAACATCTCATCCGTACGAATGAGGACTTTTCGAACTCTGCTGCCTTGTACTGCACAGAAGCTGGTTGAGTAACGGGGAAAACGAGAGGCGGTGGACATGCTTTTACATCAATGAAAGTTTGTGTACAGATGTAACAACGTTAAAGAAGATGTGCAGGGTCTGTGTATCTCGGCGAGTATTGACACTGACTATCACACCTGGAGTCGTGAGGTTGAATCCAGGGCGTGCTGAGTGACTCCAGTCAGGTCTCCTTAGCAACCAAATTGGCCCAGTTGCTAGGGAGGGTAGAGTCACATGGGGTAACCAAATTGGACCGGTTGCTAGGGAGGGTAGAGTCACATGGGGTAACCAAATTGGCCCGGTTGCTAGGGAGGGTAGAGTCACATGGGGTAACCAAATTGGGCCGGTTGCTAGGGAGGGTAGAGTCACATGGGGTAACCAAATTGGCCCAGTTGCTAGGGAGGGTAGAGTCACATGGGGTAACCAAATTGGCCCAGTTGCTAGGGAGGGTAGAGTCACATGGGGTAACCAAATTGTCCTGGTTGCTAGGGAGGGTAGAGTCACATGGGGTAACCAAATTGGCCCAGTTGCTAGGGAGGGTAGAGTCACATGGGGTAACCAAATTGTCCTGGTTGCTAGGGAGGGTAGAGTCACATGGGGTAACCAAATTGGGCCGGTTGCTAGGGAGGGTAGAGTCACATGGGGTAACCAAATTGGGCCGGTTGCTAGGGAGGGTAGAGTCACATGGGGTAACCAAATTGGCCCAGTTGCTAGGGAGGGTAGAGTCACATGGGGTAACCAAATTGTCCCGGTTGCTAGGGAGGGTAGAGTCACATGGGGTAACCAAATTGGCCCAGTTGCTAGGGAGGGTAGAGTCACATGGGGTAACCTCCTCGTGGTCACTATAATGTGGTTCTCGCTCTCGTTGGGGCATGTGGCGAGTTGTGCGTGGATGACGTGGAGAATAGCGTGAAGCCTCCACACGTGCTACGTCTCCACGGTAACACGCTCAACATGCTATGCTATCAAACTGTCAAATTGATTTATGACATGTGCTTTATGAGGATAGTCGATTGTTTATGGTGTTTATGTAAATGATGTCTTGCCTATCATCATTGTTTCTTCCTGTTATGCTTTTCACACCTACATCACTACCTACATCCTGAATTTGTTGTTGAAATAATGGTTTATGATGCCGTAGTTAAAACACAGAAGACACTCTGCAACTTTCTGCTACAATGGCTGCTCTGAAAACTAAATGTTAGTTTGACAAAGTTTCTTCATGAAGATGAAGGGTTTTGCCAAACGTGATTTCTGATTGTCCGGTAATCGTGTAGGAAGATATGTGTTTGACAAGGTGATGCGGACTGTGAAACTCTATGCTGTGGATATTGGAGATGATTTTACGTTGTGGAAAAGCTTCGTGAAGTCAGAGAGAAAGTTGTGGATGTCAGCAGCGAACAGATTGTCTATGACACCGTTGACAGCTGGAAAGGCACCGCACAAGACGTCGGAGTGTGATACTGAAATGGGGAACACGTGTCTACTTAAACATTATATTAGATGTGAGATGACCAACTTAATGTACAAGATCATTAATGACTGTGTTGATGGAACTCTGCGTAGGGCGTCAATTTGGCCAGCGGCGGCCCTGGCTACAGTTCTGTAGATGATCTCGTTTCACCCAGAGCAGGGCTTTACCAACCCCGCCTCTTTTTACAAACCTCAAGAAGCAAATGTCCGTTGTAAGAGGCATGTCAAACGAGTGGACAGATTTGATGAGGTACTTCAAGACATCACGGATGGATACAACGTCAGCTATTACAGAAGCATCAAGATGAGACCGGTTGATGTGAACAAAGAAAATGGTTGGTCTAGTGGGGGTCACAGTGTCAACCCAAAATTTAAATATAAAGTTGGAGACATTGTTAGAATTTCTTAAGTAAGAGGCCCATTCACAAATGGTATGAGGAAAACTACATTTAAGACTAGAAGAAACAAGGCCGGAAAATGTTAGTGTTGGTTCGTTGACTCGGATGGCCTGCAAAATAGTGAGAAATACATCACCGAATATCCTGTAGAAGGGAAAGAGCAGGCGCGGACTGACCATTGGGAAGTTTGGGAATTTTCCTGGTGGGCCGGCCGTGAAATGGGGCCGAAGGGGCCGCGATAAGCTGAAATGGGCTGCCATGTTATGACAGCGACCCCCCCCCCCCCCCTTCTAACTGCAAGACACCATCCCCCAACTATGTAGGGAATCAACAACTGGCTGACGACCTGAATGTGTTTTACTGCAGATTTGAAAAGCCCAGTCTCACACCCCGCACCCATTCTGCCCTTCACTTCACGCAAACATAAACACCTCCTGCAACCCCCTTTCTGCTGTTCAACCTGCACTTCAGATCTGTGAAGAAGATGTGTGCCGGGTCTTCTGGAAACAAAAGACAAGGAAAGCACAGGGCCCAGATTGTGTTTCACCAACAATCCTGTGCTGAGCAGCTGTCCCCCATCCTCACACAGATCTTCACAGATCACTGGAGCAGTGTGAAGTTCCCTGCTGCTTCAAATCATCCCTCTATCTTCCCTGTCCCAAAGAACCCCAAAATCACAGGACTTGATGACTACAGACCCATTGCTCTGACGTCTGTGGTCATGAAGTCAATTGAGAGACTGGTGTTGGCCCACCTGAAAGACAACACTGGACACTTTCTGGATCCCCTTCAATTTGCTTATCGAGAATCATATCCTGCAACATCTGGACAGACCGGGGACATATGCAAGGATCTTTTTTGTGGACTTCAGTTCGGCTTTCAACACCATCATCCCAGCTATTATCCAGAATAAACTACACCAACTCGCTGTTCTCATGTCTATCTGTCAGTGGATCACCAGGTGTCTGACAGATAGGCAGCAGCTAGTGAGACCAGGAAATTCACTTCCAGCACCTGTACCATCAGCACTGGTGCCCCCCAGGGATGTGTGCTCCCCCCACTATTCTGTTCCCAATTTTGTCCCATTCCTCCAGACAGAACTGTTGTAACTGAGTCAGGTTTGTAGGCCTCCTTGCTCACACACACTTCTTCAGTTCTGCCCACAAATCAGGGCAAATCAGATTGAAGTAATTTCCCCAAAAGTAAGATCTTTGTCCCCATGAGCACTTGCAAACTGTAGTCTGGCTTGTTTATGGTGGGTTTTGGAGCAGCGGCTTCTTCCTTGCTGAGCAGCCTTTCAGGTGATGTCCATATAGGACTCGTTTTGCTGTGGATCTAGATACTCGTCTACCTGTTTCTTCCAGCATCTTCACAAGGTCCTTTGCTGTTGTTCTGGGATTGATTTGCACTTTTCACACAAACTACGTTCATCTCTAGGAGACAGAATGCGTCTCCTTCCTGAGCGGTATGATGACTGTGTGGTCACATGATGGCATCTCCTTCCTGAGCGGTCTGATGGCTGTGTGGTCACATGATGGCGTCTCCTTCCTGAGCGGTCTGATGGCTGTGTGGTCACATGATGGCGTCTCCTTCCTGAGCGGTCTGATGGCTGTGTGGTCACATGATGGCGTCTCCTTCCTGAGCGGTCTGATGGCTGTGTGGTCACATGATGGCGTCTCCTTCCTGAGCGGTCTGATGGCTGTGTGGTCACATGATGGCGTCTCCTTCCTGAGCGGTATGATAACTGTGTGGTCACATGATGGCGTCTCCTTCCTGAGCGGTCTGATGGCTGTGTGGTCACATGATGGTGTCTCCTTCCTGAGCGGTGTGATGTCTGTGTGGTCACATGGTGTTTATAGTTGTGTACTATTGTTTGTACAGATGAATGTGGCACCTTCAGGAGTTTGGAAATTGCTCCCAATGATGAACCAGACTTGTGGAGGTCCACAATGTTTCACTGATTTCTATTGATTTTCCATGATGTCATGCAAAGAGGTATTGAGTTTGAAGGTAGGCCTTAAAATACATCCACAGGTACACCTCCAATTTACTCCAGTTAGCCCATCAGAAGCTAATTGGCTAATTGCCTAAAGGCTTGACATGAAAAATGAGTTTTAATGACATCAACCTAAGTGTGTGTAAACTTCTGACTTCAACTGTACATAATCTAGATGAGCTAAATGAAATATATTTAAGCTATATGAACAACATGAATGATATTAAACGTATATAAACTATATGAGCTATATATATATATATATATATACACTATATGAACTAAATTAAATATATTTAAACTATACGAACAAAATAAACTAAATATAAAATATTTTGAACACTATATGAAGTCTATACGAACTAAATTAACTATATATAAACTATAAGAACAATTAGAATGTTATAAGCTATATATAAACTATATGAATGATGTAATATATATATATATATATATATGTACATTAGAATGTTATAAGCTATATATAAACTATATGAAGGAGATATATATATATATATATAAATAAACTATATGAACAATAAGAATGTTATAAGCTATATATAAACTATATGAACAATTAGAATGTTATAAGCTATATATAATCATTATATATTATATATAAGCATTATATTGATTATATATAAGCTATATATAATCATACTATATGAATGAGATATATATATATATATATATATATATATATATATATATGAACAATAAGAATGTTATAAGCTATATATAAACTATATAAACAATTAGAATGTTATAAGCTATATATAAACTATATGAATGATATAAAATATATATATGAACTATATGAACAATTTGAACTATATGAGTAATATGAACGACATGAACTATATTTAAACAATATGCACTATATGAACAACGATGTAAGAGAAATGATTACTATATATAAAGGATATTAATGAAATGAACAATGGGAACTACAGTATATAAATTATGCACTATAGACACTACTATATAAACCATATGAACCAAGTAAACGAAATGCCCTATGAAAGTTTGTGTCTATATAAAATGCATTCATTTGTATCGTGTTTCACTCAGTCTGTTAAATGCAAATGATGTTGTGTTTATTTTGTGACCTCTTGTGTCCTCGGCACAGATCTGCATTCAAACCGGTTCCAGACCAGCAGTCCGGTGCTTAAGTGGTGTTCAGGTAACCATGGCGACCCGAGGCCACGCCTCCAGCTCATTAATGAGTAATCACACAAAGGAGCGAGTGACCATGGCCAAAGTCACTCTGGAAAACTTCTACAGTAACCTCATAACACAACACGAGGAAAGAGAGATGAGGTACACACATGCTAACATCTAAGATTTAAAGTATTGCAACGTTTGACTCTCTAGTTCTTTGGAAAAACCATCCACATTGGCTCCAAAATGTATTTGCTCACTTCATTTTCACCATGAGAAGCCAAACTGTAAACAAATGGCCCTTCTGCGTGTCTGTGTATTTGTGTTCTGCTCTGTTTGTCAAGTGTGACGCTACACACTGTTTCTCTATGTTGAGAAACACTCACAACTTCTGTATTTTAGTGTTGTTCATTTACACAGTTTTATCATATTACATCAGTCCTGTGTAACACAATAGTGCTGAAGGGACACAGTTAACTCGGTCATGAGATACAGTTCTTTTATATCACTAAAAGAGCTCTGTGTGTGTGTGTACAATGTCATCATGTAATCTGGAACATTCTGTTCACAGGCAGCAAAAACTGGAGAAAGTCATGGATGAGGAGGGAATACCTGATGAAGAAGTGAACATTACACAATTACACACATGCACACATTTATATAGCTAACTAAATGAGCACATACCTACAGAAGATGAATCATGCTAACGTAATTATGCGAAATAAACATAAAGGCACCATTCATATCATACACTTCTATTTTATTATTATATAAAGTTAATTATAGTGACTACAGGCTAACCCCAAACCACCTTAGAGAAAACATTACTTTATAATTAGAATAACTTTATACAAATTAGTTTTTAAAGGAGACTTATGTAAACATTGTCTAATATCTCAGGGCAGGCTGTTCCATAATCGAGGGGCGTTCACTACAAACGCTCCTCATCAATATCTCGATGTTGGAACAACCAACAGGCCATGACGAAGGTGTAAGAGGTCTAACTGTTTCATAAGGTTTTAAAAGTTCTGCTAAATCATCTGGCACCACAGTGTAATGCTTTAATTAATAAAATACTAAAATCAACCCTAAAATGACTTGGTAACCAATGCAAAGAAGCCAAAAGTAATATGGAGTAATATGATTAAATGACCTAGTTCCTGTCAGAAGGCACTGACTGTAGCTGTGCTAAAGTGCGTTGATTTATATATATGTTCCTTAACTGATAAAAACAAGACTGAACCAACTTCCTGACATGATTTAAATTTAAATCACAATTTAAATGAGCAACTACATAACAATGAAAAAAATTTTGTGTTTTCAAATCAGAGAATCAATAGGTGACATATTTAAAGAAAACAACATTGGCCCTAACACTGATATTTGCGGAACACCACAATTTATTAATTGTATCTGAACCATTTTTTTAACACATTAGACTGTCCCCAAAGGGAGGTTATGTCAGATTTAACTAGCCTTTGGGGAAAAAATGTAACTATACATACACCATATAATATATATATATATATATATATATATATATATATATATATATATATATATATATATATATATATATGTTGTGTTTCAGAAGTGTGTGCGTCGCTCTCAGCACGCTCGTAAAGAGACAGAGTTCCTCCGGCTCAAGAGAACCAGACTGGGCCTGGAAGACTTTGAGTCTCTGAAGGTGATTGGACGAGGGGCGTTCGGCGAGGTGATTATGAGCGCTGACGATGCACTAATTCATCTGTGTGTGTGTGTGTTGTACATATTAATGTGTGTTTGTGCTGTTGTCAGGTGCGTTTGGTTCAGAAGAAAGACACCGGGCATGTTTATGCCATGAAGATCCTTCGCAAAGCCGACATGCTTCAGAAAGAACAGGTGACGCTAAATTAAAGTTTAATTATAAACTCTTATAAAAATCGACAATGATAATACTACCAAAGACACATCTTACTGAAAAAAAGAAAAACAGCGTTTACATGAGAGTTGAAATCATGGGGTTAAGCTGCGTTCATGTCCTGACTGAATTACGGTATAAACGCTGATAAAAGAAATTGGGGAATTTATTGGGAAAATGGGCAAAAATCTGGCTTTAGCACTTAAACCGATAAATAAAAGTAAAAATAAGTAAATGAAAATAAAACAAAAGCAGAGTGAAGTGGTAATCACTGAATTTAACAGTAAATTAATGAATGAAAAAGTAATTAAAAAATTAAGATGAAATCCCTGTTTGTCTCTTTCGGTCAGGTGGGTCATATCCGTGCAGAGAGGGACATCCTGGTTCAGGCAGACAGTCTCTGGGTTGTGAAAATGTTCTACAGTTTTCAGGACAAAATGAATCTTTACTTGCTGATGGAGTTTCTGCCTGGAGGTGAGTTTATTCTGTACTGATCTAAGAGTGTTTCACTGCGATGTCCGTCTGTGGTGATGAGGTCGTGTCAGTGCGTTTGTGTGAATTCTCCAGGTGACATGATGACTCTACTGATGAAGAAAGACACTCTGACGGAGGAGGAAACTCAGTTTTATGTCGCCGAGACGGTTCTGGCCATCGATTTCATCCACCAGCTGGGATTCATACACAGAGACATCAAACCAGACAATGTGCTACTGGACTCAAAGGTCAAACACTGTGGCGAATTCACTAAACTAAACCGTTAATGCCCTCCAAAGGCAAAACGCAGTAACTACAGTCTCTATCACGATGATGGATGGGTTTGGATCAAACATACATTTGGAATAACTCCAAAATCCACATTGAAACCAAAAACCTTTGTTTCATTATTAGCATAGCAAAGTCTTTTTAGCAAGTTAGTCTACTTGGGGGCCATTGTTGGAGCGCGCCTGGGCAGCTATTTTTCTATGTAGCTATGTAGCAGCTCGTATCGACTTGAATGGGGAAAGACAGAAATTTCCAAACCGTTTGGTCAAGATTACGAGAAAAGAACGTGTTTAAGATCAGCAGAAAAATCTGACAACGCTGATATCACATATTGCACATCTTTACATAAGATTACGCAAAAGAAAACGCTACTTATCCGGCTTGTATAGCTAATGCGCTGACACGTTCGTTGATTGACCTTCCTTTTCTACATCCGTTGTGCGTTGTAATTTCTCAGTAGAAGTGGCCCATCTCTGCTAAACCGTATGTGGGCATCGTCACTGTGTGTTGGTTTTATAGCATTTTAAGGCGCGGTAACATTTACCTTTGCACTGGAATTCAGCGGCAAATTAGTCATCTCAAAGGGAAACCGCGCGATCATGTGATGGGCTTCCGGTGGCAATTTCCCCTTGCGGATTTTGTTTGGTGAACTTTGACAGGCGAATTCGCCATGTTGACCAACAGGAAGTTGCTTGGTTTGGCGGTGACCTCTGTGTGGGCGGAGCTTCGTACAATGCGTAAAATCAAGCTTGTGTAGCTAGAAGCACCTGCATTCACGTACTTGTGTAAAGTTTCAGCATTTATTCACTTACCACCTGCAATCCATTTTTAACCAGACATTAAATGTGTTGAAATAGAGCTGTAATGTGAGTATAAGTCATTTCAGCGCAAACATGCCTCCTTCTATGCTAATTAGCTTATTATGGATTGCGCGTTATTCACAAAGCTTAGCAATATTTGCCCGGCACATATAATGATGCACTATAATAGTAAATATATACAAATATCTTTCTTAAATCTCTGTTTCCACTAGCAGAAAAACACTAAATGAGACTTTCTATTGACCATGGCAGGAGTAATGAATGAAATGATACGGAGTTGTGCTAAAACTTGCTGCAAATGAACTAGCGCAGTCAGATAGCGCAGTTGATTCTTTGTTTACTTCCCCTCACAATCTCTCTCTCGTTTCTGTGGTGTGATTATGTCAAAGAAAAAGGAAGTGCCTCAATGTCCGACGCCCTCTTCCTCTGCTGTCTTCTGCTTTTGCTCTGCTTCCTCTCAGCGAGCATTCTGATTGGCTGTGAGGTGCGTTTCATCACAACTCCGTGTGTGTGTGTTGCAGGGTCATGTCAAACTGTCTGATTTTGGCCTGTGTACGGGGCTCAAAAAGGCTCATCGGACCGAGTTCTACCGTAACCTGAATCACAGCCAATCCAATGACCTCAGTAAGTCATGTTCCTGTTTCGATAAGAAAATCACCAACACAGAAAGAAAACTGAGTTTAATCTCACTCTGTAGTCTTATAATGCGACATTAATAATAATGTGTTTTTCTCTCAGCGTTTCAGCATATGAACTCTAAAAGGAAAGCAGAAACGTGGAAAAGAAATCGTCGACAGCTGGTCGGTGTTTAAATCTGCATCATGAAGCTGCATTAGTTGTTTAAAGCACACAGGAAGTGATGTGTTATGTTGCTCCGCCCCTTTCAGGCCTTCTCCACCGTGGGAACGCCAGACTACATCGCTCCGGAGGTCTTCATGCAGACCGGCTACAACAAACTCTGTGATTGGTGGAGCCTGGGCGTCATTATGTACGAGATGCTGATTGGTACGAAGCAAAATATATGCAAATGAGAGTCACTTTGAGTATGTTGATACTTCTGTTCACCGCTATCGCATTTAATCGATCAGCAACGCAGTCAAACCTAGTAATATTACTGTTTGAAATAACATATAAAGTATAGTAGAAGAGTAAAAGCCGGTGGTTGACATTAGTGTTGTGTTGTGGCAGGTTATCCTCCGTTCTGCTCAGAAACTCCTCAGGAGACCTACAAGAAGGTGATGAACTGGAAAGAGACGCTGGTGTTTCCTCCAGAGGTCCCGATCTCAGAGCGAGCCAAAGAACTGATCCTGAGATTCTGCTGTGAAGCCGATCATCGGATCGGAGCAGCTGGTGTCGAAGAAATCAAGAGAAATGCTTTCTTCGAAGGAGTCGATTACGACCATATCAGGTTTAAAAGATGATCTGTTCCATTATTACGTTATTATTATTCGGAGAGTTATTTTTCTCACAATGCTTCACGACTCGTTCACAGAGAGAGACCTGCTGCCATCCCTATTGAGATCAAAAGCATCGATGACACATCAAACTTCGACGAGTTTCCAGAATCAGACATCTTGCAGCCTACAAGTAAGAGACAGTCAAACAGGAAACAGAACAACTGGAAACAGTCACAAAAGAAACAGATACACAATAAATGGACAAAGGGGAGCAGACACGAAAGAAACAGACAAACAGATACTAGTCAAAAAGGAAACAGACAAAAAGGAAGCAGACACAAAAGAAACAAACAAAAAGGAAGTAGAAAAACAGGAAGTAGACACAAAAGAAACAGACAAACAGGAAGCAGACACAAAAGAATCAGAATGACAGGAAACAGACAAACAGATTGGATATTCAAACAGGAAACAAACAAAAAGGAAGCAGACAAACAGGAAACAGACAAACAGGAAGCAGGCACAAAAGAATCAGAATGACAGGAAACAGACAAACAGAATAGGATAGTTAAACAGGAAACAAACAAAAAGGAAGCAGACAAACAGGAAACAGACAAACAGGAAGCAGGCACAAAAGAAACAGATACACAATAAATGGACAAAGGGGAGCAGACACAAAAGAAACAGACAAACAGATACTAGTCAAAAAGAAAACAGACAAAAAGGAAGCAGAAAAACAGGAAGTAGACACAAAAGAAACAGACAAACAGGAAACAGACACAAAAGAATCAGAATGATAGGAAACAGACAAAAAGAATAGGATAGTCAAACAGAAAACAGACAAACAGGAAGCAGACACAAAAGAAACAGACAAACAGATTGGATATTCAAACAGTAAACAAACAAAAAGGAAGCAGACAAACAGGAAACACACAAACAGGAAGCAGGCACAAAAGAATCAGAATGACAGGAAACAGACAAACAGAATAGGATAGTCAAACAGGAAGCAGACACAAAAGAAACAGACAAACAGATTGGATATTCAAACAGTAAACAAACAAAAAGGAAGCAGACAAACAGGAAACACACAAACAGGAAGCAGGCACAAAAGAATCAGAATGACAGGAAACAGACAAACAGAATAGGATAGTCAAACAGGAAGTAGACACAAAAGAAACAGAATGACAGGAAACAGACAAACAGAATAGGATAGTCAAACAGGAAACTAACAAAAAGGAAGCAGACAAACAGGAAGCAGATACAAAAGAAACAAACAAAAAGGAAGCAGAAAAACAGGAAGCAGACACAAAAGAATCAGAATGACAGGAAACAGACAAACAGAATAGGATAGTCAAACAGGAAACAAACAAACAGGAAGCAGACACAAAAGAAACAGACAAACAGGAAATAATCATCAAAAGAATCAGAATGGCAGGAAACAGACACACAGATAGAGTAGTCACACAGGAAACAAACAAAAAGGAAGCAGACAAACAGGAAGCAGACACAAAAGAAACAGACAAACAGGAAGCAGACACAAAAGAATCAGAATGACAGGAAACAAACACACAGATAGGATAGTCACACAGGAAACAAACAAAAAGAAACAAACAGGAAGCAGACACAAAAGAAACAGACAAACAGGAAGCAGACACAAAATAATCAGAATGACAGGAAACAAACACACAGATAGGATATTCAAACAGGAAACAAACAAAAAGGAAACCGACAAACAGGAAGCAGACACAAAAGAAACATACAAACAGGAAATAATCATCCAAGGAATCACAATGACAGGAAACAGACAAACAGATAGGATAGTCAAACAGGAAACAAACAAAAAGGAAACAGACAAACAGGAAGCAGACACAAAAGAAACATACAAACAGGAAACTAACAAAAAGGAAACAGACAAACAGGAAACAGACACAAAAGAAACAGACAAACAGGGAACTAACAAAAAGGAAACAGACAAACAGGAAACAGACAAAAAGGAAACAGACAAACAGGAAATAATCATCCAAAGAATCAGAATGACAGGAAACAGACACACAGATAGGATAGTCAAACAGGAAACAAACAAAAAGGAAACAGACAAACAGGAAGCAGACACAAAAGAAACATACAAACAGGAAATAATCATCCAAGGAATCAGAATGACAGGAAACAGACAAACAGATAGGATAGTCAAACAGGAAACAAACAAAAAGGAAACAGACAAACAGGAAGCAGACACAAAAGAAACATACAAACAGGAAACTAACAAAAAGGAAACAGACAAACAGGAAATAATCATCCAAAGAATCAGAATGACAGGAAACAGACACACAGATAGGATAGTCAAACAGGAAACAGACACATAGATAGGATAGTCAAACAGGAAACAAACAAAAAGGAAACAGACAAACAGGAAACAGACACAAAAGAAACAGACAAACAGGAAACAGACAAACAGGAAATAATCATCCAAAGAATCAGAATGACAGGAAACAGACACACAGATAGGATAGTCAAACAGGAAAGACATACAGATAGGATAGTCAAACAGGAAACAAACAAAAAAGGAAACAGACAAACAGGAAACAGACACAAAAGAAACAGACAAACAGGAAACTAACAAAAAGGAAACAGACAAACAGGAAATAATCATCCAAAGAATCAGAATGACAGGAAACAGACACACAGATAGGATAGTCAAACAGGAAACAGACACACAGATAGGATAGTCAAACAGGAAACAAACAAAAAAGGAAACAGACAAACAGGAAACAGACAAACAGGAAACAGACACAAAAGAAACAGACAAACAGGAAACTAACAAAAAGGAAACAGACAAACAGGAAATAATCATCCAAAGAATCAGAATGACATGAAACAGACACACAGATAGGATAGTCAAACAGGAAACAGACACACAGATAGGATAGTCAAACAGGAAACAAACAAAAAAGGAAACAGACAAACAGGAAACAGACACAAAAGAAACAGACAAACAGGAAACTAACAAAAAGGAAACAGACAAACAGGAAATAATCATCCAAAGAATCAGAATGACAGGAAACAGACACACAGATAAAATAGTCAAACAGGAAACAAACAAAAAGGAAACAGACAAACAGGAAACAGACACAAAAGAAACAGACAAACAGGAAACTAACAAAAAGGAAACAGACAAACAGGAAATAATCATCCAAAGAATCAGAATGACAGGAAACAGACACACAGATAAAATAGTCAAACAGGAAACAAACAAAAAGGAAACAGACAAACAGGAAACAGACACAAAAGAAACAGACAAACAGGAAACTAACAAAAAGGAAACAGACAAACAGGAAACAGAAAAACAGATAGGATATTCAAACAGGAAACAAACAAAAAGGAAACAGACAAACAGGAAATAATCATCCAAAGAATCAGAATGACAGGAAACAGACACACAGATAGGATAGTCAAACAGGAAACAAACAAAAAGGAAACAGACAAACAGGAAACAGACACAAAAGAAACAGACAAACAGGAAACAGACACAAAAGAAACAGACAAACAGGAAACTAACAAAAAGGAAACAGACAAACAGGAAATAATCATCCAAAGATTCAGAATGACAGGAAACAGACACACAGATAGGATAGTCAAACAGGAAACAGACACACAGATAGGATAGTCAAACAGGAAACAAACAAAAAAGGAAACAGACAAACAGGAAACAGACACAAAAGAAACAGACAAACAGGAAACTAACAAAAAGGAAACAGACAAACTGGAAATAATCATCCAAAGAATCAGAATGAAAGGAAACAGACACACAGATAGAATAGTCAAACAGGAAACAAACAAAAAGGAAACAGACAAACAGGAAACAGACACAAAAGAAACAGACAAACAGGAAACTAACAAAAAGGAAACAGACAAACAGGAAACAGAAAAACAGATAGGATAATCAAACAGGAAACAGACAAACAGGAAGCAGACACAAAAAAGACAAACAGGAAACTAACAAAAAGGAAACAGACAAACAGGAAACAGACAAACAGATAGGATATTCAAACAGGAAACAAACAAAAAGGAAGCAGACACAAAAGAAACAGACAAACAGGAAACTAACAAAAAGAAAACAGGAAACAGACAAACAGATAGGATATTCAAAAAGGAAACAGACAAACAGGAAACAGAAAAACAGATAGGATATTCAAACAGGAAACAGACAAAACAGGAAGCAGACACAAAAAAAGACAAACAGGAAACTAACAAAAAGGAAACAGACAAACAGGAAACAGACAAACAGATAGGATATTCAAAAAGGAAACTAACAAAAAGGAAGCAGACACAAAAGAAACAGACAAACAGGAAACTAACAAAAAGGAAACAGACAAACAGGAAACAGACAAACAGATAGGATATTCAAACAGGAAACAGACAAAACAGGAAGCAGACACAAAAGAAACAGACAAACAGGAAACTAACAAAAAGGAAACAGACAAACAGGAAACAGACAAACAGATAGGATATTCAAAAAGGAAACTAACAAAAAGGAAGCAGACACAAAAGAAACAGACAAACAGGAAACTAACAAAAAGGAAACAGGAAACAGACAAACAGATAGGATATTCAAAAAGGAAACAGACAAACAGGAAACAGAAAAACAGATAGGATATTCAAACAGGAAACTAACTAAAAGGAAACAGACAAACAGGAAACAGACAAACAGATAGGATATTCAAACAGGAAACAGACAAAACAGGAAGCAGACACAAAAAAGACAAACAGGAAACTAACAAAAAGGAAACAGACAAACAGGAAACAGACAAACAGATAGGATATTCAAACAGGAAACTAACAAAAAGGAAACAGACAAACAGGAAACAGACAGAAAAGAAACAGACAAACAGGAAACAGACAAACAGACAGGATATTCAAACAGGAAACAGACAAACAGGAAGCAGACACAAAAGAAACAGACAAACAGGAAACAGACAAACAGGAAACAGACAAACAGATTTGGGAAAGAGTGTCCTAAGACTCCCAGATCAGACACTGAAGTAGGGATCGACAGCATTATCACCATCATACTTCTCCGTTTGTAATCCGTGAGGTTGATGTTGTGATGTCTCTGTTGAGGTCCAGCGGTGGTGAGCAGTCATCCAGTGTCTGAGTATAAGAACAAGGACTGGGTCTTCATCAACTACACCTACAAACGCTTCGAGGGGCTGACGGCCAGAGGAGCCATTCCATCCTACATGAAGACGGGGAAAAGATGAACACCCTCTTCTCTAGGGTGAGCGTTTCATGGAGCGTTCCACTGCAGGATTACACAATCCATTGCAATGAGGATCTTCTGTTCATGCTCACATCTCGACACTACCAAACGTCTTTATATCAGTCTCTTCTCTGATTTAAAGCACTTTCCACCGCTGGATTTGAACCAATCGATTTGTTATTTGTGCTTTACATTTCACAGTCAGGTTTTATTTTATAGATCACCACCCACAGATTCAATCCCGAAAACTCTGCAGTTCTGTCCGTCTGTATTTATAAATGTTTGCAGCTATTCTGAAGTGCTCTTAGTAATTTTAGGATTTGCATAATTATATATATTTTTTGACTTGTCATGTTGCCATAGAAACCCTTGCTGAAACTCATATTTGACTTTCAGTGAAGACAATCGCATATATTCTCGTGCTTTTTCATTTTGATGACAAATGACGGGTGGAATCCTGTAAATGCACAGCAGATGTAGTCATGTTGTTTATCCATATATGGTTTGGAAATATATTTGCATGTGTTTTGAGAGCTTTAATGTCACTTATTCTCACGTTTCACTGTTTGCAGCTTTATTTGTGTGAATGTTGAATGGGGCTGATTGGACTTTCAAAGGTACGGTCAGAGGGTCACATGGTACAAGTGCTGGAAAACCACATAAACTTAATGATACCAAATGTACGATTGATTCTGCGCCTCCAGATTTGCAGTATGTGCTTTAAAAGAGTTGTTTATAAACACCACAGGCTGCATAATATGGAGTATCATTCAATATTCTCAAATATAACGGTACATTTATAGCTGTAGTTTAGGAAGATGGATGTTTGACGACAGGTTGGAGTTCGACTTGTGTGTGTGTGTGTGTGTGTGTGTGTGTTTAAATATCTCCAGTATTCGTTTGTCCACAGATGCATTGAATGTTTGTGAACATGAAATAAAGATTTTATACTCTGATACTCTTATTATTGGTAAAATCCTGGTAAAGAAACCTGGCTTCAGAAGATGAGCACATTTCACACAGATCTTCCTCGTGTTTTATTTGGCAGATATTGTTTTATTCAAAGCCACATACAACATTAGCGGCAGCAGTTTTGCTCAAAGACACTTTGGTGAAAAACATCTCAGCAAATCTACAGTTAATGTGAACACCGAATCGGCAGTCTGCTTCCTCATGGGTCGTGCCAGCGGTTCAACACCAGCATCAAAACGCGCATTGATCGGAGCATGAAAAGCATCACAAAGGACACTTATTGGCGCTATGAAATGATCAATGTTAAACCATTTGAAGTTTTGAGCGCCACGTTACAACGCTTGACGGAAGCACAAAGCGATGAGGGGTTAGCGCTTCACTCCAAACACTTCAATGTTTTCAGCGAGTCCTGCAGAAAATCCTTGAAAACTCCCGTAAGATTTATTGCACCTCTGCCCCCTTGTGTGTTCGGTTACTAATTCATTTTTGGGGGGCCTGGGTAGCTCAGTGGTAAAAGATGCTGGCTACCACCCCTGGGGTTCGCTAGTTTGAATCCAGGGCGTGCTGAGTGACTCAGCCAGGTCTCCTTAGCAACCAAATTGTTCCGGTTGCTAGGGAGGGTAGAGTCACATGGTGTAACCAAATTGGGCCGGTTGCTAGGGAGGATAGAGTCACATGGGGTATCCAAATTGGCCCAGTTGCTAGGGAGGGTACAGTCACATGGGGTAACCAAATTGGCCCAGTTGCTAGGGAGGGTAGAGTCACATGGGGTAACCAAATTGGCCCGGTTGCTAGGGAGGGTAGAGTCACATGGGGTAACCAATTTGTCCTGGTTGCTAGGGAGGGTAGAGTCACATGGGGTAACCAAATTGTCCTGGTTGCTAGGGAGGGTAGAGTCACATGGGGTAACCAAATTATCCTGGTTGCTAGGGAGGGTAGAGTCACATGGGGTAACCTCCTCGTGGTGGTGATTAGTGGTTCTCTCAATGGGGCGTGTGGTGAGTTGTGTGTGGATCGTGGAGAGTAGCATGAGTCTCCACATGCTGTGAGTCTCCGCGGTGTCATGCACAACGAGTCACGTGATCAGATGCGCCGATTGACGGTCTCAGACGCGGAGGCAACTGAGATTCGTCCTCCGCCACCCGGATTGAGGCGAGTCACTACGCCACCATGAGGACTCAGAGCGCATTGGGAATTGGGCATTCCAGATTGGGAGAAAAAAAAATTATAATTTGGGGCTAATTTTGGGGTAATAAGAATACAGTGCTTTCAGATTTCTTTTACCATATTTAGTGCAATATTTACATTATTAGTGCAAATAATTCAGCAAAATAGTTCAGAGTGTGCTGTTAGCGCTGGCATCTTACCCAAGTATACGTTGGACGTTACATATCACAGTTCGGTCCAGTGCTCTATTAAACTGACTCTAGATCATCCGAGAATGAACAGTTTAATCCATCAGACACTGCTCAAGCAGCTCATTGGTCAAGGCTGGGAGGGGCGGGGCCGTTCAGCCAATCCAGCTCATCGACTTGTGGAGTGGGTGTGGCCCCAGCTCGTGCAGGCACCTCCCCCATGGCAGTGATGAGGTTGGGGACGCTGCGACTGCGGACGCACTGGAAGTCCACGTGTCGACTCTTCCCTTCCTCCTTCTCCCAGGACAGTTGGATAAACGGACGCTGCACGTAACTGTAGATGACCTCTGACCTTCCACCGGGACGCCGCTTCATTTTCTCCTTACAGGTGGGGTAACCTGAGACGCACATGAAGAGTGTTTCATGCTGCTTTCTCACGTGTAAACAATAGTGTTTGAATGAGTGTTTGTTTACCCTCAATGCCGATGCGTATGTTCTTCAGGCCCCTGTCCTTCAGCAGAGCTTTTGCTACGTCTCTGTTCTCAATGAATTTGAAAAACCGGTAGAGTTTGGTGCTGTACAGGACTGAACACACGGCAAATATAAAACATCAAGTGCATGTTTCACCTTCATTTGCATCAAATTAAACGTGGCATGTACTCTGGGTCTTTGTGTGAATAAGTGTGTACAGTGCTCACTTTGTGAGTGTTCTTCACCCATTGGTGGTGGATTATCACGATCCCAGTCCACAGTGTCATCATCTGTAAGAACAACAATGTGACACTCTCTCTCTCCCTCCTGAGCACTCGCCACCATCGCTGGAACCAACAACTCCTCCAGAAACACCTCAAACTGACGCCGAGCGCCGTCATTGGTCAGCTCGTGCAGCAGAGCACCTGATTGGACAGAAGAATGATTGAGTTTCAACATGTGCATGTTCGATCTCATATTGCACCCTAAAATCAAAAGAAATGCCATTATTTTGTTTTATTGTTTTAGATTAAATTACTTTAATACCATTGTTTTTAGTAGGGGTGCACCGATCAAATGCACCAATCGAACACATGTGCTCTCGGTGTCAATCGAACACGCGCGCTCCAGCTGTCAATCGAACACGCGCGCTCCAGCTGTCAATCGAACACGCGCGCTCCCGCTGTCAATCGAACACATGTGCTCTCGGTGTCAATCGAACACGCGCGTTCCCGCTGTCAATCGAACACATGTGCTCTCGGTGTCAATCGAACACGCGCGCTCCCGCTGTCAATCGAACACGCGCGCTCCCGCTGTCAATCGAACACATGTGCTCTCGGTGTCAATCGAACACGCGCGCTCCCGCTGTCAATCGAACACATGTGCTCTCGGTGTCAATCGAACACGCGCGCTCCAGCTGTCAATCGAACACATGTGCTCTCGGTGTCAATCGAACACGCGCGCTCCAGCTGTCAATCGAACACGCGCGCTCCCGCTGTCAATCGAACACGCGCGCTCCCGCTGTCAATCGAACACGCGCGCTCCCGCTGTCAATCGAACACGCGCGCTCCCGCTGTCAATCGAACACGCGCGCTCCCGGTGTCAATCGAACACGCGCGTTCCCGCTGTCAATCGAACACGCGCGCTCCCGCTGTCAATCGAACACGCGCGCTCCCGCTGTCAATCGAACACGCGCGCTCTCGGTGTCAATCGAACACGTGCGCTCCCGCTGTCAATCGAACACGCGCGCTCCCGCTGTCAATCGAACACGCGCGCTCCCGCTGTCAATCGAACACGCGCGCTCCCGCTGTCAATCGAACACGCGCGCTCCCGCTGTCAATCGAACACGCGCGCTCCCGCTGTCAATCGAACACGCGCGCTCCCGCTGTCAATCGAACACGCGCGCTCCCGGTGTCAATCGAACACATGTGCTCTCGGTGTCAATCGAACACGCGCGTTCCCGCTGTCAATCGAACACATGTGCTCCCGCTGTCAATCGAACACGCGCGCTCCAGCTGTCAATCGAACACGCGCGCTCCCGCTGTCAATCGAACACGCGCGCTCCCGCTGTCAATCGAACACGCGCGCTCCCGCTGTCAATCGAACACGCGCGCTCCCGCTGTCAATCGAACACGCGCGCTCCCGCTGTCAATCGAACACGCGCGCTCTCGGTGTCAATCGAACACGCGCGCTCCCGCTGTCAATCGAACACGCGCGCTCCAGCTGTCAATCGAACACGCGCGCTCCCGCTGTCAATCGAACACGCGCGCTCCCGCTGTCAATCGAACACGCGCTCTCCCGCTGTCAATCGAACACGTGCGCTCCCGCTGTCAATCGAACACGCGCGCTCCCGCTGTCAATCGAACACGCGCGCTCCCGCTGTCAATCGAACACGTATCACACCTGGAGTCGTGAGTTTGAATCCAGGGCATGCTGAGTGACTCCAGCCAGGTCTCCTTAGCAACAAAATTGGGCCGGTTGCTAGGGAGGGTAGAGTCACATGGGGTAACCAAATTGGCCCGGTTGCTAGGGAGGGTAGAGTCACATGGGGTAACCAAATTGGCCCGGTTGCTAGGGAGGGTAGAGTCACATGGGGTAACCTCCTCGTGGTCACTATAATGTGGTTCTCGCTCTCGGTGGGGCGTGTGGTGAGTTGTGCGTGGATGCCGCGGAGAATAGCGTGAAGCCTCCACACGCGCTACGTCTCCACGGTAACATGCTCAACAAGTCACGTGATAAGACGCGCGGATTGACTCGGACATGGAGATTCATCCTCCGCCACCAGTCACTACGCCACCACGAGGACTTAAAGCACATTGGGGAGAAAATCTCTATATATATTTACAGTAATATACTAATAATAACTGAACATGTGTTTAACTGTCTTAAAGATAATGTCACAATGCAATAAAATGTAAAAACAGTCTTCTATGTGCAAAATAAAGTGTGATTTTAGGGTGAAATATGACCGGTTTCATGAGATTCACCCTCATGTGTTTGTGACTCACTCAGGTCTCTACATCTGACGGTGCTGTAATCGAAGTTAATGCACAGATAATCACACGCCTCCCTCAGTTCAGCCACAGACACACCTTCAGGACAGTGAAGCATGCCGACACGATAATAATCCTTAAAAGATGACATAGAATTATTGTAACATATAATCAAACCAGCAGTGAACTGGAGTGTATACGTGAGTAAACGCACCAGGATGACTCTGAAGATGTTGGCACCGATGCCCTCTGCGATCTCATATTCCCCTGTAGAGTTGGGTCGAGTGAAGCTGTGCTGACGAGCTCGACCAAACATCCTGAAAAACCACACGGAGTTCAGTCACACCGATGACTTCAGCAAAACATACAGTACGTGTTCAGTATAATTTGAGCTCATTCAGTATAATGTGTGCAGTACCTCCCGAGCACTGTATCCGGGTAAGTGGTGAAAACCGCTGGATCCACCACAAAATGAGTCCCATCAACCACTAGTGTGACCCGGTCATGCGATGATGGGCGTGGCTGTGCAGGCCACACCTCCTTACCAGCATTAGACTTACTAACACCGCCTTCTGCGCCTACAGTCATCCCATAACCTGGACGTTAAAAAGGTAAATAACCTGAAATGGTTGAATGTTTTCTTCTCACGATAATAAAAATGATATTTTGAGTTTACCTAATTTGGACAGATATGCACCACCTGCTGAATGTTCCTCTGTCATGATCTTCTGCACACCTGTAACTAAAGGCAGGTGACCATATGGTGACCGTAATATTCTAAACTCCTTACACCCGTCTGACTCGCAGGTCCAGCTTAACCCCACAGACACCCAGTGACCAGTCTTAAACCAGCAACATGTGTTATTTACTGAAGGGAGTTTGTTCTGTATCAAAATTGAAGCATTTGTCCTGCAAAATACTCTGGCTCAAATCAATAAACAGCATTTCAAATTCACTCGTATTACAAACAGAATTACCCAAACATTATTGAGCATTTTTACAATATTTTGGTATATTTTTCGGCTCCAAGGAATTCAAATATTAGGATAATTCTACATATATATATATATATATATATATATATATATATATATATATATATATATATATATATTAGGCATACAGCTAAATAACTCACCATAGAATATAGAGAAACGGTAACATTGTCCTTTGTTGCCGTTTAGTTTTGAATTTAAATAGTTGTATTTTTGTCATTGAAAAATATATATTATTAATTTTTTTTTTTTTTACAGTTTACTGCTATAAATACAATTAATATTGTATATAAATATATTGTTACTTACTGGAGTATCTGCAGTCAAAACATTTCAGACCAGCAGCAAAAGCATCAGAATGTCTGAAGCTCCTGGAGACGCGCGGGGATTAACCGACATAATCCAATAAAAGCGCGGCGATCACGTGAGGCCACTGTGCGGGGCGGGAAGCGCGCGCTGAGCTGATTTCTGAGGACTAATTTAAAAGTGCGTGTTAAAAGCAAAAAAATGATTATGAATATATTTAAACTATATTTATTTTTGACGTGTTCCTCTTTTGGTGAAAATGCCGTAATTATTACCACCGTCTTTAAAATACTGTAAATATTGGACAAACGGTAATAACGGTTTATGGTTGGGCAGTATTAAAGACACAGGCAAGTGTATAAAAAAATGTACCATCCTGAACATTTTGAGTAAGTTTTTATTTGCTATCTTAGAACAACTGTTAGTGTTAAGTAATGTGTTGGGGTATATTTCTAACCGTTCTTACAGTTTCTAATGCAAAACAAATGAAAAATAACCTCAGAAGAATGATGGATAATTAGTGAGGGCTGAATGTACCTAGATTTGTTGTGAAGTGTTCGTGTTTTAAAGGGGATATATAGAGACGCAGAGAGGTTTTAATGTACCAACAGTGTGATAGAAGTAACTGTTGGACTGTCAGCGAGGTAAAAGTTGTGTCCCTAAATTCTTCATTGTTTGGAAGTTTTGCTTTGTTTGTATGCTGTATCCTCAGAGCAAGTGCCATGTCCCTCTTAGTCTATAAATTTCCCTGGCAGCACCCAGTGCCACCCAATCATGCCAATCAGGACACCCTCACAGGCCTTATTAATGGCACCTGTGCCCACAGTTTCTCCTTTGTTTTCTTGCTTGTTGAGCCGTGCAGAGGACTGTGATCTCTACTTGTATCCTGACAATGTAAGTGTCTTATGGTTTGTATTTTAAAGATTATTTTGTATAACTTGAGTTTGGCCCAAATGCACTTCTCATTTTCATGCATGATACAGATTTAGCTGGCCTTCAGCATTGTCCTTGTTAGATTGCCTGCTTGGATAGGCATGTGCTATAGTTGTTTCAGCTATGCATTGGTTGGTATTGTGGTACATGTAGATAGTCATGCACTGTTTAGATTAGTTTACCTTATTGCCTGTGAGTCTCCTAGTCTAATGTAACATTCCCCGATGCTATTTCCTGAGGTGGCTTTGAGTATTGGGAACCTAAACCTTGTATTCCTGTCTTTCCCTTTAGAAACCACACACACTCACAAACTCCCATAAATGTGTGCTTGGATGTACAAGAAGTAATCTGACCTGACTAGACTGGATCTGGTTTCAGCTGCCTAGTCACTCCTGACATCTCTCTCCTTTACATTCATGCTAAAGAATGCTTGTGCCATTAAAATAGAGCTTTTTTGTTGTTGGATTTTCTCCCCAATTTGGAATTCCCAGTGCGCTCCAAGTCCTCATGGTGGTGTAGTGACTCGCCTCAATCCGGGTGGCGGAGGACGAATCTCAGTAGCCTCCACGTCTGAGACCGTCAATCCGGGCATCTTATCACGTGACTTGTTGAGCGTGTTACCGTGGAGATGTAGCGAGTGTGTAGGCTTCACACTATTCTCCGCGTCATCCACGCACAACTCACCACACGCCCCACCGAGAGCGAGAACCACATTATAGTGACCACGAGGAGGTTGCCCCATGTGACTCTAACCTCCCTAGCAACCGGCCCAATTTGGTTACCCCATGTGACTCTACCCTCCCTAGCAACCGGGTCAATTTGGTTACCCCATGTGACTCTACCCTCCCTAGCAACCGGGTCAATTTGGTTACCCCATGTGACTCTACCCTCCCTAGCATCCTAGCTAATTTGGGTGCCTAGGAGACCTGGCTGGAGTCACTCAGCACTCCCTGGATTCAAACTCACGACTCCAGGTGTGATAGTCAGCAGCAATAATCGCGAAGATACCCAGCCCCCATTCATATGAGCTTTGTATGAGGCTGACGGGGGGATTGTACTTGTTCTGTGGGCCGAAGATGAAGGGACTGGCCTCTGGTATGGGCACCACAGTCTCCTTCAACTGCAGGTCTGCCATTGGATGTGGCCGAGGACTCATAGGAATCTCCTCCTCCTCATCGTCACTTAGGCAAGTCATTTGATTCAAATTCATCCACTTTGAGCTCCATAAACATTAACAAACAATAAAAGCAATTCCTCAACTGACGTCCTTCAAATGTTCAAGTATTATGTCATGTATATTTGGACAGAAAGATCGAGACTGAAGTTTAAATACACAATCCACAGTAGCTCAACTATAACAATGGATGTAAACACGGAGTCACAAATGAGTTTGACCGTTTGATGTTCATCTGGCTTTAGCTGTGGTGGGAATCCCTTCAATTCTGGCTCACTGCTCCGCTAGTTTCTTCGCTAGCATCGCCTTCCTCTCCCTTTCCAGGGACTCTGCACAGAACGAGAACATAAACATCTGTTCTCTTAAAGTCTGGGGTTGTTCCCCTGATCCTTGAACTCGCCTGAGAAGCTTCTTGCTTCTTCTCTGCCATCTCTTGCTGCTCGGACGTCAGGCTCTCAGCCTCTGCCAGATTATTGCAATGGTTTGTAGTTTGGATCATTGGTTGGTACCAAACCTGCAGCTGTGTGACTTAACAACTGTGGACAATGAGTGTCAGTCAGTTGAAGTGTGTGTGTGTGTGTGTGTTTGTGTGTGTGCACATTATGGGATTACAGAGACATGAAGGGACAAAGAGGCAGGATGGTACATGGTCATAACTTTGGGTGGTTCCCATTGGCTTGTTCTGTTTGGACATTGTGACATCATTGAGCTGCCAAACCAATCGACTCAAGTGAGATCACAGACGTTGTTCGGGGACCTTTGGTTTCAACTTACAGCTGTTTATGAGCTCTCTCTGATTGGCACGATGATTATTGAGACTGTTGTCAATTAGGCAAAAAATGTAAAGAGTTTTGTCGAATCGCCAAATTAAACAAACTCTTTATTTAAGAAAACATGAAAACAAACATTACAAGATTGATTATTTACATCTGTGCAGTGTTTCTTACAGAGTTCTGTTTTTGCAGCATGCTAGACAAAACAATACTAATTTTGTAACATTGTAATGTTTTCTTTAATTTAAATAGCATTTATTACAACAAAACCCTTTTGTGAGTGTTTGTCTTTAACTGCAGTAAATGCTAACAAACATTCATGCTGTGATTCAGATGCTCATTCTGTAGCCGCTTCAGATTCAGTTAATCAATAATTCAAGAGATTTCTGAATTATTCCTTAAAACTGGTGCGTAAGAGTCATTGGTTCAGAAGTCATGCTGCACTGGTTGCAGCGCAATAGAGCGACGTGCGGTTTATTTATTGTATTTGTAGACCTGTTATTTGGTACCCAGTCATTTTATTAAATCGCATTCAATTCATACTGCAAGCTCACAATATTACGCTGCAACAGTTACTTTTCTTAATGAGTATTTTTTTTTTTTTATTTTCTTCCCAATTTGGAAAACCCATTTCCCACTACTTAGTAAGTCCTAACGGTGGCGCGGTTACTCTCCTCAATCCAGGTGGCAGAGGATGAGTCTCCGTTGCCTCCGCAACTGTCAATCCGCGCATCTTATCACGTGACTTGAGCACATTCCCGCTAGCGTCACGCTATTCTCACCACACGCCCCATTGAGAGCGAGAACCACATTATAGCGACTACGAGGAGGTTACCCCATGTGACTCTACCCTCCCTAGCAACCGGGACAATTTGGTTACCCCATGTGACTCTACCCTCCCTAGCAACCGGGACAATTTGGTTACCCCATGTGACTCTACCCTCCCTAGCAACCGGGACAATTTGGTTACCCCATGTGACTCTACCCTCCCTAGCAACCGGGACAATTTGGTTACCCCAT
Source organism: Moxostoma hubbsi (assembly GCA_032164185.1). NCBI lineage: Eukaryota > Metazoa > Chordata > Actinopteri > Cypriniformes > Catostomidae > Moxostoma > Moxostoma hubbsi. The sequence continues at coordinate 1,005,386 of JAVLUX010000058.1, read as the reverse complement.
GTGACTCTACCCTCCCTAGCAACCGGCCCAATTTGGTTGCTAAGGAGACCTGACTGGAGTCGTTCAGCACACCCTGGATTCAAACTCGCGACTCCAGCGGTGCTAGTCAGCATCAATACTCGCTGAGATACACAGAACCCTTTAATGAGTATTTTTGACTTGGTTTAAACCAGAAAGTGGATTGACTTGAAATACTACATCCTGTCCTCAGAGAAATCAAACTAAATTTGGTGCGGTTTATGCTTGTAATAAGAACAAACCATTTGCCAAAGGGTTAAGAAAAATAAACTCGTTTCCCCTTTAAATCAAGTGTTTTTTCCCCCCAACTGGCGCATCGTTTTTTTTATTGAATTCATAAACCGCACCAAAGTTTGATCGAATTCTCTTAAAAACAAGACAAAATATGTTGCCATTTTTCTTCTCAAGTAAAGTTATCTTGTTTTAGGAATGTTTTGATAAAAACACTAAAATAATACTATAATACAAAAATACTGTGGCACCATAGATTCAGCAGCGGTGAAGAAAACATCTAATTAAATAATAATATATTATAATACATAATTTAAGGTTTATTTGGATTCAAGAGAGCCGTTAAAGCTCAGTTCACATGATCAATAAGAGCTCAAATGCAGAAACAGATTTCAGGGCTTTTTTTGGGCATGTGCCCCCTGTGCCCTCATGTCCGTATGTGAACGTCTCTGTAACTCCGAGGATTCAGAAACAGGAGACACTCCTCCTCCGTTCTCCTCCCCTCGCTCTGGGTGCTCCACGAGTCCCTGAAGATACTTTATATATTGTATGGCCGCTCGCAACGTTTCCACTTTACTCAAGTGCTTCTCCGTGGTCCCGTTCGGCAGGTGGTCGCGGAGTTTTGCGTATCCCTGGTTCACACACTTCACGCGTTGGCGCTCCCTCTCGTTTGGCTTCTGTATGAAAGCGGGCTCAAACGTACAGTCGTACACGCCGAAGCTGCCATGGAACGGCGGCAGGTACGACAACAGCGATGCCCCGCTATAGTACGAGCCGTCGTAAACTCGCCGCTCCACATGGGTCGGGTCCAACAGAGGCAAGGAGCGACCGAGCTGTTCCGAGTGAAGCTGAGAGTGCATGTCATTCCCTCCGGAACCACCAGAGGCAAGTGTGTCCAAACTTGTTGTTTCATACCAAACTGTTAATATAGAAAGTTTTATTAACTATGTCTCACCCTGGTAACGAGTTGAGTATAGATCATTATTTGCTGTTTTAGATTGATGTTGATGAGAATAAATCAATCAAACTGTTGTAGGTGAAGACTGAATCCTGCTCACCTGAGAAAGATCCACAGAGGAGCAGATGAAGATCTCTCTGTGTCCACACACACACACACCTGAGTGATGTTACAGGGGAGGAGTCACACATTTACCTGCAGTGGACTCATAGCCCCACCCCCTGACACCTGTGTGTGTGTTTATACTCCGACATGAGCATTTCAAAGGCAGGATGAGCTTCAGGAAGTCCTCAGAGATGGAGTGTTGGACTGTGAATTACAGCAGGGTGTAGATGGATGTAAACATCTGTCATTCAAACACACATCAACACATAAACAAGAGTCTGTCCTGCAGTTTAACGTCCCTCTCAGTATACAGACACTGATGAATATATACAAAGTACAGTAGATGAGGTCTCCTGAACATGACACACACACACACACACACAAACACTCATAAGCACACACACACACACACACACACACACACAAACACTCATAAGCACACACGCACACACACACACTCACACACACACACAAACACTCATAAACACACACGCACACACACAAACACTCATAAACACACACACACACTCTCACACTCACACACAAACACTCATAAACACACACTCACACACACTCATAAACACACACACACACACTCTCACACTCACACACAAACACTCATAAACACACACTCACACACAAACACTCATAAACACATACACACACACACACACGTGGTATTGTGTGGTGTATATATATATGTGTCTATGGTTTGTCGTGTTCTAGGGCTGATCCATATGTAATGGGAGTGAATGCCACCTTAGATCATAGAAGTAATCGGCTCCAGGGGGTTAATAAAGGCCTTCTGAAGTGATGTGTTTGTGTAAGAACAATATCCATATTTATAACTTTATAAACTATAATCACTGGCTTCCTTATCTGTTTGACCATCTGCCACCTACCAAATGCCAGCTTGACCACCTTGAGCTGGTATGACAGGCTGGTAGCTGGTTTAATGACCAGCTAGATCCAGCTGCCATGTTCCAAAACACCACTACCAGCTTAAACTGACCATTACCCTGGTTTAAATGACACATAACGCTGTGTAAGGTCATTTCAGCCTCTCTGATATAGAAACAAAGTTCTGATTCTTCATCTGGTTAATACTTTTCTGCCATACTAAACCACTCCGAAGTAGGGCTGAGTGAAGATGACACTTAATTTTTCACCCAATACCAAGCAGGCTACTATCAAGACATCTCTCTCTCTCTCTCTCTCTCTCTCTCTCTCTATATATATATATATATATATATATTCAGATATCAAAATCAATACTGATGATTTAACATATATTTTAATAATAATAAAAGGTATGACAAACGAGCTCTGTCAGTCACGTGTCAGTGCGTTACGGTGAGCGGAAGGAGAAATAGATCCAATTGGTCGCAACTATTTGCTTTAATCAATTTGCATCTTGTGAAACGCAATAGTTTTATGGCAACTAATTAAAAAAAATCACTAGTTTCGTAAAAACCTTTAGTATCAATATTTTTATATAAGTATTCCTCTCGATTCAACGTCAGTATCGGAAATATTGATACTTCAGGATTCATCCGCCAGACTGCAGTTCTCGCTGCTACAGGCAGGGGGCGCCAAAGGACAAAACCAGCTGCAGGATGTGGACAGACTGAAACAAGGTTGGAAAAGACAAACAGAGAGTTGAAATATAATCAGGTGTGTGAATATGGCGCTGAGAGCCGCTCTGCTCAAGAGTATCTGGTATGCCTTCACATCTCTGGACACTGAAGACAGCGGGAAAGTGTCCAAATCACAGCTCAAGGTGAGACACACAGGTGTAAGAGAGACAGATGTTAGGTTTGTGTGTGTGTGTTTGTGTCTGAGTTTGCTTTTACTTGCAGTTTGGGGACTAAGTAATTCATAAATGAAGTAAAGTGTAGTTTGTAGTCATAATTAACTATAAATAAAGTACAGAAGTCTATGGAATGCCCTAATTTACATAACTAAATAAATGAGTGTGTGTTCAACTTGTTTTGTAGTTAATCTGTCTCACACTCTGTGGCTTTAGAAGGATCAGCATCAAACAATGTTTCAGTCAGTGTTTATGTGTGCAGGTTCTTTCTCATAATCTTCACAGTGTTTTGGGGATTCCTCATGACCCCGAGGCTCTCGAGAGACACTTCAGTGATGATGATGATGGTCCAGTGTCCAGTCAGGGGTACATGCCGTACCTCAACCAGTTCATACTGGACAAGGTAGCACGATAAACAATAATAGAGATGTTATTACTCAGAGGTTGCTATGAGATGTTTCTCCTCAGGAGATGGACACCATAGTTGACATACAGTAAGAGTATAAAATGAATGTGAACATCATATCCCAGAACATTTGGTCTTGGAAGATTTGATGAGAAATGTTTGCATTCATGTTGACTTACGGACTTGAGAAACATCTGCTTAAGTCTCATTTGAATCTTATTGCTGTCTTCAGGTGGTGGAGGGGATGTTTGTTAAAGAGGAAGTGGATGAGCTGTGCTGGACTTTGTGCTCCAAGAAAAACTACCGTCCCGACACACTACGAGTTCTGACCAATCGGGACACTCTGCGGCTCTGGTGTCTCTTCAACTTCTTGGCGGAGGACAACTATCCTCTCGTGCTCGTGCCAGAAGAGGTGATTGAATTAACCAATTTTTCGGTGAACGATCCCTTTAACAAGCCCAACAATAGATCCAAAACATCTGCTGTGTTTCCTCCAGGTGGAGTATTTAGTGAGGAAGATCAGCGCCGTGATGACGCTGGAGTTGAACTGCATTGAGATGGAGGAGCATCTGTCGCGGGACTGCGTTCAGAAGGACGGACTGAGCGTCTGGAGGTTTCTGGAGCTGGTGAACTCGTCCGCAGTGAGTCGAGGAGCGGACCGAGAGAGCATCAGTATGGCTGTAGAACAGGTCTATCGAGAGATGGTCGGAAATGTCCTGAAAGAGGTGAGATGATGTCATTTCCTCCTTCAGATGCCAAGAACTAAAATAATAAACCCAAATGTTCTGCTGATAACAGACCGTCGCCATCACATGGGCAGATGTTGGCCAAACTGTATTGTGGACCAGACTTTATACTGATGGTCAGAAGTCTGACTATTCGAGGCTACTGTGTGTTACAGGGATATCTGTGGAAGAAAGGTCATCTGCGCAGGAACTGGACTGAGCGCTGGTTCTGTCTGAAGCCCGGTTCCCTCTCGTACTATGTAAATGAGGATGGGAAAGAGTGTAAAGGTGTCATTGAAATGGACCAGAACTTCTGTGTGGAGGTACTCCTGTAGGTTGAGTGTATGTTTCGTCCTGGTTTCGTCTCTTCCTGTGTTTGACGTGTTTGTCTTGATGTGATTTACAGGTGCTGTCGGACCGAGACGGGAAGAGATGCATGTTCTGTGTGAAGACGCTCAACAAAACCTTTGAGATCAGCGCACCAGACTCCAGACAGAGACAAGAGTGGATCACAGGTGACCCAAACACACACAAACCAGCTATCTCACTTTTGTGATTTTCCTGTTCCTTTCTTTCTTGTCCTGTCTCACTCTCCTTATTTCCTTTTGTCCACTCTCCCTTTTTCTTATTTCCCTTTTCCTGTCTCACACTCCTGTTTCACTCTTCCATTCTGGTGACCATGGACAAAGCAGCTTGGACATTCTCCTCCAATAGGACCCTGTCTTACTCGCTTCCTGTTCCGGTTGCTGCCGGCACACTGCACAAGTCTTTGTTTGTAGCTTGCTAGCCTGCTTAGCATTGCTTATTCCTATACATTCATCTTTTTTTTCACTTGTCAACATCTCACGTCTCGACTGTGTGCATTCGTTTTCTCCTCTGTTTTTACACGGATTATTGCATCGATCTCAAACCCTTGCCGATCAAGAACAACCATTACAACAACAACAAACAAGTGCAGTAGGTCAGTGCATCTGCTCATGTTATTGCTTCCTGCAATACATGCCACATGTTTACTATAGCTTCTTCCGTCCGCAGTGAGGGATTCACATGTGATAAATGTAAGGAATTAGTCAGGCTGACGGAGAAGGTTTATGAGTTAGAGACTCGCATCTGAACGCTAGTTGAGGTCAGTGAGAAAGAGAAGCCGGTAGATACTGTTTCAGATGTGGGCAGTACAGAGAGCAACACACACACTTTGGTTCCGGCTGTAGAGCCCCTGCAGCAGGGCATTTGGGTGACGTCTCGGTGGCAAAGAGACACTGCTCAGCAAAGAGACACCACTCTCCCGTTCCTGTTAGGGTTTCCAATCGATTCTTCAGTGATGCACCCACTGAGAATCATGTTGAAGAGCCCTTGTTATTGGCGATTCTATTGTAAGGAACGTGGAAATAGAGACTACAGCCACTATTGTTAATTGCATTTTGGGTGCCAGAGTGTCTGACATCAAATCAAATTTACAAGTGCTGGCTAATGCTAAACGTAGATTTTCTAAAATTGTTATCCATTATCACTATCCGTCACTAATGATGTCCGGCTTCGCCAGTTGCAGATCACTAATTTTAAAGGTGTTTGAAGACACTGTAAAATGCTCTAACCCCCTCCATACTCATCATGGTAATGAGGTTTATAGTAGATTAGTGTCACTGAACGGCTGGATGTCTGAGTGGTTTCTGCAGAATAAAATAGGATTTATAGACAATTGGAATTGTTTTTGGGGGTAGACCTGACCTGCTAAATAGAGACGGACTCCATCCCTCCAGGGAAGGTGCTGCTCTCCTCTCTAGTAATTTGGCTCATAGTCTTAATAATGATAGTATTTGACTAACAGGGGCCCAGGTCAGGAAGCAGACAAACTGGCTAATCCGAACATCTGCTAGCTGCCTTGAGACGTCACACAGGTCACATAAACTACAACACATAGAGACTGTATCACCTAGATATCTCATAGAGACTGTGTCTGTTCCCCGAACTACCAAACACAAAACCCTCACTAAATCATTTAGAAAAAAATGTAGGTCAAACTTGAACAAAACAAACAAATTAATAATAAACATCATATAAAAATAGGGCTACTAAACATTAGATCACTTTCTACCAAAGCACTAATTGTTAATGAAGTGTTACTCAAAGGACAGGATATAAAGTCTTTTGAACTAATAATGCTTAATGTGATACACAATGTCGTCTTTTGTCCTTGCTACAGTATACAGATCACCCGGGCCTTATTCTGATTTCCTTGGTGAATTTGCTAATTTTTTTTATCAGATCTTGTAGTTACTGTAGATAGAGCTTTAATTGACTTCAACATTCACATAGATAATGAAAATGATACATTGGGATTAGCATTCATTGACATTTATTGAACTCTCTTGGAGTCAGACAAAATGTAACAGGACCAACTCATCGCCATAATCATACGGCAGATTTAATTCTGTCATATGGAGTTGATGTTGATAATATAGAAATTCTGCAGCAGAGCGATGACATCTCGGATCATTACCTCATCTCTTGTATGCTGCGATCAGCTAATGTTACTCAATCTACACCACGCTATCATTCAGGTAGAACTATTCTTTCGACCACTAAAGATAACTTCACTAATAATCTTCCAGCTCTATCTCATACACTCAATAAACCCCAAAGCCCAGAAGAACTTGATGAAATAACACAAAATATAAACACAGTCTTCTCTAGCACTGTTGATATTGTTGCCCCACTTCGATTAAAGACAGTTAAAGAAATAAGCCCTGCACAATGGTACAATGATCACACTCATGCTCTCAAGAGAGCAGCTCGGAAAATGGAGCGCATGTGGAAAAATACAAAATTTTAGGTATTTTGTGGTGCATGGAAGGATAGTGTCTGTACCTACAGACAGGCACTAAAGCTGCCAGGTCAGCATATATTAGTAAACTAAACTAATAGAAAATAACCACAACAATCCTAGGTGTTTATTCAGTACTGTGGCTAAATTGGTTAGGAATAAAGCCTCAACAGAACCAGATATTACGTCACAGCTCAAGAGTAATGACTTCATGAATTTCTTTACAGATAAAATTGAAATAATCAGAAATAAAATTGGAATTATGCTCTCATCTGTCACAGCACCTCAGAAAACAGTGTCTCATAACTTTCCTCAAGAGGACCTTCAATTCTTAACTGTCATAAGTCATGAAGACCTAACAAAACTTATCGAAACATCAAAAGCAACAACATGTATGTTAGATCCTATACCAACTAAGCTCTTAAAAGAGGTATCTCCTGTAATCTCAGAACCTCTTCTTAATATTATTAACTCCTCGCTATGCTTAGGACATGTCCCAAGAAACTTTAAAATGGCAGTTATCAAACCACATGTTAAGAAGCCACAACTTGATCATGGAGAACTGGCTAATTATAGACCGATTTCAAATCTCCCGTTTATGTCCTAAATACTAGAAAAGGTAGTGTCCTCCCAAATATGTTCATTTCTACAGAGAAATAGTATATATGCAGAATTTCCATCAGGATTTAGGCCTCATCACAGTACAGAGACTGCACTTATCAGAGTTACAAATGACTCTTATTATCTGATCACGGCTGCATTTCTCTTCTAGTGCTTTTAGATCTTAGTGCTGCATTCGACACAATAGATCACGACATTCTCTTGAATAGGCTGGAGAATTATGTTGGCATATGTGGAGTTGCATTAGCATGGTTAAATTACATATTATTATTATTATTATTATATGCCACTGTCTGAACCTTGGATTTAGGATGGACCACACCGAACCTCACCAAAATGACCGGGCAGGTTGAACTGTGATGCACCTCACTGATCTCTGCCTGCATCACCTCGGTCTATTGATGGACTACACTCTTATAATGGAATATATAGACTAACAATTAATTGCCAACAAAAGCTTCATCAGCCAATTAACAAGGACAGTTACATCAATGTGAACTTCTGCAGTTAATCCAGGATGGACTTCAAAGACATTAATCATTAATCTTACAGTTCAAACACAATCAATGTTTAAACACTGACCCTTAACACTTACTTAGTTTAATCATTATAAACTATGACATGCACAGCACAAAAATAACTAATATTGTCATTATATTCATGATGTTAGTCAGAGGGGAACTGCTCACTGCGGTTATTAATACAATTATTATTTAATTACTTCTCTTTATACACAGTTCCCAATTACACAATGATGACTCCATTATATATATTACATTCTGTTAATGCAAGATTTCCTGTAAAGCTGCTTTGAAGGTGTTGTGAGAAGCGCAACACAAATAAAGATTACTTGACTTCCTGCCTCACACTTCCTGTTTGTATTTGTCTCTCAGCGCTCCACACAGCTCTGCGTCTGTATATGGAGGGGAGGAGCTCTCTGCACGAGGAGCTGAAGGAGCGTCGCCGTGAGCTGCGTGAGGAGAGAGAGAGGAGGCGCGTGCTGCGGGCGGAGGAGACGCGCAGACTGCAGGAGCTGCAGGGGGAGCGCGAGGAGCAGCTGAAAGAGCTGGAACTCCTGAAGGAGGCGCAGAAACAAGCTCGGGTCTCTCTAAAGCAGGAGGAGCAGAGGAGGCGCAGTCAGCACGAGGAGCTGCAGAAAACCCTGCACAGACAGCTGCAGGAGGCGCAGGAGGTGAGACCGAGAGATGCCATATACAGTTTATGCTCCATGTGACGACACTACCACACATGAACATTGTTCATTAAGAGCGCAAGCAAATATGCTGATTAATATTTTCAAATGCTAAAGCTGTAATTTAGGGCTAAAAATAACATTTAAAATATTATTCATATAAAAATATTAAATTATGTACATTTTAAATTATAATATTGATGTATATTTAATATTACAAATATTATAATATATATATATATATATATATATAAAGGATGAAAATGTTTCTATTATTAATATTATTTATATTTTTGTCCAGTCCAAAAAGGGCATTTATTGAAACTAAAGTGCAGTTTGACTCAACCATGAGCTCCGTGTTCAGCGTACAGACACTTGTCTGGCTTTGATGGTTGTGTGTGGCAGGCGCGGGCGAATCTTTGTGCAGAGGTGGCAGTTCGTGATCTAGAGGCAGAACATCAGCGCAGGAGAATTAAAGAGCTGGAAGATCTCCATCACAGACAGCAGGAAGCTCTAGAGCAACAGATCAGAGCTCGACAGGAGGAGGAGACGTACAGATACACACAGACCAGGTGCGCGCACACACACACACACACACACACACACACACACACACACACACACACACACACACAGAGAGACCATCATTCATGCTGTTAACCAGAGAGACAGACAGAGAAAGAGAGACAGAAAGGTTGTGAGTAGCTCGACAACACTACACCGAAACTTGAAACCTACAAGTGCATCTCAAAGTGAGTCACACACACACTTGTTTATATAGCTGTCAAAGTGAAGACACAACATAGACTTGTGTTATTTATATAAAGCGTATTATAGTTTCTATAGAATGACCCTATTTTTACCCAGAAACTTCACCTCTGATAGGAAACCTTTTTAGAGTTTTAGGAGGAAAACGCACTCACTTTCTCTTTGAAGTTTTCTCAAAAGACATTTCCCGGTACGTTTGTCCTCGAGTGTGTCGATGTGTAAAGCACATGTATACAGTACGACTGGCTCCCCCTGCTGAATATAGTTTCTTTCTAAGTTATTCTTATATACTTGCATCGTATGCAGTTTTGGTTTCTTTCCACCGTCCCCTTCGGCTTGGTCGTTAAGACAAACATGTCAGTGTTTATTAATGAAGCTGTTCATTGGAAACATTTATTAGATTACGGTCGTTACAATATGATTTTCTATAAAGCTGCTTTAAAACATTTGCGTTGTGAGAAGTGTTATACTAATCGTGGCTTGACAAGACAAACTCGCAGAGGAACACAGCACATGTGACACTTCCGCTGTCATCTGCGTGGTGGTTTTAGAAATGTTGCACAATATAAGCGACATACTGACATCAGACTGCTTTACAGTTTTTACCACATTGTCGTGATATTATCAGAGAGAATTACTACATCAAAACCATTATTATACTATCAGACAAACTTCAGATTATCTTCTCAACACTGGAGACTCCGGAGCAAAGCAAATGTTTTGGATTGCAAAACACAATTTAGGCCTGGTTTTATCTGCTGTTGTGTCATTTAATGAGAGATAATGTTTAGGTGTTTAGTTGTTGGTCTGGTGTTTACTTAACATGTGTTTGAACTTTTTGTAATTTCGAGCGCTCTAAGATCTCGTGGTGGCGTAGTGACTCGACCTCAATCCGGGTGGCGGAGGACGAATCTCAGTTGCCTCCGTGTCTGAGACCGTCAATCTGTGCATCTTATCACGTGACTTGAGCGTGTGTAGGCTTCACGCTATTCTCCGAGGCATCCACGCACAACTCGCCACACGCCCCACCGAGAGCGAGAACCGCATTATAGTGACCACGAGGAGGTTACCCCATGTGACTCTACCCTCCCTAGCAACCGGGACAATTTGGTTGCTAAGGAGACCTGACTGGAGTCACTCAGCACGCCCTGGATTCAAACTCACGACTCCAGGTGTGATAGTCAGCGTCAATACTCGCTGAGATACCCAGGCACCCACATGTGTTTAATGTTAAATTAGCTCGGGTGTTCGGTTTTAGCTTCAGTATTGGTTAGTTTTATGTGCTAGTGTTTATTTTGATAAGTCTGAGGGGGGAATTCAATAAGAATGAATTGCGCCCGGTAAATGCACTATTTATTAGCATGCACTTTCTCTGCGTTGGTTTAGGATTATTTTTAAAATAAAAAATAGTTTTATGTAATTATATAAATATATTTATAAATATATTTTATATTTATATATTTATAAATATTTGTGTTTGGTAATAGTTCTGGTGTTTTATAAATGATGGTGTTTAGTTATAGTTCTGGTGTTTTATAAATGTTGGTGTTTAGTTATAGTTCTGGTGTTTTATAAGTGTTGGTGTTTAGTTATAGTTCTGGTGTTTTATAAATGTTGGTGTTTAGTTATAGTCCTGGTGTTTTATAAGTGTTGGTGTTTAGTTATCATTCTGGTGTTTTATAAATGTTGGTGTTTAGTTATCGTTCTGGTGTTTTATAAGTGTTGGTGTTTAGTTATAGTTCTGGTGTTTTATAAATGATGGTGTTTAGTTATCGTTCTGGTGTTTGATAAATGATGGTGTTTAGTTATAGTTCTGGTGTTTGATAAATGTTGGTGTTTAGTTATAATTCTGGTGTTTTATAAATGATGGTGTTTGGTTATAGTTCTGGTGTTTGATAAATGTTGGTGTTTAGTTATAGTTCTGGTGTTTGATAAATGTTGGTGTTTAGTTATAGTTCTGATGTTTGATAAATGATGGTGTTTCGTTATAGTTCTAATGTTTTATAAATGTTGGTGTTTAGTTATAGTTCTAATGTTTTATAAATGTTAGTGTTTAGTTATAGTTCTGGTGTTTTATAAATGATGGTGTTTAGTTATAGTTCTGGTGTTTTATAAATGTTGGTGTTTAGTTATAGTTCTGGTGTTTAGTTATAGTTCTGGTGTTTTATAAATGATGGTGTTTAGTTATAGTTCTGATGTTTGATAAATGATGGTGTTTCGTTATAGTTCTAATGTTTTATAAATGTTGGTGTTTAGTTATAGTTCTAATGTTTTATAAATGTTAGTGTTTAGTTATAGTTCTGGTGTTTTATAAATGATGGTGTTTAGTTATAGTTCTGGTGTTTTATAAATGTTGGTGTTTAGTTATAGTTCTGGTGTTTTATAAATGATGGTGTTTGGTAATAGTTCTGGTGTTTTATAAATGTTGGTGTTTAGTTATAGTTCTGGTGTTTTATAAATGATAGTGTTTGATAAATGTTGGTGTTTGGTAATAGTTCTGGTGTTTTATAAATGTTGGTGTTTAGTTATAGTTCTGGTGTTTGATAAGTGTTGGTGTTTAGTTATAGTTCTGGTGTTTTATAAATGTTGGTGTTTGGTAATAGTTCTGGTGTTTGATAAATGTTGGTGTTTAGTTATAGTTCTGGTGTTTGATAAATGATGGTGTTTGGTTATAGTTCTGGTGTTTGATAAATGTTGGTGTTTAGTTATAGTTCTGGTGTTTGATAAATGTTGGTGTTTAGTTATAGTTCTGGTGTTTGATAAATGATGCTGTTTGATAAATGTTGGTGTTTGGTAATAGTTCTGGTGTTTTATAAATGTTGGTGTTTGGTAATAGTTCTGGTGTTTGATAAATGTTGGTGTTTGGTTATAGTTCTGGTGTTTGATAAATGATGGTGTTTGGTTATAGTTCTGGTGTTTGATAAATGTTGGTGTTTAGTTATAGTTCTGGTGTTTGATAAATGTTGGTGTTTAGTTATAGTTCTGGTGTTTTATAAATGATGGTGTTTAGTTATAGTTCTGATGTTTGATAAATGATGGTGTTTCATTATAGTTCTGATGTTTGATAAATGATGGTGTTTCGTTATAGTTCTAATGTTTTATAAATGGTGGTGTTTAGTTATAGTTCTGGTGTTTGATAAATGTTGGTGTTTGGTAATAGTTCTGGTGTTTGATAAATGTTGGTGTTTAGTTATAGTTCTGGTGTTTTATAAATGTTGGTGTTTGATAAATGTTGGTGTTTGGTAATAGTTCTGGTGTTTTATAAGTGTTGGTGTTTAGTTATAGTTCTGGTGTTTGATATGTTGGTGTTTGGTTATAGTTCTGGTGTTTGATAAATGATGGTGTTTAGTTATAGTTCTGGTGTTTGATAAGTGTTGGTGTTTAGTTATAGTTCTGGTGTTTGATAAATGATGGTGTTTAGTTATATTTCTGGTGTTTTATAAGTGTTGGTGTTTAGTTATAGTTCTGGTGTTTGATAAATGTTGGTGTTTGGTAATAGTTCTGGTGTTTTATAAATGTTGGTGTTTAGTTATAGTTCTGGTGTTTGATAAATGTTGGTTTTTAGTTATAGTTCTGGTGTCTTATAAGTGTTGGAGTTTTATAAATGATGGTGTTTGGTTATAGTTCTGGTGTTTGATAAATGTTGGTGTTTAGTTATAGTTCTGGTGTTTTATAAATGTTGGTGTTTGATAAATGTTGGTGTTTGGTAATAGTTCTGGTGTTTTATAAGTGTTGGTGTTTAGTTATAGTTCTGGTGTTTGATATGTTGGTGTTTGGTTATAGTTCTGGTGTTTGATAAATGATGGTGTTTAGTTATAGTTCTGGTGTTTGATAAGTGTTGGTGTTTAGTTATAGTTCTGGTGTTTGATAAATGATGGTGTTTAGTTATATTTCTGGTGTTTTATAAGTGTTGGTGTTTAGTTATAGTTCTGGTGTTTGATAAATGTTGGTGTTTGGTAATAGTTCTGGTGTTTTATAAATGTTGGTGTTTAGTTATAGTTCTGGTGTTTGATAAATGTTGGTTTTTAGTTATAGTTCTGGTGTCTTATAAGTGTTGGAGTTTTATAAATGATGGTGTTTGGTTATAGTTCTGGTGTTTGATAAATGTTGGTGTTTGGTAATAGTTCTGGTGTTTTATAAATGTTGGTGTTTAGTTATAGGTCTGGTGTTTGATAAATGTTGGTGTTTAGTTATAGTTCTGGTGTTTGATATGTTGGTGTTTGGTTATAGTTCTGGTGTTTGATAAATGATGGTGTTTAGTTATAGTTCTGGTGTTTTATAAGTGTTGGTGTTTAGTTATAGTTCTGGTGTTTGATAAATGTTGGTGTTTGGTTATAGTTCTGGTGTTTGATAAATGTTGGTGTTTGGTTATAGTTCTGGTGTTTGATAAATGATGGTGTTTAGTTATAGTTCTGGAGTTTGATAAATGTTGGTGTTTGGTAATAGTTCTGGTGTTTTATAAATGTTGGTGTTTAGTTATAGTTCTGGTGTTTGATAAATGTTGGTGTTTAGTTATAGTTCTGGTGTTTGATAAATGATGGTGTTTGGTTATAATTCTGGTGTTTGATAAATGTTGGTGTTTAGTTATAGTTCTGGTGTTTGATAAATGATGGTGTTTGGTTATAGTTCTGGTGTTTTATAAATGATGCTGTTTAGTTATAGTTCTGGTGTTTGATATGTTGGTGTTTGGTTATAGTTCTGGTGTTTTATAAGTGTTGGTGTTTAGTTATAGTTCTGGTGTTTGATATGTTGGTGTTTGGTTATAGTTCTGGTGTTTGATAAATGATGGTGTTTAGTTATAGTTCTGGTGTTTTATTAGTGTTGGTGTTTAGTTATAGTTCTGGTGTTTGATAAATGTTGGTGTTTGATAATAGTTCTGGTGTTTTATAAATGTTGGTGTTTGGTAATAGTTCTGGTGTTTGATAAATGTTGGTGTTTGGTTATAGTTCTGGTGTTTGATAAATGATGGTGTTTAGTTATAGTTCTGGTGTTTTATATGTGTTGGTGTTTAGTTATAGTTCTGGTGTTTGATAAATGTTGGTGTTTGGTAATAGTTCTGGTGTTTGATAAATGTTGGTGTTTGGTAATAGTTCTGGTGTTTTATAAATGTTGGTGTTTAGTTATAGTTCTGGTGTTTGATAAATGTTGGTGTTTAGTTATAATTCTGGTGTTTGATAAATGTTTGTGTTTAGTTATAGTTCTGGTGTTTTATAAATGTTGGTTTTTAGTTATAGTTCTGGTGTCTTATAAGTGTTGGAGTTTTATAAATGATGGTGTTTGGTTATAGTTCTGGTGTTTGATAAATGTTGGTGTTTGGTTATAGTTCTGGTGTTTGATAAATGATGGTGTTTAGTTATAGTTCTGGTGTTTTATAAGTGTTGGTGTTTAGTTATAGTTCTGGAGTTTGATAAATGTTGGTGTTTGGTAATAGTTCTGGTGTTTTATAAATGTTGGTGTTTAGTTATAGTTCTGGAGTTTGATAAATGTTGGTGTTTAGTTATAATTCTGGTGTTTGATAAATGTTGGTGTTTAGTTATAGTTCTGGTGTTTGATAAATGTTGGTGTTTAGTTATAGTTCTGGTGTTTTATAAATGATGGTGTTTAGTTATAGTTCTGGTGTTTGATAAATGATGATGTTTAGTTATAGTTCTGGTGTTTGATAAATGATGGTGTTTGGTTATAGTTCTGGTGTTTGATAAATGTTGGTGTTTAGTTATCGTTCTGGTGTTTGATAAATGATGGTGTTTAGTTATAGTTCTGGTGTTTGATAAATGTTGGTATTTAGTTATAATTCTGGTGTTTTATAAATGATGGTGTTTAGTTATAGTCCTGGTGTTTTATGAATGTTGGTGTTTAGTTATAGTTCTGGTGTTTGATAAATGTTTGTGTTTGGTAATAGTTTTGGTGTTTGATAAATGTTGTTTATAGTTCTAATGCTATATAAATCTGGTGTTTAGTTTTATACACCTGGTGTTTCCAGGCTGCTGGCTGAGGAGGAGGAGAAGGTGAAGTCACTGCTGGCACTGCAAGAGGAGCAGGAGGAGCAGCTCCTTCAAACACAGCGGGAGAGACAGGAGCTCAAGCTGGAGATAGAGAGGAAGTCTCAGGCTCTTGACGAGGCCCAGCACCAACTCGATAAAGTTCGGGCCAGTCGACACAGAGTAGACCAGGACATTGCGGTGAGCTCAGCATTGTGTTTGAGTGTGTTCTTCACTTTTGATGTTGCTCCTGATTAATACACATCCTTATTCTCCAGGCCGCTCAGCGTAAACTCCGACAGGCCAGCACAAGTGTGAAACACTGGAACGTTCAAATGAATCGACTCCTTCACCCCATTGGCCCTGGAGGTGAGTTTCTTTTACTACACAGTCTGAATCCCAGTTCACATACTTCTATACCATGCATTATGTAGTATGTACTTTGGTTGTGATGCAAATTGGGATTTAGAAACATTCTGATCCCTGAAGGTTTCTTTGACAATCCTAAAGGAACATGAGTTGATTTCTAGAGTTGTTTTGTTCTGTCCTGTTCCCATAAAGAGAGGAGACTTTCCTCCAGTGATCCTCTCGTCCCTGTGGTCTGTGTTCCCTCCGTCAGTGAGGGTGAACCAAGAACTCCACAGCGACCTGCAAGAGAATCAGACAAACCGAACAGACTTGACTGTGACGAGAACAGCAATAGAGAGAACATGGACTGCAGCAACAATGAGAAGACCGAACCACCTGACGCTGATGCCGAGTAAACTTGGCACAGACCAAAATCATCCTGACATGGGAATGAATAGACCTGCAAGAGATGTGAATCGAAAGGAATGTAACGATTCTGATTCCTCTGATTGGTTCCTGTTCCTTAGTGATTTTATTAACAATTCTGTTAGTACTTCTGAAAATATGATTCATGATCATTTAATTAGAATAGATAAAACAAAGCAGAAAGAATTTTAATAGTTGTTTTATATATATATATATATATATATATATATATATATATATATATATATATATATATTTTTTTTTTTTATCCCATTTTTCTTCCCAGTCTGGAACGCCCAATTCACACTACTTAGTAGGTCCTCGTGGTGGCGCTGTTACTCGCCTCAATCCGGGTGGCGGAGGACAAGTCTCAGTTGCCTCCACTTCTGAGACCGTCAATCCGCACATCTGATCACGTGACTCGTTGTGCATGACACCGCGGAGACTCACAGCATGTGGAGACTCATGCTACTCTCCACGATCCACACACAACTCACCACACGCCCCATTGAGAGAACCACTAATCACCACCACGAGGAGGTTACCCCATGTGACTCTACCCTCCCTAGCAACTGGGACAATTTGGTTACCCCATGTGACTCTACCCTCCCTAGCAACCGGGACAATTTGGTTACCCCATGTGACTCTACCCTCCCTAGCAACCGGGCCAATTTGGTTGCTAAGGAGACCTGACTGGAGTCACTCAGCACACCCTGGACTCAAACTCACGTCTCCAGGTGTGATTTTAAAAGACCTTTTAGAGGTGATCCAATAACTATTCCTCACTGTTTACTAAATAAAAATGTTAATAAAAAAAAAAAAAATGTGTAACATATTTCATTAATTTGTTAGTTTTGCAACAAATGTTTGCAAAAAGTTATTTTTAACTGCTGAACCAGTTGTGAAAAATGTTGTATTTAGAGATTAGTAATCTGATGTAGTGCTGAATAACTCACTCAATAAATCAACACATTACTGAATAATGACACCGAGCATGTAATGAAACATCGCTGTAATTACTGCTTATGTTATGTTTGTGGTGATTACTGTAGACTGTGGGTGAATGGTAGCGAAGCTGATGTGGTTTGACTTCCTGTTTCCGGTATCTGAAGATGCTCTATGATCTTTATCAGACCGTCAGTGTCATTTAAATAAATATGAGCTGAGAGTTCTGTTTAAACATGACCAACACTTTAAAACACTTCAGATGGAAAGATTACAGTCGGATCTCCACATTAATAATATATTAATGACTGACATGAGACCTCGCGCAGCTGTCTGACTCCCAAGTAAAACATTAAGCTACAATAACTTCAACTTCAGGAACATTCCGTCAAACTGTTGTTAATGTGTATGATAAAGTGAACAGCGACATCTGGTGGCAGCGGCCGGAAGAGCGTAAGGGGGATATATATATATATATATATATATATATATATATATATATATGTGTGTGTGTGTGAGTGAGACTGTGTGTGTGTGTGTGTGTGTGTGTGTGTGTGTGTGTGAGAGAGAGTGAAGAATGTGTGTGTGAGGCTGTGTGTGTGTGAGTGAGACTGTGTGTGTGTGTGTGTGTGTGTGTGAGGCTGTGTGTGTGTGTGTGTGAGTGAGACTGTGTGTGTGTGTGTGTGAGTGAGACTGTGTGTGTGTGTGTGTGTGTGTGTGTGTGTGTGTGTGTGTGAGAGAGAGAGAGAGAGAGTGAGAATGTGTGTGTGTGTGTGTGTGTGTGTGTGTGTGTGTGTGTGTGAGTGAGGCTGTGTGTGAGAGAGAGAGTGAGAATGTGTGTGTGTGTGAGGCTGTGTGTGTGTGTGTGTGTGTGTGTGTGTGTTAATGTAAATATAGTTTGTTTTGAAACAGGCAAAAATAAAACATGTAGCCGGTTTATTATATTTTTTCACTGGAAAAACTTAAATTGGTAAAAAACATGGATCAGGTTTATACAGGGTTAAATGAGACCCTCTGTGACGTCATGTGCTGTGACGCGGGTTGGCTCGGGAGCGCGCAGCGGCGTGGGACTCCCGTGTGAACCGAAGCGAGACGGAGCGCGTGCCCGGTACCGCCGGAGAAACTGAGATATGAAACCTTTAATATTTCATCGCTGATGTGTTTGGATTTAAAGTTCTTTTAAGGATATAAACTGTCTTTTCTAAAGAGGTAAGAGTCTAAAAAGTTTTCTGTTTGTCTGAAGATGTTTTCATGTGAAGTTGAGTCGCGTGAGTAAACAACAGATCTTTATTTAGTAAGATGGGGAAATTCATATTAATATGAGTGTTGCAGAAACACAAACAGAGTTTTGTGTTGACAGACAGCAGTAAACATGTATATTATTGTTGTTTTTACCAACATTAGCGTCGGTAATATACTGTTTACAGTCATGCCGATAAAGGTATTTTTAATTTAGATGAAATACTTTTGGAAAGTGACATGTTCTGCGTTCAGATTATTATTATTATTATTAAATATATTTTTCACACTGCAGGACTATTTTAATGAATTATGGAAGTTTTGAAAAGGTGAAAAATGTAAATGTTTTGAAATAAAATGGTTACAGGACCTAAAACATACACTTTCCTTACACATTCATTTTAATGTAAATCATTGATGTTGGCGTTCAACTACCCGACAGACAGACAGACAGACAGACAGACAGATGATAGATAGATAGACAGACAGATAGATGATAGATAGACAGACAGACTGACGGACAGATGATAGACAGACAGACAGACGGACAGATGATAGATAGACAGACAGACAGACAGACAGACAGACGATAGATAGATAGATAGATAGATAGATAGATAGACAGACAGACAGATAGATAGATAGATAGATAGACAGACAGACAGACAGACAGACGATAGATAGATAGATAGATAGATAGACAGACAGACAGACAGACAGACAGACAGACAGACGATAGATAGATAGATAGATAGATAGACAGACAGACAGACAGACAGACAGACAGATAGATAGATAGATAGATAGATAGATAGATAGATAGATAGAAAGACTACCTCTGGACCCACATAATTTTAATAATTTTAATAATATTAATTGTAAAGAAACGGCGCAGTTTAGACTCTCCTCACACACCACTAGCGACCAAACCGTCCACCACTGGCGACATGCAGCGAAACAGTAGCCGGCAGCATGATCACAGCTTTTCACTCCAAACATATCGATGGTCATTATGGCCAAACAGTTCAATATTGTTTCATCAGACCAGAGGACATTTCGCCAAAAGTAAGATCTTTGTCCCCATGTGCACTTGCAAACTGTAGTCTGGCTTTTTTATGGTGGTTTTGGAGCAGCGGCTTCTTCCTTGCTGAGCAGCCTTTCAGGTGATGTCCATATAGGACTCGTTTTGCTGTGGATCTAGATACTCGTCCACCTGTTTCCTCCAGCATCTTCACAAGGTCCTTTGCTGTTGTTCTGGGATTGATTTGCACTTTTCACACAAACTACGTTCATCTCTAGGAGACAGAATGCGTCTCCTTCCTGAGCGGTGTGATGACCGTGTGGTCACATGATGGCGTCTCCTTCCTGAGCGGTATGATGACCGTGTGGTCACATGATGGCGTCTCCTTCCTGAGCGGTATGATGACCGTGTGGTCACATGATGGCGTCTCCTTCCTGAGCGGTGTGATGACCGTGTGGTCACATGATGGCGTCTCCTTCCTGAGCGGTATGATGACCGTGTGGTCACATGATGGCGTCTCCTTCCTGAGCGGTATGATGACCGTGTGGTCACATGATGGCGTCTCCTTCCTGAGCGGTGTGATGACCGTGTGGTCACATGATGGCGTCTCCTTCCTGAGCGGTGTGATGACCGTGTGGTCACATGATGGCGTCTCCTTCCTGAGCGGTGTGATGACCGTGTGGTCACATGATGGCGTCTCCTTCCTGAGCGGTGTGATGACCGTGTGGTCACATGATGGCGTCTCCTTCCTGAGCGGTGTGATGACCGTGTGGTCACATGATGGCGTCTCCTTCCTGAGCGGTGTGATGACCGTGTGGTCACATGATGGCGTCTCCTTCCTGAGCGGTGTGATGACCGTGTGGTCACATGATGGCGTCTCCTTCCTGAGCGGTGTGATGACCGTGTGGTCACATGATGGCGTCTCCTTCCTGAGCGGTATGATGACCGTGTGGTCACATGATGGCGTCTCCTTCCTGAGCGGTATGATGACCGTGTGGTCACATGATGGCATCTCCTTCCTGAGCGGTATGATGACCGTGTGGTCACATGATGGCATCTCCTTCTTGAGCGGTATGATGACCGTGTGGTCACATGATGGCATCTCCTTCTTGAGCGGTATGATGACCGTGTGGTCACATGATGGCATCTCCTTCCTGAGCGGTATGATGACCGTGTGGTCACATGATGGCATCTCCTTCCTGAGCGGTATGATGACCGTGTGGTCACATGATGGCGTCTCCTTCTTGAGCGGTATGATGACTGTGTGGTCACATGATGGCGTCTCCTTCCTGAGCGGTGTGATGATTGTGCGGTAAACTACTGACTTCAACGACAGACAGACAGACTTTCTGCTATCCCAACTGAATATACAGAGACAACTATAAGTAACCATTTGTAGGGTAATTTTCTCAAACTGTAAACACTGTCTCTGTAGCGCTATAAAGCCTGTCCAGTCCAACACAGCAACACTGGCTCAACCAATGGCATGAGTTGGGGGCGGGGCTATCTGTCTTTCGATTAACAGTAGATGGAGGGAGAATGTGCTCGCTGCGGACTGTAGCACGATGGCATACTGGATGTTTTTATGTGCATGCACACAGCTACATTATACTAGATTCGCTTTACAATATTATATCATTTAGAGTTGTCAGTGATGTTTATATAGCCGATACGCAGTTTAGTTTGACCAGTTATATTAGCTTAGTGGCTACTAAAAGTGTCTGTGTCTGTATAAATGCTTAAATACTGGATATATCCATTGATATGTATTTTATCTCCACGAAACCATTGCAGGATATATACAGAAATTCTTCTTTTTCTTCTTGTCATCTTAAGCTAATTGAAAACACATTTTAAATCCATTAAAACATGGATTGAACCCACTACGTAATGCATGTCCGTGACGTATTGGTGAAATCTGCGCTACCGTCTGCAGTGAGGACCTCTTGGACGGAGCTGTATTTCAAAACAATGTCTTTTCGCAAGTCCACTGAGTAGCGCAGAATGACTTACTCCAGCTTTGGAGTTTACATAGACGCCCACTCTCACCGCCAAAGACATGTTGACATGAACTTTGAAATGTTTTTGGTTGTAGCTCGTTCCCAGTTCATTCACCCAGAGTAGTTACGACCTGTTGCTTTAATATTAACACATCATCAGGTCACAAGTATGGCATTATTTCAAGCTGAAGACGAGTCATATTTGGCATGTTGAGGCAAAGTCACATTTTTGTTGATGCGCATCCATATTAATATCCCTATACATTATATACAAATACATTTGGTAAATGTGTTTCCATTATAGTGTATGTGCATTTATTCCATTCGAATAAAAAAGGTGTTATGTGCAGCGAAATTGCCGAAAGTGGTCCAAAACTGTCTTCAGATATCCTGTTGTTCTTCTAGTTTCTCAGGTCGGTCCTGTAATGGACTGTGTTGCTCTGACTATATAAACAAGATCATTTTAAACTGGCATCTGTGCTGAAAATAGGATCTAATTAACATCTAATTAATACTGACGTCTGATAATTGGCTTATTGACAGCGAGGACGATTGACGTGGGTCGTGCAGCATCATGCACGAGGGGTTAGAGGTGCATCTGGTGTCCGGTACATACTGCAGCAGTAGTATTGAAGTATGCTGTTCGAACATGGTGAAAGACTGCAGCAGAAGTGTGCACCTCAGGGTGACCTTTGACCCCGGCATGAAAAGATTTTTGCTGCTGTATGTGAATTCTGCAGAAGATTAGACTCGTGTTAATCTGTTCTTATTCAACAATGAACTGAACGCATTCTTGAGTTCCTTGATCTGCTTTATTCTCCATCTGTGCATTCAGTCATTGATCACCACACACTGACCTACAAAACAGTCATCTGACCAACCAACAGTGACAACAGAAATAATATTATCACTAGCTGTCCTCTCTGAACCTCCAGTGAGGGACTGAACACTGGCCTCATTCTCAAGTTCAGCTGATGGACACATTCATATTGTTTCACATTGCAACGCTTTTGATTAGATTTTTTGGTTTTAGTTTCGGAGGACGAATCTCAGATACCTCCGCATTTGACACTGTCAATCCACGCGTCTTATCACGTGACTTGTTGAGCACGTTACCGTGGAGACTTGGCACGTGACGTAGCGCGTGTGGAGGCTTCGCGCTATTCTCCTCGACATCCACGCACAAATCAAATCAAATCAAATCAAATCAATTTATTGTCACACTACTGTGTACACGAGTGCAACAGCAGGTGAAATTCTTGTGTGCAGTTCCGTGCAACAATGCAGTAATGACAGTGACGAGACATAAACCACTTTACAATAAACAACATATTTACACAAAACAATTTACATAACAAATGTACACATACTTACACAACAATTTACATAACAAATGTACACAATACACACAATGTAGAATACACATACACTAGATACAGGTATAAATATATATAAACACTAATTGAATGGGAGAATATATTGACAGAATGAGGATTAATAAAGTGCAGTGCTGATTGTTGATCATGAGGGATCATGTGTTCAAAAGTCTTATTGCTTGTGGGAAGAAGCTGTCATGTAGTCGGGTGGTGCGGGTCCTGATGCTGCGATACCGCCTGCCTGATGGAAGCAGTGAGAGCAGCCCATGACTCGGGTGGCTGGAGTCTTTGATAATCCTCCGAGCTTTCTTCACACACCGTCTGTTATATATATCCTGGAGGGAGGGAAGCTCACCTCCGATGATATTTCTGGCCGTTCGCACCACCCTTTGCAGGTCTTTGCGGTTGTGGGCGGTGCTATTGCCGTACCAGGCGGTGATGCAGCCAGTCAGGATGCTCTCTACGGTGCTGGTGTAGAACCGTGTGAGGATGTGGTGGTTCATTCCAAACTTCCTCAGCCGTCTCAGGAAGAAGAGGCGCTGGTGAGCCTTCTTCACAACGGCCTCAGTGTGGACGGACCATGTGAGTTCCTCAGTAATGTGGACACCGAGGAACTTGAAGCTGCTGACTCTCTCCACCGGTGCTCCATTAATGGTGATGGGGCTGTGTTCTCTGTCTTTCTTCCTGAAGTCAGAGTGTGCACCTCCTCTCTGTAGGCTGTTTCATCATTGTCAGTGATCAGACCTACAACCGTCGTATCGTCAGCAAACTTAATGATGGCATTGGAGCTATGTGTCGCCACACAGTCATGTGTGTAAAGGGAATACAGGAGTGGGCTGAGAACACAGCCCTGCGGGGCTCCAGTGTTGAGGGTCAGTGATGAGGAGATGTTGCTGCCCATTCTAACCACCTGACGTCTGCCTGACAGGAAATCCAGGATCCAGCTGCACAGCGAGCTGTTTAAGCCCAGAGCCCGGAGTTTCTCATCAAGCTTGGAGGGCACTATGGTGTTAAATGCTGAGCTGTAGTCTACAAACAGCATTCTCACATATGTGTTCCTTTTTTCCAGGTGGGATAGAGCAGTGTGTATTGTAGATGCAATGGCATCATCAGTGGAGCGGTTGTTGCGGTAGGCAAACTGCAATGGGTCCAAAGAGGTGGGCAGAACAGAGCAGATGTAATCTCTGATCAACCTCTCAAAGCATTTGCTGATGATGGGGGTGAGGGCAACAAGACGCCAGTCATTTAAGCAAGTGATTTTGGCTTGCTTCGGTACAGGCACAATGGTTGATGTTTTGAAGCATGTGGGGACTACAGACAGGGAGAGGGACAGGTTGAAAATGTCCGTAAAAACACCAGCCAGTTGGTTCGCGCATGCTCTGATGACGCGGCCCGAAATGCCGTCTGGACCCGCGGCTTTGCGAATGTTCACCCGTCGAAAGGATCGGGTTACATCCGCAACAGAGACGGAGAGTGAACCAGCCTCTGTAGTATCGGCCGCGAGTGCTCTCTCCGTGAGGGCGGTGTTGTTGTTGTCCTCGAAACGAGCATAAAATGTATTAAGCTCGTCCGGGAGAGAGGCAGCGGTGATCATGGCGGAGTTTTTATTCTGTTTATAGTCCGTGATGATGTTAATTCCCTTCCACATACTTCTGGAGTCAGTGGTGTTGAACTGACCTTCAATTTTGTGCCTGTACTGGCGTTTGGCTGTGCTGATGGATTTACGGAGGGCATAACTGGCTTGTTTACGCTCCTCCGCGTTCCCGGAATTAAAAGCGGTGGTCCGCGCAGTAAGTGCCGCGCGAACATCGCCGTTAACCCAGGGTTTCTGGTTGGGGAAGATCCGTATTGTTTTGGTTGGAACAACATCCTCTGCACACTTCCTGATGAAACACGTTACGCTATCAGCGTAAACCTCGATGTCGTCATCGGAGGCAGACCGGAACATCTCCCAGTCCGCGTGATCAAAACAGTCCTGTAGCGCAGAGTCTGATTGGTCCGACCAGCACTGGATCATTCTGAGGGCGGGTGATTCCCGTTTCAGTTTCTGCCTGTAAGCGGGCAGAAGCAGAACGGAAGAGTGGTCCGATTTGCCAAATGGTGGGCGGGGGAGGGATTTGTAGCCATCCCGGAAAGGAGAATAGCAATGATCCAAAACCCGGTCCCCTCGTGTGTTGAAGTTGATGTGTTGGTGGAATTTTGGTGCTATTGTTTTAAAATTGGCTTTGTTGAAGTCCCCGGTAACAATGAACGCGGCCTCAGGGTGCGCGGTTTCCTGCTCACTTATACTGCCATACAGTTCCCTAAGTGCCCGGTCTGTGTCGGCTTGTGGGGGGATGTACACAGCAGTGATAATGACCGCTGTGAATTCCCTCGGTAGCCAGAATGGTCGACACAGAAGCATGAGAAATTCCAGATCAGGAGAGCAGAAAGACCTGATAAAATGTACATTCCTCTGATCACACCATGATTTGTTGATCATAAAACATACACCACCTCCTCTGCTTTTACCAGAGAGGTCTTTCGCTCTGTCCGCTCGGTGCACGGAGAAACCCGTGGGTTCGATGGCCGAGTCTGGAATCTCCGCGGACAACCAGGTTTCCGTAAGACAGATAACACAGCAATCTCTCGTCTCTCGTTGGAAAGAGATCCGCGCTCTCAGCTCGCATAGCTTGTTGTCCAGAGACTGAACATTTGCCAGTAGTATACTGGGTAGCGGGGGGCGATTTGCGCGACGTCTTACTCTGATGAGAATGCCGGCTCTTTTTCCTCTTTTCTGTCTGCGTCTCCGCGGCCGGGCAGCCCAAACAAAGGGCTCCGCTGGCGTGTTTGTAAACCGCGGGTCGGCGTTGAGGAATGTGAAGTCCGGTTTTCGGTGTGTGATTGCCGAACCAATGTCCAAAAGCGTTTGTCTGTCGTACACAATAAGGCAGACAGCATCCAAGACAAAAAAACACAGAACTGTAAACAAAACAAACAATAAACTGCAGTGTTTTGACGGAGCTCGCGACGCAGCAGCCATACTCGGCGCCATCTTGAGATCAGACCAACTCACACAACTCAAGATGACCACATTGAACCTCCCATGAGAGGCCTGACTGACCTCTGCTCTTAATTCTGTGTGTGTTTCATTACTTGTTTTTGGTAACTGATTCTAAGAAATTCACATAGTGCATGTGTGCAGTGTGTGTGTAATGACTGCAGGAGCTCCAGCTCTAATGTCTACAGCTGGTGTATGTTAGTTCCCAGAATGCATTGCTAACAGTGGGTTGGGGGGCGAGTGTACAGCAGGTCGCAGTATGCACTAAACCCAACACAGCTGTCAAAATCACACTTCTGTTATCTCATGTTATCTCTCTCACCACTTGAGAAAATCACACGCATCATACAGAAGAATCAGACACTAATCTAGAGCTCGACTCAAAGCATTAACATCATTCTTTACATCACTTCAGGAAACATAAAGAATAGCACAAATAACATTCATCGACGTCAAGTCCATTCAGTTCAAAGTCTACATCAAGAACTATTGTTCAGATTCATTTACTGGTTTGTTAATATGTAGTAACCAGGGTCTTCTGCACGTGTCCTTGTTTTCAGAGCATATATCTTGAATTAAGATCATTTTTCTTGGGGTTTTTTTTAAGCATAAATCTCAGTATTTTATTAGACTTATGTTTGAAACCAGTTGCTAATGTGGTAAGAAAAATAAACTTAATTATTGTCTGAAAGTCTTGTTATCTTCATGTCTTACATATCTTCATATTTTTACTGGAAAACACAACAAAAATAGGGAATAAGACAGATTTTTTGCCGTGTAAAACATAGGGCGTTTACCTGTTTAATGCATTTCTATTTTACAGGTATTGTTATGATCGCAATGAGGAGATTACCCAGAGATCCCGGCGCAGTGGGCGGAGTCTGTGTGGATAATGAAGACTCCTCTCCTTGCAGTAGCCACACCTCTCATGGGGAGGGGCCAGATGACGAGCATCTGGATGATGTGCTGTCTGAGCTGGGAGTGGGGGCGGAGCTTAATCTGGATCTGGGTATGAGGACGGAGCCTGAGGAGAGTGCGGAGCTGCAGGGGGAGGGGCTTAGCTGGGAGACGCCCCGTCAGGAAACAAATGAACTGGAAGATCAGACGAACACCAGCCACAGTCCTGAACTATCTACAACAGCTTCAGGTTTGTGCTGATCTGACTGTTTCATCTGTCAATCAACAACAGTTTTGTCACACACTCATGCACTCACTTGTGCACTGTTACACATTGTACCCTGTTCAGTTGTCATGAATGTGCCTCAGACTGATAGTTTTGGGTTTACAATATTTGAAGACGTTGTTTTGACTGACACTGTGAGAGATTGTGATGATGATCATTATTATTCATGAATGTGTTAAAACATTTTCAGTGTGAGATTCATGTATAAACGTGTCTGTGTGTTTAGGTCTTTCTAAAGTCTCGTCTCTGTCGGAGCAGCTCTTGCTGGGGCGCGAGGAGGCGGGGATAAACGTTGAGTGTCGTATCTGTGGAGACAAAGCTTCTGGATTTCATTATGGTGTTCATGCCTGCGAGGGCTGTAAGGTCAGGGGTTTTTGCATCAAACCATAAAAATCGGTAAATCAAAGCTTAACAACTTAAAAGCATTGAACAAATTTCAGGCTGAAGTATGTCACTTTTTGTAAATCTTGGGGGTCTGGGTGTCTCAGTGAGTGTTGACACTGACTATCACACCTGGAGTCATGAGTTTGAATCCAGGGTGTGCTGAGTGACTCCACTCAGGTCTCCTTAGCCACCAAATTGTCCCGGTTGCTAGGGAGGGTAGAGTCACATGGGGTAACCACATTGTCCCGGTTGCTAGGGAGGGTAGAGTCACATGGGGTAACCTCCTCGTGGTGGTGATTAGTGGTTCTCTCAATGGGGCGTCTGGTGAGTTGTGTGTGGATTGTGGAGAGTAGCATGAGTCTCCACATGCTGTGAGTCTCCGCGGTGTCATGCACAACGAGTCACGTGATCAGATGCGCGGATTGACGGTCTCAGAAGCGGCGGCAACTGAGACTTGTCCTCCGCCACCCGGATTGAGTAACTGCGCCACCACGAGGACCTACAAAGTTGTGGGAGTTGGGCATTCCAGATTGAGTCTTATGTCTCTCTTCATCTCAGGGATTTTTCAGGAGGACGATTCGTATGAAGTTGGAATATGATAGATGTGATCGCAACTGTAAGATTCAGAAGAAAAGTCGCAATAAATGTCAGTTCTGTCGTTTTCAGAAGTGCCTCATGCTCGGAATGTCTCATGACGGTAAAGTCTCAACAGATTGACAACAACAAAATATCACCTGATGACCTCTTACAGAACTGAACGGGATTCTCTGTGTGTGTTTGTGTCAGTAGCGATCCGATACGGACGGATGCCAGAGGCAGAGAAACGTAAGCTTGTTGCGGGTCTGATAGCGGGGGAGAAAAGCTCTCAGAACTCCAGTGGTTCGGATCTCAAATCTCTCGCCAAACGGGTGAACAACGCCTACCTGAAGAACCTCAACATGACCAAGAGGAAAGCGCGGAACATTCTGACAGGGAAAACAAATGCGAGCCCGGTAACCATCTCCACAGTCACCAGTGACTTTAACATCAGTAACATCTTTCTGAAAGCAAATGTAACTCTTTTTCTCTGTCTTTCAGCCATTTGTAATTCATGACATGGACTCGCTGTGGCAGGCTGAGAACGGTTTGGTCTGGAATCAGGTGATTAACGGAGCTCCGCCCAATAAAGAGATTGGTGTTCACGTGTTTTACCTCTGTCAGTGCACTACTGTGGAGACTGTACGAGAACTCACCGAGTTCTCCAAAAGCATCCCAGGATTCGTCAACCTTTTCCTCAATGACCAGGTAACGGCATAAGAAATGGGAAATCAGGCGTTAAACGTTTTATTTTCAGTCGTGTTTGTTTTCTTGAGTCTTGTAGTTCTCTTATGATCCTGCAGGTGACTCTGTTGAAGTATGGAGTCCATGAATCGATCTTCGCAATGCTTCCGTCGTTGATGAATAAGGACGGGCTGCTGGTGGCGAATGGGCGGGGCTTTGTCACTAGAGAGTTTCTACGCAGCTTACGAAAACCCTTCAGTGAGATAATGGAGCCAAAGTTTGAGTTTGCGGTGAAGTTTAACGCTCTTGAGCTGGACGATAGTGACCTTGCGCTGTTTGTGGCGGCTATTATTCTGTGTGGAGGTGAGTGACTGTTTCTATTCTTAACGGTTTATGTACAATTCAGTTTAGAACGTTTAAACCAAACAGCCTTGATTCAAAATGTTCTGATTCCTTGGATCATGCTAAAAACTATATGAATGAACTGTGAACCTCCACTGCTGGGTGGTATCACCAACCAGATCTAATGAGCCTTACAGTTTGCATGCCACAGATGTGCTCAGCCCCATCATTGCTGCTTGCATATATATATATATATATATTATTAATGTTGTGTCAGTGTATATATGGTGTGTGTTCACTGTGTGTAGATCGTCCAGGACTGATGAATGTTCATCAAGTTGAGGAGATCCAGGATAACATCTTACAAGCCCTTAATCAGCACCTGCAGATCAATCACCCAGATGCCAGCTTCATCTTTCCCAAACTCCTGCAGAAACTCACAGATCTACGACAGCTTGTGACGGAGAATGCACAACTGGTGCAGAAGATCAAGAAGACAGAGTCTGAGACATCACTGCATCCACTGCTGCAGGAGATCTATAAGGACATGTACTGACTTCAACCGATCTGACCTTACCCCACCTGGCCCTGACCCTGAATCCACCGACCCCACTTCAGCAGGGGATCTACCTGAGATAACCTGACCTGACCATTGTGGTAGATCTACAGGAACATGAACTTATCTGACCCAACTTGACTGGACCCTGCCCAGTCTGACCTGATCTTACCCCACATGGCCTTGATCCTGACCCAACCCCAAATCTGAATTAATCTGACCACACTGCTTCAGGAGATCTACAGGGACATGTACTGACCCGAGCCAACCCTGACCCAGAATCCACCCAACCAGAGACAACATGACCTCTGAATCCATTTGACCCCACTGCTGCAGGAGATCTACAGGGACAGGTACTGACCTGACCCAAGTCAAGCCTGACCCAGAATCCACCCAATCTGAGACAACCTGACCCAACTTGACCGGACTTGACCAAGCCTGACCTGACCTTACCCCACATGGCCTTGATCCTGACGCAACCCTGAATCTGAATCCATCTGACCCCACTGCAGCAAGAGTTCTACAGGGACATGTACTGACCCGACCCAACCCTGACCCAGTATCCACCCAAACTGAGACATCCTGACCTGTACATTCCAGTAGGTCTACAGAAACATGAACTTACCTGACCGAACTTGACGGGACCAAGCCTGACCCGACCTTACCCCACATGGCCTTGATCCTAAATCCTGACCCAACCCCGAATCTGAATCCATCCGACTCCACTGCTGCAGGAGATCTACAAGGACATGTATTGACCAGCCCTGACCTCGAATCCACAAAACCAGAGACAACCTGACCCAATCATTCTGGTTGGTCTACAGGAACATGAACTTATCTGACCCAGTCTGACCTGACCTTACCCCACATGGCCTTGATCCTGATTCTGGATCTGACCTAAAGTGACACCATTGCTGCAGAAGATCTACAGGGACATGTACTGACCTGACTCAACCCTGACCTGACCCTGAATTCACCCGACCCTACACAACCTGACCGATCGTTCCAATGTCATTGCAAAAAGGATTTTTATGGATGTTTAGATATTTTAACTGGAAAATACTTACCTGACCCAACTTGAATGGACTTGACCCATCCTGACCACGCCCTACCCAATGATTCCAGGAGATCTACAGGGCCATTTAATGTCTCTACCTGACCCAATCCCAACCGTGATCATTCCAAACAGATCGACCAATCACTGTGAACTTTATAATTTGTTTATTTTACAAGAACCGGATGATTTGTTACTTATTGTTGAAGATGTTTATCATGAACTGCAACCTGGCAGTGGTACAGGTCAAAGACATGCTACAAAATGCAATAAGACAATAAAGACCTTAATTGATGCTGCTCAGATCTTCCACATGTGCCCTCCTGAACAACTGACACACAGAAACAACTTGTTAACCTCAAATTGTATATTTCTCCATGTGTAAAAGTTTCTTTTTAAGCCTCTGAGAGATGATACTGTGATTTACATTTACTCAAGACTTCAGATAGGTAATTTAAATTAGGTCATTTTGTGGGTTTGTAACGCTGGCCGACGTGCCATCTTGGAATTGAATCTAGCGCTGTGGATGTAGCATCAAAAAAAGAAAAGGTTTTCAGTTGCCATTGTTAAAGTGTATTGTTCACAGTCATCCATGGTTCATTTACTCTGCCTGTGGTCATGTGGTCTCAACATGGTGGCATCCACAAGGCAACCTGCTCCATGTATTAGAATACTAATATAAATACTGCAATCTCATGTGAGTTTATGTGATTTTAAGTACTATTAATTTCTTTAGGGGTAGAACTATTTACTGAGGAAATTATTATCAACTGCATCTGTAATTTCTGATTCCAAACTTTATATTAATGTTATTTAATAACCTCTTGTTTCTCAATCAGAGATGCATCTAAATCCAGCAGACCCTTCACCACACCATATGTATGAATTTAAACTGCTCTGTCGCAGGTCCTTTATCAGTTTGTTGGTGTTGAATACATCGTCAGTGTATATAATGCTTGTCCTTTACGTTTTGATGTATCCAGTGTAAACTTCGCCTTTTCACATCACATCATTTTCTCTCTGTGCTGCTAACTTGATTTATTTGTCATGATAATTGTGTGTCTGTAGATCTGATGATGTATAACATGCTGTGTAGAAGTGTGATTTAATCTATGTGTGTGTTCTGACTAGAGGACAGTTACAGGAGACAAGTGTTAATGAAATACAACCACGTCTTCCTGTTAGAGAGGACGTATGTTTCCTGTCAAACCGAGAGGAGGGGATGCCCTCTAAATGCTTCTCACCATCTGAACTGAACATTAGCCTTGAGGCCCCTGGAGTGCAGGACCTCTACCTTGCTGTTGTAAAACATCTAGAGAACAGCTAAATAAAACTACAGGGTAATACTTACACAATACTGCCCTACATTCACATTGTTTCAAATATGTGCTTTGGTAGACCTGATATAATGCCTCTCACATTCACACTGGTGTTATACGAGGGCCATGGGGTCATTTAAAGGATCAATTAGACTTTTTAGGTTGATTAGGATGTGTTTTGTTTAAGGGTCATTATGGCGTTTCTGAGGGTATGATGAATAATTAAACTATTAGTGTGTTTGAGGGTCATTTGGGTGTTTCTCTGGGGCATTAGGGTGTTCTTGAGTCACTAAGTGTTTTTGAGGGTGTAGGCATGGGCGACATGGGGAGTCACCCAGGGCGGCATCTTTCTGGGGGGGGGGGGGGGGGGTTGTGGGAGCGGCTGGGTGTTTTTGAGGGTCATTAGGATATTTACGAGGGTCAATATAGTTTCCTGAGGGTCATTGAGTGTATTAAAGGGTCACTAGGGTGTTTTCAAGGGTCAGTGAGTGTTTTTGAGGGTCATTACGGTGATTTTTAGGGTCAGTGAGTGCTTTAAGGGTCATTAGGATTTTAATGAGGGTCAGTATATTTTCCTGAGGGTCATTGTGTGTATTAAAGTGTCACTAGGGTGATTGCAAGGGTGTGGCTGTGGTTCAGGTGGTGGAGCGGGTCGGCCACTAATCACAGGGTTGGCGGTTCGATTCCTGCCCACATGACTCCACATGCCGAAGTGTCCTTGGGCAAGACACTGAACCCCAAGTTGATCCCAATGGCA
>JAVLUX010000058.1:965000-967500 GCA_032164185.1 Moxostoma hubbsi | reverse complement strand
ATTAAATTAGTTTATTTTAATACCATGTGCAAGATCCTAAGCAAAAACATTGGGTCACCACAATACTCCCACATGACACACAATGGCATGGCTGGAGTTAATTTTCAGGACACTTTGCTCATTGAGTGACTACTCTACGCCTGTCATTTAAACTATGGCCCAGTATCTCTTTCTCTCCACATCCCATCCATCTCCCTTTATCATCTCTAATTAACATTTTGAATGTTCAAATACATGTTTGAAAGCAAACACATTTCATTATGCATTGTTAGTTTTAACCCAATTCAACTTTTATGAGTTTTAATATTTCACCTAATGGTAATAGTCATAGTTATGAAATGTTATATTTCAATGTTATATTTTTTATACAAAGGATCATTTTATGCTGTTTTATCCCATTGTGACAATTAATTCTCTAGAAAATATTGTATGGTTTCTTCATGATTGAAATAAACATGTTCAAGTTGATGGTTGTGTCATATTTATATATATCTCCTCACATCTGTCCATTTCTTTCAACAACACTCACCAGAAGTCATTATTTAAGCCTTTAAATTTGCTTTATGTATCAGTGCACTTTTCATTAATGTCATTACCAAAACAATGTCATTACCAGAACAGTATGTCATTACCGCCACGTTGCTTAATTTGCAGCAAACATACCTTTAAAACTGTTTTATGTTTAATCTTGAGGTGCTACACGAAAAGCCTAATGAAATACTCATCCACCTATTCAAAGAAAAAACATCTAAAATTAATTTTCCAGAAATTAAACAAAAGTGTGCTTTGATGAACACAGAAAAACATATTTTGATGGTAAGAACAAGAAAATATATGTAATTCGCTGAATGGAAACATTTTGTTTTTTTATACGTATTGTTGAAGGTTAACAATGTTTGCAAGATAAATTAGTTTAAATGATCTCCTTGATACATTCTTTGCATTATGAGACTTTTTGATGTTGTGATGGGAATGACGTTTTGCAGTGCCAGTTGGCAAATAGATATAAAATACTCAAATTATATTTAAGCTCAGTCGTGGCCATTATTATATCTTTACATCAAAGCATGTAAACATTGTCTTGACATAATTCTAACAAAATTCAACCAAATTTCATTCATCAAAATGTAAGATGGCAAAATAGCCCCCAATTGAAGAATCACCCATATGTGTATGTATATATATATATATATATGTGTGTATGTATGTATGTATGTATGTGTATGTGTATATATATATATATATATATATATATATATGTTTGTGTGTGTATGTATGTATGTATGTATGTATGTATATGTGTATGTATGTGTATCCGGGTCATGGCACCAATTGTAGTGGCGTTTAATCTGCGTTGTGTTGTTGTCATATGAAATAAACTTCAGACTGAGAAATTGATGTCTTTTGTCTTGTAATGCCTGTTCAAACACATGAACAATCTTTGAGCACCTCTGCAGCACTTATATCACTCTCTCTCTCTGCGAGAAACAAAACATTTGCTTGAAAAATATATAAAAACTGATTTAAAGCAAAAAATAATTACTTACCAAAATACATGACCATAAACTCATTGATTAAACACAGTGAGTTATTAATTAGAGTAAGTATAACATTGATTAATTGACCACCCTTCACATGTGACCTACCTCTGTGAGAGCTCACGCAAACAGGGAAGCAGCAGAGTGCGATTAGTCATATATAGAGGAAGTCTATATATGGTCATGACAAGTGGAATCACTAAATCATACTATTTAATTATATACCCATTACATAGCTGTGTATTTATATATAAAGTCTTTCATATCAGGCATGAAGCATTTACAAGTTTCCATTGATTATGGTATAAATAATGGTGTCCTATCACACCTGGAGTCATGAGTTTGAATCCAGGATGTGCTGAGAGACTCCAGCCAGGTCTCCTTAGCAACCAAATTGGCCTGGTTGCTAGGGAGGGTAGAGTCACATGGGGTAACCAAATTGTCCCGGTTGCTAGGAAGGGTAGAGTCACATGGGGTAACCAAATTGTCCCGGTTGCTAGGAAGGGTAGAGTCACATGGGGTAACCAAATTGTCCCAGTTGCTAGGGAGGGTAGAGTCACATGGGGTAACCAAATTGGGCCGGTTACTAGGGAGGGTAGAATCACATGGGGTAACCAAATTGGCCCAGTTGCTAGGGAGGGTAGAGTCACATGGGGTAACCTAATTGGCCCGGTTGCTAGGGAGGGTAGAGTCACATGGGGTAACCAAATTGGCTCAGTTGCTAGGGAGGGTAGAGTCACATGGGGTAACCAAATTGGCCCAGTTGCTAGGGAGGGTAGAGTCACATGGGGTAACCTAATTGGCCCGGTTGCTAGGGAGGGTAGAGTCACATGGGGTAACCAAATTGGCTCAGTTGCTAGGGAGGGTAGAGTCACATGGGGTAACCAATTTGGGCCGGTTGCTAGGGAGGGTAGAGTCACATGGGGTAACCAAATTGGGCCGGTTACTAGGGAGGGTAGAAT
>JAVLUX010000058.1:875000-955000 GCA_032164185.1 Moxostoma hubbsi | reverse complement strand
TCCCAGAGTAATGTCGGAGTAATCCCGGAGTAGTCTCGGAGTAATCCTGGAGTAATGTCGGAGAAATCCCGGAGTAGTCTCAGAGTAATGTCGGAGTAATGTTGAAGTAATCCCGGAGTAATCCCGGAGTAATCTCGGAGTAATGTCAGAGTAATCCCGGAGTAATGTCGGAGTAATCTCAGAGTAATGTCGGAGTAATTCCGGAGTAATCTCGGAATAATGTCGGAGTAATGTCGGAGTAATCCTGGAGTAATGTCGGAGTAATGTTGAAGTAATGTCGGAGTAATCCCGGAGTAATCCCGGAGTAATCCCGGAGTAATGTTGGAGTAATGTCGGAGTAATCTCGGAGTAATGTGGGAGTAATTCCGGAGTAATTTACTGTTATTTTTTGTCTGTTTGGACACATTTTCATACTAAACGTATAACGATTAATGATGCTCTGCTGATGAGACATTGATTGTGTTATAAATAAACGAGACCTGCCGGTGATTTGAACAGGATTACAGGTTAATCTCTGCAAGGAAACACATGTGCAGGACATCTGTAGCGGTAATCTCAGGCCCAGATTAAAGGATTGAGGAACTGTTTTATTAATGAAGCATCAACATTAGCAGTAAATGAATATGAATGTGTGCAGAAACATTTCTATGCATGATGAAGTGTTCTGAAGCTTTGTTAAATGTACTACAGCATCTGAAGCGTTAAACAGGTTTATGAGGTGTTATTAGACACAGTTTTACATCTGTAAGAGCTGCTTCTGTGTTTGTTGGACTGTGTGAGTGTTTGACACCTGTCAATCATAATCAGCTGCGAATGAGCACACAGACGCCAGAGAACATCCTGACACGAGTCAATTAAAGGATTAATGAGTGTGTGTGTGTGTATGCGTGAGTGTGTGTGTATGCATGAGTGTGTGTGTGAGTGTGTATGCAAGACTGTGTGTGTGTGTGAGTGTGTGTGTGTGTGTATGCGTATGCATGTGTGTGTGTGTGTATGCGTGAGTGAGTGACTGTGTGTGTGTGAGTGTGTGTGTGTGTATGCGTGAGTGTGTGTGTGTGTGTGTGTGTGTGTGTGTGTGCGTGAGTGTGTGTGTGTGTGTGTGTGTGTGTGAGTGTGTATGCGTGAGTGTGTGTGTGAGTGTGTATGCAAGACTGTGTGTGTGTGTGTGTTTGTGCGAGAGTGAGTGACACTGTGTGTGTGTGTGTGTGTGTGTGTGAGTGAGTGAGTGAGACTGTGTGTGTGTGTGTGTGTGTGTGTGTGTGTGTGTGTGTGTGTGAATGGAATTTCAACAAAAAACATTATTAGAATAATTTCAGAATTATGTTTGTGAAATCGGACCATGTGGACTGCAGTATTTACGCAGCTCTGTCTGTGGATTGTTCCTGTATATCAGCTCTGTTTGAATTAGTGTTGGCGAAGCTACATTCATGAAAGATGAAAAGTTCGTTTCTACAGAGGAAAGCATCAGAATAGTCTTCAGACTGAAGGATTGTTGCTTGAGGAGAACTGAATGTCTCTGGCTGTATTAAAGGCATGGTGGTAATTAGTCATAAGGAGTGAAACTGGGTCTTTAACGTAATACACTTGAGCTTTAATCCTGCTCTTGGGACAGTTATTCATGGCTGAGGTTTACTCAAGATAGTCAAGAAGGGCTCAAGACTTCACTGGACACATATACACGCAGCACAGCCTTGTGTTAACAGATTAGCCATTCATGTTGTTGTCAGGAGCTTGAGAACATCTGAACACCTCCTGAAGTGAACTTATAAGGAGCTCACTGAGGTGTCAGGTGTTGGCTTATTTGGTATTGAGACCAACATGATCTTCAGACAATATTCAAAGATCCTGTTGTGTTTGTCTTTTAGAGTGATCGTGTGCACATTGTGAGTTGTTTTACAGATTAGATCATATCATTTTAATAAAGGGTGTTTGTTTCGCAGGGGCTCATTTTCTGTGGTCTACCTGGTGAGAGAGAGAAAGACTGGGAATTTCTATGCCCTGAAATGCGTGAAGAAAAAACAATTGCATCATTCAAACTTGGAGAATGAGATCAAAGTGTTGAGGAGGTGAGACAACAGACACTACTGACAACATAAACACCACAGACCACTAACTGAAATACCACAGAACAGATTACAAACAAAAAACATTTCAGGCCACAAATGCAACAGACCAAACACAATCCCTGCCATCTGCAAAACCACAGTTTAATAACTAAAGACCACAGGCACCACATACCACTAACTAAAGATACAAACACAAACAGTCCACAAACCAAAAACACTTGATACCACTAACAAAGCACTATACATCATAAATACATTCACCACACTAATAACAACTATTAACATAAACACTACAGACCATAAACATTAACATAAACATTACAGATGCCAAAGTGTATAACAAAGCAACACAGACCACAAAAACCATAGACTACTTATAAAAATACAACTGATCATTACCACAAACACCAGAAACTAAATAATTTCAGACTGCAATTACAAACACCATAAATACTACAGATACCACAGTTTAATAAAACACTACAGACCACTACTACAAACAGTTCACATCAGAATCAAAAACACTACAGACCATAACCACAAACACTTTAGTCCATTAAATAAACACCACAGATCACTAACAACAACACCGCAGAACAGACTATAAACAAAATACTACAGACCACAAACAAAACACTACATATCACTAACTGAAACACTACAGACCACAAACACTGGAGTTTAAAAACAAAACACCACAGACACTACAAACACCATTAACCACTAACACAAACACTACAGATCACTAACTGAAACACTACAGACTACAAACACTGGAGTTTAAAAACAAAACACCAGAGACACCACAAACACCATTAACCAACAACACAAACACTACATATCACTAACTGAAACACTACAGACTACAAACACTGGAGTTTAAAAACAAAACACCAGAGACACCACAAACACCATTAACCAACAACACAAACACTACATATCACTAACTGAAATACTACAGACTACAAACACTGGAGTTTAAAAACAAAACACCAGAGACACCACAAACACCATTAACTACCAACACAAACACTACATATCACTAACTAAAACACTACAGACTACAAACACTTGAGTTTAAAAACAAAACACCACAGACACCACAAACACCATTAACCACTAACATAAACACTATGAATAATAAATACAAACACTACAGACCACTAACACTGGAGTTTAAAAACAAAACACCACAAACACCATTAACCACTAACACAAACACTACAGATCACTAACTGAAACACTACAGACCACAAACACTGGAGTTTAAAAACAAAACACCACAGACACCACAAACACCATTAACCACTAACACAAACACTACATATCACAAACTGAAACACTACAGACCACAAACACTAGAGTTTAAAAACAAAACACCACAGACACTACAAACACCATTAACCACCAACACAAACACTACAGATCACTAACTGAAACACTACAGACCACAAACACTGCAGTTTAAAAACAAAACACCACAGACACCACAAACACCATTAACCACTAACATAAACACTATGCATAATAAATACAAACACTACAGATCACTAACTGAAACACTACAGACCACAAACACTGGAGTTTAAAAACAAAACACCACAGACACCACAAACACCATTAACCACTAACACAAACACTACAGATCACTAACTGAAACACTACAGACCACAAACACTGGAGTTTAAAAACAAAACACCACAGACACCACAAACACCATTAACCACTAACACAAACACTACATATCACTAACTGAAACACTACAGACCACAAACACTGGAGTTTAAAAACAAAACACCACAGACACCACAAACACCATTAACCACTAACACAAACACTACAGATCACTAACTAAAACACTACAGACCACAAACACTGGAGTTTAAAAACAAAACACCACAGACACCACAAACACCATTAACCACTAACACAAACACTACAGATCACTAACTAAAACACTACAGACCACAAACACTGGAGTTTAAAAACAAAACACCACAGACACCACAAACACCATTAACCACTAACACAAACACTACATATCACTAACTGAAACACTACAGACCACAAACACTGGAGTTTAAAAACAAAACACCACAGACACTACAAACACCATTAACCACCAACACAAACACTACAGATCACTAACTAAAACACTACAGACCACAAACACTGCAGTTTAAAAACAAAACACCACAGACACCACAAACACCATTAACCACTAACATAAACACTATGCATAATAAATACAAACACTACAGACCACTAACACTGGAGTTTAAAAACAAAACACCACAGACACCACAAACACCATTAACCACCAACACAAACACTACATATCACTAACTGAAACACTACAGACCACAAACACTGGAGTTTAAAAACAAAACACCACAGACAATACAAACACCATTAACCACCAACACAAACACTACATATCACTAACTGAAACACTACAGACCACAAACACTGGAGTTTAAAAACAAAACACCACAGACACTACAAACACCATTAACCACCAACACAAACACTACATATCACTAACTGAAACACTACAGACCACAAACACTGGAGTTTAAAAACAAAACACCACAGACACCACAAACACCATTAACCACTAACATAAACACTATGAATAATAAATACAAACACTACAGACCACTAACACTGGAGTTTAAAAACAAAACACCACAGACACCACAAACACCATTAACCACTAACATAAACACTATGAATAATAAATACAAACACTACAGACCACTAACACTGGAGTTTAAAAACAAAACACCACAGACACCACAAACACCATTAACCACTAACATAAACACTATGAATAATAAATACAAACACTACAGACCACTAACACTGGAGTTTAAAAACAAAAAACCACAGACACCACAAACACCATTAACCACTAACATAAACACTATGAATAATAAATACAAACACTACAGACCACTAACACTGGAGTTTAAAAACAAAACACCACAGACACCACAAACACCATTAACCACTAACACAAACACTATGAATAATAAATACAAACACTACAGACCACTAACACTGGAGTTTAAAAACAAAACACCACAGACACCACAAACACCATTAACCACTAACATAAACACTATGAATAATAAATACAAACACTACAGACCACTAACACTGGAGTTTAAAAACAAAACACCACAAACACCATTAACCACGAACACAAACACTACAGATCACTAACTGAAACACTACAGACCACAAACACTGGAGTTTAAAAACAAAACACCACAGACACCACAAACACCATTAACCACTAACACAAACACTACATATCACTAACTGAAACACTACAGACCACAAACACTGGAGTTTAAAAACAAAACACCACAGACACCACAAACACCATTAACCACTAACATAAACACTATGAATAATAAATACAAACACTACAGACCACTAACACTGGAGTTTAAAAACAAAAGACCACAGACACCACAAACACCATTAACCACTAACATAAACACTATGAATAATAAATACAAACACTACAGACCACTAACACTGGAGTTTAAAAACAAAACACCACAGACACCACAAACACCATTAACCACTAACATAAACACTATGAATAATAAATACAAACACTACAGATCACTAACTGAAACACTACAGACCACAAACACTGGAGTTTAAAAACAAAACACCACAGACACCACAAACACCATTAACCACTAACACAAACACTACAGATCACTAACTGAAACACTACAGACCACAAACACTGGAGTTTAAAAACAAAACACCACAGACACCACAAACACCATTAACCACTAACACAAACACTACATATCACTAACTGAAACACTACAGACCACAAACACTGGAGTTTAAAAACAAAACACCACAGACACCACAAACACCATTAACCACTAACACAAACACTACAGATCACTAACTAAAACACTACAGACCACAAACACTGGAGTTTAAAAACAAAACACCACAGACACCACAAACACCATTAACCACTAACACAAACACTACAGATCACTAACTAAAACACTACAGACCACAAACACTGGAGTTTAAAAACAAAACACCACAGACACCACAAACACCATTAACCACTAACACAAACACTACATATCACTAACTGAAACACTACAGACCACAAACACCGGAGTTTAAAAACAAAACACCACAGACACCACAAACACCATTAACCACTAACACAAACACTACAGATCACTAACTAAAACACTACAGACCACAAACACTGGAGTTTAAAAACAAATCACCACAGACACCACAAACACCATTAACCACTAACATAAACACTATGGATAATAAATACAAACACTACAGATCACAAACACCACAGACCAACAACCTTAAAGATACAGACACTAAAACAAATACAGACACTATAGAGCAGCAATAACACTATTAACCACTAACATAAACACAATAGATCATAAATACAAACACGACAGATCACAAACACCATTAACCACTAACATAAACACAATGGATAATAATTACAGACACTACAGACCACAAACACTGGAGTTTAATAACAAAACCCCACAGGCACCACAAACACCATTAACAACTAACATAAACACTATGAATAATAAATA
Source organism: Moxostoma hubbsi (assembly GCA_032164185.1). NCBI lineage: Eukaryota > Metazoa > Chordata > Actinopteri > Cypriniformes > Catostomidae > Moxostoma > Moxostoma hubbsi. The sequence continues at coordinate 948,306 of JAVLUX010000058.1, read as the reverse complement.
CAAACACTACGTATCACTATCTAAAACACTACACACCACAAACACCACAGACCAACAACCTTAAAGACCACAAATACAGACACTATAGAGCAGCAATAACACCAACAACCAAGCTTCTGCGTTCGACTGTCCTTCATTAGTATTTCTTTCTGTGTCTTTCAGGATAAAACATAGTAATGTGGTGGGGCTGGAAGATTTCTACGAAACCAGAACACACTATTATCTGGTCATGGAACTGTACGTGTTTCATAATACCCTTAATACACGCACACACAATCCTAAACACCTAATATAAGCCAAATGCTCAGTGAAACACATGCAGTGAATATACAAATGTTTCTATGTGTGTGTGAAGGGTGTCAGGCGGAGAGCTGTTTGACCGTATTCTGGAGCGAGGTTCTTATACAGAGAAAGATGCCAGTTGTGTGATCAAACAGGTCCTGGAGGCTGTTTCCTATCTGCATCAGAACAGCATTGTTCACAGAGACCTGAAGGTACCCTTATACAAACGCACACAAACACACATTCACACACACTTTATATAATTGAGTTAATAATCTGTTTCATTCATCTGTAGCCTGAAAACCTGCTGTACTACAGTCCAGATGAGAACGCCAAGATCATGATCAGTGACTTCGGTCTTTCAAAGATGTCTGACGTGATGTCAACAGCCTGTGGAACGCCGGGATACGTCGGTAACTATGATTTTGCACAAACACGCTCTCGATTTTAAAAGAGTGAGTTAGATTAGTTTGAATATTTTGGTAGATTATTGTAGTTCTGACGGCCTCATGAGTTTTGTGTTGTTTTCTCCTCAGCTCCTGAAGTTCTGGCACAGAAACCGTACAGTAAAGCTGTCGACTGCTGGTCCATCGGTGTCATTACATACATCCTGTAAGTCTAAATCTGCTAAAACAGTCTGTACAAGTCTGTCTCTAATTTGTATTGTGTATTGAAATAAAATGTCAGATCGTATGTTTAGCAGTTTGTTTTCATCATTTGGGACTGAATTAATAATTGTAAAGTCATTCACAAAGTGCAGTAATGTCTTTCTGATCTATCACAACTCAGAGTTGAAAAACAGATTCATTTGCAGTACGAACAGAGCCATCAGCTCGTGTTTTTCATCAAACACCGTTTATTCTGTTTGTTCAGGTTGTGCGGCTACCCGCCATTTTATGAAGAGAAAGAATCACGTCTTTTCTCCAAAATAATGAAGGCAGAATATGCGTTTCACTCGCCGTACTGGGATGACATCTCTGAATCAGGTACGTTTGCAGATTAGTAATACAGCTCTTCAGTCCTGACGTCGATTAGCTGCTATGCTAATTCATCATTGCTTCCCTCAGGAAAGGCAAATGGGTTTTCAGAATAGCAGGTACATTTAGTGTGGTCAACATTACTTCAAGAGACTTTTATATTTTGTTCTACAACAAAAATTAAACTTCATCATTTTTTGAGTTTTGAAGCAGTTTTGAACTTTGAAACAACGCAGGTTGCTAACGATTGGCTATATACGTATCATAACGGTTGCCTGTTTATAATAAGTAATTTGTCAAGAAGGTAAACAGTTTACTGGGGTTAGCATTAAAGCATTTACTGGAGTTAGCATTAAACCATTTACTGGGGTTAGCATTAAAGCATTTACTGGGGTTAGCATTAAAGCATTTACTGGAGTTAGCATTAAACCATTTACTAGGGTTAGCATTAAAGCATTTACTGGAGTTAGCATTAAAGCATTTACTAGGGTTAGCATTAAAGCATTTACTAGGGTTAGCATTAAAGCATTTACTGGAGTTAGCATTAAAGCATTTACTGGGGTTAGCATTAAACCATTTACTGGGGTTAGCATTAAAGCATTTACTGGGGTTAGCATTAAACCATTTACTAGGGTTAGCATTAAAGCATTTACTAGGGTTAGCATTAAAGCATTTACTAGGGTTAGCATTAAAGCATTTACTGGAGTTAGCATTAAAGCATTTACTGGGGTTAGCATTAAACCATTTACTAGGGTTAGCATTAAAGCATTTACTGGGGTTTGCATTAAAGCATTTACTGGGGTTAGCATTAAAGCATTTACTGGGGTTAGCATTAAACCATTTACTGGGGTTAGCATTAAAGCATTTACTGGAGTTAGCATTAAAGCATTTACTAGGGTTAGCATTAAAGCATTTACTAGGGTTAGCATTAAAGCATTTACTAGGGTTAGCATTAAAGCATTTACTGGAGTTAGCATTAAAGCATTTACTGGGGTTAGCATTAAACCATTTACTGGGGTTAGCATTAAAGCATTTACTGGGGTTAGCATTAAACCATTTACTGGGGTTAGCATTAAAGCATTTACTGGAGTTAGCATTAAAGCATTTACTAGGGTTAGCATTAAAGCATTTACTAGGGTTAGCATTAAACCATTTACTAGGGTTAGCATTAAACCATTTACTGGGGTTAGCATTAAAGCATTTACTAGGGTTAGCATTAAACCATTTACTGGGGTTAGCATTAAAGCATTTACTAGGGTTAGCATTCAAGCATTTACTAGGGTTAGCATTCAAGCATTTACTGGGGTTAGCATTAAAGCATTTACTAAGGTTAGCATTCAAGCATTTACTGGGGTTAGCATTAAAGCATTTACTAGGGTTAGCATTCAAGCATTTACTAGGGTTAGCATTCAAGCATTTACTGGGGTTAGCATTAAAGCATTTACTAAGGTTAGCATTCAAGCATTTACTAGGGTTAGCATTCAAGCATTTACTGGGGTTAGCATTAAAGCATTTACTAGGGTTAGCATTAAACCATTTACTGGGGTTAGCATTAAACCATTTACTGGGGTTAGCATTAAAGCATTTATTAGGGTTAGCATTAAACCATTTACTGGGGTTAGCATTAAAGCATTTACCGGGGTTAGCATTAAACCATTTACTGGGGTTAGCATTAAAGCATTTACTGGGGTTAGCATTAAAGCATTTACTAGGGTTAGCATTAAAGCATTTACTAGGGTTAGCATTAAACCATTTACTGGGGTTAGCATTAAAGCATTTACTGGGGTTAGCATTAAAGCATTTACTGGGGTTAGCATTAAAGCATTTACTGGGGTTTGCATTAAAGCATTTACTGGGGTTAGCATTAAAGCATGTACTGTGGTTAGCATTAAAGCATTTACTGGAGTTAGCATTAAAGCATTTACTGGGGTTAGCATTAAAGCATTTTACCTGTAAATTCTTGAGGTTTGAAATCGATCGTTTGGGCTCTATGACAACACACTGACCAGAGCTGCGTTTCCCAAAGCATCATACGATTAAGTTGATGAAAGAGGTCATTGGCACCAGTGTTTTCTACCATCTTCTGAGGTTTACGATGCTTTTGGCAAACGCAGCCCAGCTCTGTAATTCTTTCACTCATGAAATGTAATTACTGCCCCCTGCAGGCCTTCAGATCCATAACACTTAAAACTCAAATCCTGGTGTCAGCATTGAGAATGTTTTGATTTGTTTGTGAATAACTCTAAATGAACTCTTTTATTTCTGCAGCGAAAGACTTCATCAAACACATGCTGGAGAAAAGCCCCCACAAACGCTTCACCACAGATCAAGCGCTCGCTCACCCATGGTGAGAAATCACAACACTTGTTTCATATTTCACTCTAATATTACTAAAAAAAAATCAGAGATGAAGTTTGATATAAAGAAAATGGAGCCAGATTTTAGGACCATTTAGACCCCCCAAACACACACACACACACACACATTCTCGTTAATATAGTGTAGTCCTGTTTTTCCCTTTAAATATATAACAAATTACAGTAATACAGTGATTTAAAAAATGTATAAATTTTTTTATATTTTATTATATATTTTTTCTAAATATTGTTTCATTAAAATTTTAAATAAATGTATTAAATTCAGTAAAAATCTACAAAGATTTTATTTAACATTTAAAGCAGTCTTGCTGGTCTAACCAAGTGTGCAAAACCCTCTTGGAGTCTCTCCGAAACAGGACCACGATATGCCGAAGGGGACAGCGAAACATATTGCCCCCCCAGTCCGCCCCTGCCCTAAACTATCAAAACAGACCAGTCTGACCAGCTCAACTGGTTTAAACCGTTTTTCAGTATGGTAAATAAAATAAATGTATGCATAATAAATACAAATGGCGTCTGTGTTCAGGATCATTGGAGACACAGCACATAATGACAACATTTATCAGTCTGTGTGTGAACAGATGCAGAAGAACTTTGCCAGATCTAAATGGAAGGTGAGAGATGAATTTTAATTTACGGGTGAAATATATCGCCCCCTGCTGCTCTGTATGACACTTACATGAGTGTGTTTTTTTGTTTCAGAAAGCCATTAATGCGACAGTAGTGGTGAGTCACATGCGACGGCTTCAGCTCGCTCACACTGACCCAGCGGTTCCTGTGGTGCCGCCGCTCATCGCGGTTCTGGATGTATCGTCACCTGGACTGCCCTCTGACGAGCTTGACACCAATGGAAACCCTTCCTGCAGTCACATGGGCCTGGCGCCTCACAGTGATGTCAGCAGGGGGCGTGGCCTGCTCAAGGCCTGTAACAGCGTGCCGATAAACACGCTGGTCGTCACGGAGACGGGACAACCCGCGTATCACTCAGAGTCCGAGCTGCCCTGCGCCGCACACGGGTACTAAACCGCTAAAAACTATGTGTGTTTTGATGGAAAATGTAATTGATTTACTTAATTACAAATGAAACCCTCAAACAAATCTCCAATGTGTGAAACGTTAGCCTCGCCACATCCACACTAATTACTTTTGACAATGTAAATATCAAAGTTACGAAGAGCGTTTTCGAAACACCCCATTTTAGGTGGAGGCTTAAACACGAACACATATTAGTGTGGACGTGGCCTTAGAGCGAGGGATGCACAGATAGGGAATGTTTTTCTGGGCCGAAACGATAACTGATCTTTTTACTTTCGCGTATTAACCTAACGAATTAAAAACTACTCACTTGACACAAAATAAGTAACATTCAATAGTGTAGAATCAGGACTTTACAATCCGTACTGGTGATCTGACCACCTCTTAACATTTGTAGACAAAAAGGTCGTTTTCATAACTTACAGAGTTCGATCGTAATAATTATAATAGGAATCGTTAAAATCGTTATATGATTGGGTAGTCGTGTAATATATCCTTGGAAAGGTCTCCACATGTAGAATACAATAAGCTAATTTGTTTCACTCGCAAACTATAGAAGAAGCTCATGTGTAGGGGGCGTTCACTGAGCACAACAACAGAATTCTCAAGATTTGAAATGGACACACTGTCTTAAACACTCTCTTAATCAATGATTGAATATAATAATAATTGGAATAATATATTGGCCACTACTATTCTGAACAGTTGGTCATGAATTAGGGACATGTGTTTAGGGACGTGTGTTTAGGGGCGTCTGTTTAGGGACATGTGTTTAGGGACATGTGTTCAGGGACATGTGTCTAGGGGCGTGTGTTCAGGGACATGTGTTTAGGGACGTGTGTTTAGGGACATGTGTTTAGGGACATGTGTTTAGGGACGTTTGTTTAGGGGCGTGTGTTTAGGGACGTGTGTTTAGGGACATGTGTTTAGGGGCGTCTGTTTAGGGACATGTGTTTAGGGACATGTGTTCAGGGACGTGTGTTCAGGGACGTGTGTTCAGGGACGTGTGTTTAGGGACGTGTGTTCAGGGACGTGTGTTTAGGGACGTGTGTTTAGGGACGTGTGTTTAGGGGCTTGTGTTTAGGGACGTGTGTTTAGGGACGTGTGTTCAGGGACGTGTGTTCAGGGACGTGTGTTCAGGGACGTGTGTTCAGGGACGTGTGTTCAGGGACGTGTGTTTAGGGGCGTGTGTTCAGGGACGTGTGTTCAGGGACGTGTTTAGGGACGTGTGTTCAGGGACGTGTGTTCAGGGACATGTGTTTAGGGGCTTGTGTTTAGGGACGTGTGTTTAGGGGCGTGTGTTCAGGGACGTGTTCAGTGCATGTAAATGCTGTATTGATCAGTGCTTTCGACAGGAAGTTCATTGGCTTGTTCTGTGTGTTTCAGATCAGAGAGAACGACACTTGGTATAGATGGGCGTGGACGGTCCCTGCAGACTGGAGTCTGCTCTGTGATGTAATCAGCTGACTGTTGATTGACAGCTGTCAGTCAATTTAAGTGAGTTATTACACAATCTTTGTAATATATGTGTAAATATATGCAGCTTATAGCCATGACTACTTGTTGCTTTGTCACATGTCTGGTTAGATCAGAGTGTTTCATTTAAGTGAATGAATGTCTCTTACTCTGTGTCTCTCAGATTGTCCTGCTGTTGTTGGATGATGAAGATGTTGTGTGAGTTTCTCTGGTGGTCCCACAACTGAAGGACTCGCCACCTGAACTGAGAGCTGCACGAGTGCCAACCACACACACACACACGTTATCTGAATCTGTTATTTGCATGTATTCAAGAGACTGTGAATATAATTTCACTCAGTAATTCAGTCGGATGCAGTGGTGAGACCGTCTGCTGTTTATTTTCATGTAGAGTATTAATATATGGGCTTATCTTGGTAAGACTTGGCATGCTGTGATTCACATGTGATGTCGGATCATACTGTATGTGCCGCTGTTACACTGTAAGCGTTGAATCATAATGACTTGCACTCATTGTTATAATCTTGAGATGTTTATATGATATAAATATAGTCTTATGCAAATAAAAGTGAATTTAGGGGCTTATTTAAAGTGTTATGACACACCTCTGCTGTAAACTGCATGACACTGATGTTTATCTGTTTAAATAAAGCTGTTTATGCACTTCACTGAATGTCCACAGGATGTCGCCACAACATCATTTCACTAGAGACATTCATTATTTTCTTTCAGTTTAATAAGAGCAATGAATGTAATCAATGCACTATGAGGTATTGATATTGAGGTAAAAGTCTCATTTGTAGCTATAAAGTAGATGTTGCTTTTGACTACAAAAAGATCAGATTAAAATTTCCATGATTTTTGTACAGCAGAAAATAGAATAGAGAACAACAGACTTGACTGTCTTAGAAGTCCATGCCCTGCTCTTCACCTCTACTTTAAACAGACGGATCTATGGAGTTATATTAGTGCCACAGTTCTGTTCATGTTCTGCGAGAGCAAGAGGATATTTGAGCATGCAAGAAGGTATTTTGCACACAGAGTGGGTAATTTAAGAATTCTGAGCAAATTCACATTCAAATAAAATTTAGTTTTTCGTAAAAGATTTTCATTAGCTCAAAATGTATCTTTGCAAGAAGACTTTACAAGACTGAGTTCTAGCATGTGCAATAAAAATATCATCTTGAGTGTGCAGACATTTTTTTGAAATAAGTTGCATAGACCTAGATTTAGTTTCAATATATATGCAACTTATTACAAAGAAATATGGGTTCTGTTCAGTTTTCACTCTATATGCCCCATCTGGGGTCTATATTGGGTTCTATTCTGTTTTCACTCTATATGCCCCCTCTGGGGTCTATATTGGGTTCTATTCAGTTTTAACTCTACATGCCCCCTCTGGGGTCTATATTGGGTTCTATTCAGTTTTAACTCTACATGCCCCCTCTGGGGTCTATATTGGGTTCTATACAGTTTTCACTCTATATGCGCCCTCTGGTGTCTATATTGGGTTCTATTCAGTTTTCACTGTATATGCCCCCTCTGGTGTCTATATTGGGTTCTATTCTGTTTTCACTCTATATGCCCCCTCTGGTGTCTATATTGTGTTCTATTCTGATTTCACTATATATGCCCCCTCTGGGGTCTATATTGGGTTCTATTCAGTTTTAACTCTACATGCCCCCTCTGGGGTCTATATTGGGTTCTATTCAGTTTTCACTGTATATGCCCCCTCTGGTGTCTATATTGGGTTCTATTCTGATTTCACTCTACATGCCCCCTCTGGTGTCTATATTGTGTTCTATTCTGTTTTCACTCTACATGCCCCCTCTGGGGTCTATATTGGGTTCTATTCAGTTTTCACTCTACATGCCCCCTCTGGTGTCTATATTGTGTTCTATTCTGTTTTCGCTCTATATGCCCCCTCTGGGGTCTATATTGGGTACTATTCAGTTTTCACTCTATATGCGCCCTCTGTTGTCTATATTGTGTTCTATTCCTGTTTTCACTATATATGCGCCCTCTGGGGTCTATATTGGGTTCAATTCAGTTTTCACTATATATGCGCCCTCTGGGGTCTATATTGGGTTCTATTCAGTTTTCACTCTATATGCCCCCTCTGGTGTCTATATTGGGTTCTATTCAGTTTTCACTCTATATGCCCCCTCTGGGGTCTAAATTGGGTTCTATTCTGTTTTCACTATAAATGCGCCCTCTGGAGTCTATATTGGGTTCTATTCTGTTTTCACTCTATATGCCCCTTCTAGGGTCTATATTGAGTTCTATTCTGTTTTCACTGTATATGCGCCCTCTGGGGTCTATATTGGGTTCTATTCTGTTTTCACTATATATGCCCCCTCTGGGGTCTATATTGGGTTCTATTCAGTTTTCACAAATATATGCCCCCTTTGGGGTCTATATTGGGTTCTATTCTGTTTTCACTCTATATGCCCCCTCTGGGGTCTATATTGGGTTCTATACAGTTTTCACTATATATGCGCCCTCTGGTGTCTATATTGGGTTCTATTCTGTTTTCACTCTATATGCCCCCTCTGGAGTCTATATTGGGTTCTATACAGTTTTCACTCTATATGCCCCCTCTGGGGTCTATATTGGGTTCTATACAGTTTTCACTATATATGCGCCCTCTGGTGTCTATATTGGGTTATATTCAGTTTTCACTCTATATGCCCCATCTGGGGTCTATATTGGGTTCTATTCAGTTTTCACTCTATATGCCCCCTCTGGGGTCTACATTGGGTTCTATTCAGTTTTCACTCTATATGCCACCTCTGTGGTCAATATTGGGTTCTATTCAGTTTTCACTCTATATGCCCCCTCTGGGGTCTATATTGGGTTCTATTCAGTTTTCACTCTATATGCCCCCTCTGGGGTCTATATTGGGTTCTATACAGTTTTCACTATATATGCGCCCTCTGGTGTCTATATTGGGTTCTATTCTGTTTTCACTCTATATGCCCCCTCTGGAGTCTATATTGGGTTCTATACAGTTTTCACTCTATATGCCCCCTCTGGTGTCTATATTGGGTTCTATTCTGTTTTCACTATATATGCCCCCTCTGGGGTCTATATCGGGTTCTATTCAGTTTTCACTGTATATGCCCCCTCTGGTGTCTATATTGGGTTATATTCAGTTTTCACTCTATATGCCCCCTCTGGGGTCTATATTGGGTTCTATTCAGTTTTCACTCTATATGCCCCCTCTGGGGTCTACATTGGGTTCTATTCAGTTTTCACTCTATATGCCACCTCTGTGGTCAATATTGGGTTCTATTCAGTTTTCACTCTATATGCCCCCTCTGGGGTCTATATTGGGTTCTATTCAGTTTTCACCGTATATGCCTCCTCTGGGGTCTATATTGGGTTCTATTCTGTTTTGACTATATATGCGCCCTCTGGTGTCTATATTGGGTTCTATACAGTTTTCACTCTATATGCCCCCTCTGGGGTCTATATTGGGTTCTATTCTGTTTTCACTATATATGCACCCTCTGGGGTCTATATTGGGTTCTATTCAGTTTTCACTGTATATGCCCCCTCTGGGGTCTATATTGGGTTCTATTCTGTTTTCACTATATATGCGCCCTCTGGTGTCTATATTGGGTTCTATTTAGTATTCACTATATATGCGCTCTCTGGGGTCTATATTGGGTTCTATTCAGTATTCACTGTATATGCCCCCTCTGGGGTCTATATTGGGTTCTATTCAGTTTTCACTCTATATGCCCCCTCTGGGGTCTATATTGGGTTCTATTCAGTTTTCACTGTATATGCCCCCTCTGGTCTCTATATTGGGTTATATTCTGTTTTCACTGTATATGCCCCCTCTGGGGTCTATATTGGGTTCTATTCTGTTTTCACTATATATGCGCCCTCTGGTGTCTATATTGGGTTCTATTCAGTTTTCACTCTATATGCGCCCTCTGGGGTCTATATTGGGTTCTATAGAGTTTTCACTCTATATGCCCCCTCTGGTGTCTATATTGGGTTCTATTCTGTTTTCACTCTATATGCCCCCTCTGGGGTCTATATTGGGTTCTATACAGTTTTCACTCTATATGCGCCCTCTGGGGTCTATATTGGGTTCTATACAGTTTTCACAATATATGCGCCCTCTGGGGTCTATATTGGATTCTATTCAGTTTTCACTCTATATGCGCCCTCTGGGGTCTATATTGGGTTCTATAGAGTTTTCACTCTATATGCCCCCTCTGGTGTCTATATTGGGTTCTATTCTGTTTTCACTCTAAATGCCCCCTCTGGGGTCTATATTGGGTTCTATACAGTTTTCACTCTATATGCCCCCTCTGGGTTCTATATTGGGTTCTATACAGTTTTCACTCTATATGCCCCCACTGGTGTCTATATTGGGTTCTATACAGTTTTCACTCTATATGCCCACTCTGGGGTCTATATTGGGTTCTATTCAGTTTTCACTCTATATGCCCCCTCTGGTGTCTAAATTGGGTTCTATACAATTTTCACTCTATATGCCCCCACTGGTGTCTATATTGGGTTCTATACAGTTTTCACTGTATATGCGCCCTCTGGGGTCTATATTGGGTTCTATTCAGTTTTCACTCTATATGCCCCCCTCTGGGGTCTATATTGGGTTCTATACAGTTTTCACTCTATACGCGCCCTCTGGGGTCTATATTGGGTTCTATACAGTTTTCACTCTATACGCGCCCTCTAGGGTCTATATTGGGTTCTATACAGTTTTCACTCTATATGCCCCCTCTGGGGTCTATATTGGGTTCTATTCAGTTTTCACTCTATATGCCCCCTCTGGTGTCTATATTGGGTTCTATACAATTTTCACTCTATATGCCCCCTCTGGGGTCTATATTGGGTTCTATACAGTTTTCACTCTATATGCGCCCTCTGGGGTCTATATTGGGTTCTATACAGTTTTCACTCTATATGCCCCCTCTGGGGTCTATATTGGGTTCTATTCAGTTTTCACTCTATATGCCCCCTCTGGGGTCTATATTGGGTTCTATACAGTTTTCACTCTATATGCCCCCTCTGGGGTCTATATTGGGTTCTATACAGTTTTCACTCTATATGCCCCCACTGGTGTCTATATTGGGTTCTATACAGTTTTCACTCTATATGCCCCCTCTGGGGTCTATATTGGGTTCTATTCAGTTTTCACTGTATATGCCCCCTCTGGTGTCTATATTGGGTTCTATACAGTTTTCACTGTATATGCCCCCTCTGGGGTCTATATTGGGTTCTATACAGTTTTCACTCTATATGCGCCCTCTGGGGTCTATATTGGGTTCTATACAGTTTTCACTCTATATGCGCCCTCTGGGGTCTATATTGGGTTCTATACAGTTTTCACAATATATGCGCCCTCTGGGGTCTATATTGGATTCTATTCAGTTTTCACTCTATATGCGCCCTCTGGGGTCTATATTGGGTTCTATAGAGTTTTCACTCTATATGCCCCCTCTGGTGTCTATATTGGGTTCTATTCTGTTTTCACTCTATATGCCCCCTCTGGGGTCTATATTGGGTTCTATACAGTTTTCACTCTATATGCCCCCTCTGGGGTCTATATTGGGTTCTATACAGTTTTCACAATATATGCGCCCTCTGGGGTCTATATTGGGTTCTATACAGTTTTCACTGTATATGCCCCCTCTGGGGTCTATATTGGGTTCTATACAGTTTTCACTCTATATGCGCCCTCTGGGGTCTATATTGGGTTCTATACAGTTTTCACTCTATATGCCCCCTCTGGGGTCTATATCGGGTTCTATACAGTTTTCACAATATATGCGCCCTCTGGGGTCTATATTGGATTCTATTCAGTTTTCACTCTATATGCGCCCTCTGGGGTCTATATTGGGTTCTATAGAGTTTTCACTCTATATGCCCCCTCTGGTGTCTATATTGGGTTCTATTCTGTTTTCACTCTATATGCCCCCTCTGGGGTCTATATTGGGTTCTATACAGTTTTCACTCTATATGCCCCCTCTGGGGTCTATATTGGGTTCTATACAGTTTTCATTCTATATGCCCCCACTGGTGTCTATATTGGGTTCTATACAGTTTTCACTCTATATGCCCCCTCTGGGGTCTATATTGGGTTCTATTCAGTTTTCACTCTATATGCCCCCACTGGTGTCTATATTGGGTTCTATACAGTTTTCACTGTATATGCGCCCTCTGGGGTCTATATTGGGTTCTATTCAGTTTTCAATCTATATGCCACCCTCTGGGGTCTATATTGGGTTCTATACAGTTTTCACTCTATACGCGCCCTCTGGGGTCTATATTGGGTTCTATACTGTTTTCACAATATATGCGCCCTCTGGGGTCTATATTGGATTCTATTCGGTTTTCACTCTATATGCCCCCACTGGTGTCTATATTGGGTTCTATACAGTTTTCACTGTATATGCGCCCTCTGGGGTCTATATTGGGTTCTATTCAGTTTTCACTCTATATGCCCCCCTCTGGGGTCTATATTGGGTTCTATACAGTTTTCACTCTATACGCGCCCTCTGGGGTCTATATTGGTTTCTATACAGTTTTCACTCTATATGCGCCCTCTGGGGTCTATATTGGGTTCTATACAGTTTTCACTCTATATGCCCCCTCTGGGGTCTATATTGGGTTCTATTCAGTTTTCACTCTATATGCCCCCTCTGGTGTCTATATTGGGTTCTATACAATTTTCACTCTATATGCCCCCTCTGTTGTCTATATTGTGTTCTATTCCTGTTTTCACTATATATGCGCCCTCTGGGGTCTATATTGGGTTCAATTCAGTTTTCACTATATATGCGCCCTCTGGGGTCTATATTGGGTTCTATTCAGTTTTCACTCTATATGCCCCCTCTGGTGTCTATATTGGGTTCTATTCAGTTTTCACTCTATATGCCCCCTCTGGGGTCTAAATTGGGTTCTATTCTGTTTTCACTATAAATGCGCCCTCTGGAGTCTATATTGGGTTCTATTCTGTTTTCACTCTATATGCCCCTTCTAGGGTCTATATTGAGTTCTATTCTGTTTTCACTGTATATGCGCCCTCTGGGGTCTATATTGGGTTCTATTCTGTTTTCACTATATATGCCCCCTCTGGGGTCTATATTGGGTTCTATTCAGTTTTCACAAATATATGCCCCCTTTGGGGTCTATATTGGGTTCTATTCTGTTTTCACTCTATATGCCCCCTCTGGGGTCTATATTGGGTTCTATACAGTTTTCACTATATATGCGCCCTCTGGTGTCTATATTGGGTTCTATTCTGTTTTCACTCTATATGCCCCCTCTGGAGTCTATATTGGGTTCTATACAGTTTTCACTCTATATGCCCCCTCTGGTGTCTATATTGGGTTCTATTCTGTTTTCACTATATATGCCCCCTCTGGGGTCTATATCGGGTTCTATTCAGTTTTCACTGTATATGCCCCCTCTGGTGTCTATATTGGGTTATATTCAGTTTTCACTCTATATGCCCCATCTGGGGTCTATATTGGGTTCTATTCAGTTTTCACTCTATATGCCCCCTCTGGGGTCTACATTGGGTTCTATTCAGTTTTCACTCTATATGCCACCTCTGTGGTCAATATTGGGTTCTATTCAGTTTTCACTCTATATGCCCCCTCTGGGGTCTATATTGGGTTCTATTCAGTTTTCACTCTATATGCCCCCTCTGGGGTCTATATTGGGTTCTATACAGTTTTCACTATATATGCGCCCTCTGGTGTCTATATTGGGTTCTATTCTGTTTTCACTCTATATGCCCCCTCTGGAGTCTATATTGGGTTCTATACAGTTTTCACTCTATATGCCCCCTCTGGTGTCTATATTGGGTTCTATTCTGTTTTCACTATATATGCCCCCTCTGGGGTCTATATCGGGTTCTATTCAGTTTTCACTGTATATGCCCCCTCTGGTGTCTATATTGGGTTATATTCAGTTTTCACTCTATATGCCCCCTCTGGGGTCTATATTGGGTTCTATTCAGTTTTCACTCTATATGCCCCCTCTGGGGTCTACATTGGGTTCTATTCAGTTTTCACTCTATATGCCACCTCTGTGGTCAATATTGGGTTCTATTCAGTTTTCACTCTATATGCCCCCTCTGGGGTCTATATTGGGTTCTATTCAGTTTTCACCGTATATGCCTCCTCTGGGGTCTATATTGGGTTCTATTCTGTTTTGACTATATATGCGCCCTCTGGTGTCTATATTGGGTTCTATACAGTTTTCACTCTATATGCCCCCTCTGGGGTCTATATTGGGTTCTATTCTGTTTTCACTATATATGCACCCTCTGGGGTCTATATTGGGTTCTATTCAGTTTTCACTGTATATGCCCCCTCTGGGGTCTATATTGGGTTCTATTCTGTTTTCACTATATATGCGCCCTCTGGTGTCTATATTGGGTTCTATTTAGTATTCACTATATATGCGCTCTCTGGGGTCTATATTGGGTTCTATTCAGTATTCACTGTATATGCCCCCTCTGGGGTCTATATTGGGTTCTATTCAGTTTTCACTCTATATGCCCCCTCTGGGGTCTATATTGGGTTCTATTCAGTTTTCACTGTATATGCCCCCTCTGGTCTCTATATTGGGTTATATTCTGTTTTCACTGTATATGCCCCCTCTGGGGTCTATATTGGGTTCTATTCTGTTTTCACTATATATGCGCCCTCTGGTGTCTATATTGGGTTCTATTCAGTTTTCACTCTATATGCGCCCTCTGGGGTCTATATTGGGTTCTATAGAGTTTTCACTCTATATGCCCCCTCTGGTGTCTATATTGGGTTCTATTCTGTTTTCACTCTATATGCCCCCTCTGGGGTCTATATTGGGTTCTATACAGTTTTCACTCTATATGCGCCCTCTGGGATCTATATTGGGTTCTATACAGTTTTCACAATATATGCGCCCTCTGGGGTCTATATTGGATTCTATTCAGTTTTCACTCTATATGCCCCCTCTGGGGTCTATATTGGGTTCTATACAATTTTCACTCTATATGCCCCCTCTGGGGTCTATATTGGGTTCTATACAGTTTTCACTCTATATGCGCCCTCTGGGGTCTATATTGGGTTCTATACAGTTTTCACTCTATATGCCCCCTCTGGGGTCTATATTGGGTTCTATTCAGTTTTCACTCTATATGCCCCCTCTGGGGTCTATATTGGGTTCTATACAGTTTTCACTCTATATGCCCCCTCTGGGGTCTATATTGGGTTCTATACAGTTTTCACTCTATATGCCCCCACTGGTGTCTATATTGGGTTCTATACAGTTTTCACTCTATATGCCCCCTCTGGGGTCTATATTGGGTTCTATTCAGTTTTCACTGTATATGCCCCCTCTGGTGTCTATATTGGGTTCTATACAGTTTTCACTGTATATGCCCCCTCTGGGGTCTATATTGGGTTCTATACAGTTTTCACTCTATATGCGCCCTCTGGGGTCTATATTGGGTTCTATACAGTTTTCACTCTATATGCGCCCTCTGGGGTCTATATTGGGTTCTATACAGTTTTCACAATATATGCGCCCTCTGGGGTCTATATTGGATTCTATTCAGTTTTCACTCTATATGCGCCCTCTGGGGTCTATATTGGGTTCTATAGAGTTTTCACTCTATATGCCCCCTCTGGTGTCTATATTGGGTTCTATTCTGTTTTCACTCTATATGCCCCCTCTGGGGTCTATATTGGGTTCTATACAGTTTTCACTCTATATGCCCCCTCTGGGGTCTATATTGGGTTCTATACAGTTTTCACAATATATGCGCCCTCTGGGGTCTATATTGGGTTCTATACAGTTTTCACTGTATATGCCCCCTCTGGGGTCTATATTGGGTTCTATACAGTTTTCACTCTATATGCGCCCTCTGGGGTCTATATTGGGTTCTATACAGTTTTCACTCTATATGCCCCCTCTGGGGTCTATATCGGGTTCTATACAGTTTTCACAATATATGCGCCCTCTGGGGTCTATATTGGATTCTATTCAGTTTTCACTCTATATGCGCCCTCTGGGGTCTATATTGGGTTCTATAGAGTTTTCACTCTATATGCCCCCTCTGGTGTCTATATTGGGTTCTATTCTGTTTTCACTCTATATGCCCCCTCTGGGGTCTATATTGGGTTCTATACAGTTTTCACTCTATATGCCCCCTCTGGGGTCTATATTGGGTTCTATACAGTTTTCACTCTATATGCCCCCACTGGTGTCTATATTGGGTTCTATACAGTTTTCACTCTATATGCCCCCTCTGGGGTCTATATTGGGTTCTATTCAGTTTTCACTCTATATGCCCCCACTGGTGTCTATATTGGGTTCTATACAGTTTTCACTGTATATGCGCCCTCTGGGGTCTATATTGGGTTCTATTCAGTTTTCAATCTATATGCCACCCTCTGGGGTCTATATTGGGTTCTATACAGTTTTCACTCTATACGCGCCCTCTGGGGTCTATATTGGGTTCTATACTGTTTTCACAATATATGCGCCCTCTGGGGTCTATATTGGATTCTATTCGGTTTTCACTCTATATGCCCCCACTGGTGTCTATATTGGGTTCTATACAGTTTTCACTGTATATGCGCCCTCTGGGGTCTATATTGGGTTCTATTCAGTTTTCACTCTATATGCCCCCCTCTGGGGTCTATATTGGGTTCTATACAGTTTTCACTCTATACGCGCCCTCTGGGGTCTATATTGGTTTCTATACAGTTTTCACTCTATATGCGCCCTCTGGGGTCTATATTGGGTTCTATACAGTTTTCACTCTATATGCCCCCTCTGGGGTCTATATTGGGTTCTATTCAGTTTTCACTCTATATGCCCCCTCTGGTGTCTATATTGGGTTCTATACAATTTTCACTCTATATGCCCCCTCTGGGGTCTATATTGGGTTCTATACAGTTTTCACTCTATATGCGCCCTCTGGGGTCTATATTGGGTTCTATACAGTTTTCACACTATATGCCCCCTCTGGGGTCTATATTGGGTTCTATTCAGTTTTCACTCTATATGCCCCCTCTGGGGTCTATATTGGGTTCTATACAGTTTTCACTCTATATGCCCCCTCTGGGGTCTATATTGGGTTCTATACAGTTTTCACTCTATATGCCCCCACTGGTGTCTATATTGGGTTCTATACAGTTTTCACTCTATATGCCCCCTCTGGGGTCTATATTGGGTTCTATTCAGTTTTCACTCTATATGCCCCCTCTGGTGTCTATATTGGGTTCTATACAGTTTTCACTCTATATGCCCCCTCTGGTGTCTATATTGGGTTCTATTCTGTTTTCACTCTATATGCCCCCTCTGGTGTCTATATTGTGTTCTATTCTGATTTCACTATATATGCCCCCTCTGGTGTCTATATTGGGTTCTATACAGTTTTCACTCTATACGCGCCCTCTGGGGTCTATATTGGGTTCTATACTGTTTTCACAATATATGCGCCCTCTGGGGTCTATATTGGATTCTATTCAGTTTTCACTCTATATGCGCCCTCTGGGGTCTATAATGGGTTCTATAGAGTTTTCACTCTATATGCCCCCTCTGGTGTCTATATTGGGTTCTATTCTGTTTTCACTCTATATGCCCCCTCTGGGGTCTATATTGGGTTCTATACAGTTTTCACTCTATATGCCCCCTCTGGGGTCTATATTGGGTTCTATACAGTTTTCACTCTATATGCCCCCTCTGGTGTCTATATTAGGTTCTATACAGTTTTCACTGTATATCCCCCTCTGGTGTCTATATTGGGTTCTATTCAGTTTTCACTGTATATGCCTTCTCTGGTGTCTATATTGGGTTCTATACAGTTTTCACTCTATATGCCCCCTCTGGGGTCTATATTCGGTTCTATTCAGTTTTCACTGTATATGCCCCCTCTGGGGTCTATATTGGGTTCTATTCAGTTTTCACTGTATATGCCCCCTCTGGTGTCTATATTGGGTTCTATTCAGTTTTCACTCTATATGCCCCCTCTGGGGTCTATATTGGGTTATATTCAGTTTTCACTCTATATCCCCCCTCTGGTGTCCATATTGGGTTCTATACAGTTTTCACTCTATATGCCCCATCTGGGGTTTATATTGGGTTCTATACAGTTTTCACTCTATATGCGCCCTCTGGGGTCTATATTGGGTTCTATACAGTTTTCACTCTATATGCGCCCTCTGGGGTCTATATTGGGTTCTATACAGTTTTCACTCTATATGCCCCCTCTGGGGTCTATATTGGGTTCTATTCAGTTTTCACTCTATATGCCCCCTCTGGTGTCTATATTGGGTTCTATACAATTTTCACTCTATATGCCCCCACTGGTGTCTATATTGGGTTCTATACAGTTTTCACTCTATATGCGCCCTCTGGGGTCTATATTGGGTTCTATACAGTTTTCACTCTATATGCCCCCTCTGGTGTCTATATTGGGTTCTATACAGTTTTCACTCTATATGCCCCCCTCTGGTGTCTATATTGGGTTCTATTCAGTTTTCACTGTATATGTCCCCTCTGGTGTCTATATTGGGTTCTATACAGTTTTCACTCTATATGCCCCCTCTGGTGTCTATATTGGGTTCTATTCTGTTTTCACTATATATGCCCCCTCTGGGGTCTATATCGGGTTCTATTCAGTTTTCACTGTATATGCCCCCTCTGGTGTCTATATTGGGTTATATTCAGTTTTCACTCTATATGCCCCCTCTGGGGTCTATATTGGGTTCTATTCAGTTTTCACTCTATATGCCCCCTCTGGGGTCTATATTGGGTTCTATTCAGTTTTCACTCTATATGCCACCTCTGTGGTCAATATTGGGTTCTATTCAGTTTTCACTCTATATGCCCCCTCTGGGGTCTATATTGGGTTCTATACAGTTTTCACTCTATATGCCCCCTCTGGGGTCTATATTGGGTTCTATTCTGTTTTCACTATATATGCCCCCTCTGGGGTCTATATTGGGTTCTATTCAGTTTTCACTGTATATGCCCCCTCTGGGGTCTATATTGGGTTCTATTCTGTTTTCACTATATATGCGCCCTCTGGTGTCTATATTGGGTTCTATTTAGTATTCACTATATATGCGCTCTCTGGGGTCTATATTGGGTTCTATTCAGTTTTCACTGTATATGCCCCCTCTGGGGTCTATATTGGGTTCTATTCAGTTTTCACTCTATATGCCCCCTCTGGGGTCTATATTGGGTTCTATTCAGTTTTCACTGTATATGCCCCCTCTGGTATCTATATTGGGTTCTATTCTGTTTTCACTGTATATGCCCCCTCTGGGGTCTATATTGGGTTCTATTCTGTTTTCACTATATATGCGCCCTCTGGTGTCTATATTGGGTTCTATTCAGTTTTCACTCTATATGCCCCTACTGGTGTCTATATTGGGTTCTATACAGTTTTCTCTGTATATGCCCCCTCTGGGGTCTATATTGGGTTCTATACAGTTTTCACTCTATATGCGCCCTCTGGGGTCTATATTGGGTTCTATACAGTTTTCACTCTATATGCGCCCTCTGGGGTCTATATTGGGTTCTATACAGTTTTCACTCTATATGCTCCCTCTGGGGTCTATATTGGGTTCTATTCAGTTATCACTCTATATGCCCCCTCTGTTGTCTATATTGGGTTCTATACAGTTTTCACTCTATATGCGCCCTCTGGGGTCTATATTGGGTTCTATAGAGTTTTCACTCTATATGCCCCCTCTGGGGTCTATATTGGGTTCTATACAGTTTTCACAATATATGCGCCCTCTGGGGTCTATATTGGGTTCTATACAGTTTTCACTGTATATGCCCCCTCTGGGGTCTATATTGGGTTCTATACAGTTTTCACTCTATATGCGCCCTCTGGGGTCTATATTGGGTTCTATACAGTTTTCACTCTATATGCCCCCTCTGGGGTCTATATTGGGTTCTATACAGTTTTCACAATATATGCGCCCTCTGGGGTCTATATTGGATTCTATTCAGTTTTCACTCTATATGCGCCCTCTGGGGTCTATATTGGGTTCTATAGAGTTTTCACTCTATATGCCCCCTCTGGTGTCTATATTGGGTTCTATTCTGTTTTCACTCTATATGCCCCCTCTGGGGTCTATATTGGGTTCTATACAGTTTTCACTCTATATGCCCCCTCTGGGGTCTATATTGGGTTCTATACAGTTTTCACTCTATATGCCCCCACTGGTGTCTATATTGGGTTCTATACAGTTTTCACTCTATATGCCCCCTCTGGGGTCTATATTGGGTTCTATTCAGTTTTCACTCTATATGCCCCCTCTGGTGTCTATATTGGGTTCTATACAATTTTCACTCTATATGCCCCCACTGGTGTCTATATTGGGTTCTATACAGTTTTCACTGTATATGCGCCCTCTGGGGTCTATATTGGGTTCTATTCAGTTTTCAATCTATATGCCACCCTCTGGGGTCTATATTGGGTTCTATACAGTTTTCACTCTATACGCGCCCTCTGGGGTCTATATTGGGTTCTATTCTGTTTTCACTATATATGCGCCCTCTGGTGTCTATATTGGGTTCTATTTAGTATTCACTATATATGCGCTCTCTGGGGTCTATATTGGGTTCTATTCAGTTTTCACTGTATATGCCCCCTCTGGGGTCTATATTGGGTTCTATTCAGTTTTCACTCTATATGCCCCCTCTGGGGTCTATATTGGGTTCTATTCAGTTTTCACTGTATATGCCCCCTCTGGTATCTATATTGGGTTCTATTCTGTTTTCACTGTATATGCCCCCTCTGGGGTCTATATTGGGTTCTATTCTGTTTTCACTATATATGCGCCCTCTGGTGTCTATATTGGGTTCTATTCAGTTTTCACTCTATATGCCCCTACTGGTGTCTATATTGGGTTCTATACAGTTTTCTCTGTATATGCCCCCTCTGGGGTCTATATTGGGTTCTATACAGTTTTCACTCTATATGCGCCCTCTGGGGTCTATATTGGGTTCTATACAGTTTTCACTCTATATGCGCCCTCTGGGGTCTATATTGGGTTCTATACAGTTTTCACTCTATATGCTCCCTCTGGGGTCTATATTGGGTTCTATTCAGTTATCACTCTATATGCCCCCTCTGTTGTCTATATTGGGTTCTATACAGTTTTCACTCTATATGCGCCCTCTGGGGTCTATATTGGGTTCTATAGAGTTTTCACTCTATATGCCCCCTCTGGGGTCTATATTGGGTTCTATACAGTTTTCACAATATATGCGCCCTCTGGGGTCTATATTGGGTTCTATACAGTTTTCACTGTATATGCCCCCTCTGGGGTCTATATTGGGTTCTATACAGTTTTCACTCTATATGCGCCCTCTGGGGTCTATATTGGGTTCTATACAGTTTTCACTCTATATGCCCCCTCTGGGGTCTATATTGGGTTCTATACAGTTTTCACAATATATGCGCCCTCTGGGGTCTATATTGGATTCTATTCAGTTTTCACTCTATATGCGCCCTCTGGGGTCTATATTGGGTTCTATAGAGTTTTCACTCTATATGCCCCCTCTGGTGTCTATATTGGGTTCTATTCTGTTTTCACTCTATATGCCCCCTCTGGGGTCTATATTGGGTTCTATACAGTTTTCACTCTATATGCCCCCTCTGGGGTCTATATTGGGTTCTATACAGTTTTCACTCTATATGCCCCCACTGGTGTCTATATTGGGTTCTATACAGTTTTCACTCTATATGCCCCCTCTGGGGTCTATATTGGGTTCTATTCAGTTTTCACTCTATATGCCCCCTCTGGTGTCTATATTGGGTTCTATACAATTTTCACTCTATATGCCCCCACTGGTGTCTATATTGGGTTCTATACAGTTTTCACTGTATATGCGCCCTCTGGGGTCTATATTGGGTTCTATTCAGTTTTCAATCTATATGCCACCCTCTGGGGTCTATATTGGGTTCTATACAATTTTCACTCTATACGCGCCCTCTGGGGTCTATATTGGGTTCTATACTGTTTTCACAATATATGCGCCCTCTGGGGTCTATATTGGATTCTATTCGGTTTTCACTCTATATGCCCCCACTGGTGTCTATATTGGGTTCTATACAGTTTTCACTGTATATGCGCCCTCTGGGGTCTATATTGGGTTCTATTCAGTTTTCACTCTATATGCCCCCCTCTGGGGTCTATATTGGGTTCTATAGAGTTTTCACTCTATACGCGCCCTCTGGGGTCTATATTGGTTTCTATACAGTTTTCACTCTATATGCGCCCTCTGGGGTCTATATTGGGTTCTATACAGTTTTCACTCTATATGCCCCCTCTGGGGTCTATATTGGGTTCTATACAGTTTTCACTCTATATGCCCCCTCTGGTGTCTATATTAGGTTCTATACAGTTTTCACTGTATATCCCCCTCTGGTGTCTATATTGGGTTCTATTCAGTTTTCACTGTATATGCCTTCTCTGGTGTCTATATTGGGTTCTATACAGTTTTCACTCTATATGCCCCCTCTGGGGTCTATATTCGGTTCTATTCAGTTTTCACTGTATATGCCCCCTCTGGGGTCTATATTGGGTTCTATTCAGTTTTCACTGTATATGCCCCCTCTGGTGTCTATATTGGGTTCTATTCAGTTTTCACTCTATATGCCCCCTCTGGGGTCTATATTGGGTTATATTCAGTTTTCACTCTATATCCCCCCTCTGGTGTCCATATTGGGTTCTATACAGTTTTCACTCTATATGCCCCATCTGGGGTTTATATTGGGTTCTATACAGTTTTCACTCTATATGCGCCCTCTGGGGTCTATATTGGGTTCTATACAGTTTTCACTCTATATGCGCCCTCTGGGGTCTATATTGGGTTCTATACAGTTTTCACTCTATATGCCCCCTCTGGGGTCTATATTGGGTTCTATTCAGTTTTCACTCTATATGCCCCCTCTGGTGTCTATATTGGGTTCTATACAATTTTCACTCTATATGCCCCCACTGGTGTCTATATTGGGTTCTATACAGTTTTCACTCTATATGCGCCCTCTGGGGTCTATATTGGATTCTATACAGTTTTCACTCTATATGCCCCCTCTGGTGTCTATATTGGGTTCTATACAGTTTTCACTCTATATGCCCCCTCTGGTGTCTATATTGGGTTCTATTCTGTTTTCACTATATATGCGCCCTCTGGGGTCTATATTGGGTTCTATACAGTTTTCACTCTATATGCCCCCTCTGGGGTCTATATTGGGTTCTTTTCAGTTTTCACTCTATATGCCCCCTCTGGTGTCTATATTGGGTTCTATACAATTTTCACTCTATATGCCCCCTCTGGTGTCTATATTGGGTTCTATACAGTTTTCACTCTATATGCGCCCTCTGGGGTCTATATTGGGTTCTATACAGTTTTCACTCTATATGCCCCCTCTGGTGTCTATATTGGGTTCTATACAGTTTTCACTCTATATGCCCCCTCTGGGGTCTATATTGGGTTCTATACAGTTTTCACTGTATATGCGCCCTCTGGGGTCTATATTGGGTTCTATTCATTTTTCACTCTATATGCCCCCCTCTGGGGTCTATATTGGGTTCTATACAGTTTTCACTGTATATCCCCCTCTGGTGTCTATATTGGGTTCTATTCAGTTTTCACTGTATATGTCCCCTCTGGGGTCTATATTGGGTTCTATACAGTTTTCACTGTATATCCCCCTCTGGTGTCTATATTGGGTTCTATTCAGTTTTCACTGTATATGTCCCCTCTGGTGTCTATATTGGGTTCTATACAGTTTTCACTCTATATGCCCCCTCTGCGGTCTATATTGGGTTCTATACAGTTTTCACTCTATATGCCCCCTCTGGTGTCTATATTGGGTTCTATACAGTTTTCACTCTATATGCCCCCTCTGGGGTCTATATTGGGTTCTATACAGTTTTCACTGTATATGCGCCCTCTGGGGTCTATATTGGGTTCTATTCAGTTTTCACTCTATATGCCCCCCTCTGTGGTCTATATTGGGTTCTATACAGTTTTCACTGTATATCCCCCTCTTGTGTCTATATTGGGTTCTATTCAGTTTTCACTGTATATGTCCCCTCTGGTGTCTATATTGGGTTCTATACAGTTTTCACTCTATATGCCCCCTCTGGGGTCTATATTGGGTTCTATTCAGTTTTCACTGTATATGCCCCCTCTGGGGTCTATATTGGGTTCTATTCAGTTTTCACTGTATATGCCCCCTCTGGTGTCTATATTGGGTTCTATTCAGTTTTCACTCTATATGCCCCCTCTGGGGTCTATATTGGGTTATATTCAGTTTTCACTCTATATGCCCCCTCTGGTGTCTATATTGGGTTCTATACAGTTTTCACTCTATATGCCCCCTCTGGGGTTTATATTGGGTTCTATTCTGTTTTCACTGTATATGCCCCCTCTGTGGTCTATATTGGGTTTTATTCAGTTTTCACTGTATATGCCCCCTCTGGGGTCTATATCGGGTTCTATTCAGTTTTCACTGTATATGCCCCCTCTGGTGTCTATATTGGGTTATATTCAGTTTTCACTCTATATGCCCCCTCTGGGGTCTATATTGGGTTCTATTCAGTTTTCACTGTATATCCCCCTCTGGTGTCTATATTGGGTTCTATTCAGTTTTCACTGTATATGTCCCCTCTGGTGTCTATATTGGGTTCTATACAGTTTTCACTCTATATGCCCCCTCTGGGGTCTATATTGGGTTCTATACAGTTTTCACTCTATATGCCCCCTCTGGTGTCTATATTGGGTTCTATACAGTTTTCACTCTATATGCCCCCTCTGGGGTCTATATTGGGTTCTATACAGTTTTCACTGTATATGCGCCCTCTGGGGTCTATATTGGGTTCTATTCAGTTTTCACTCTATATGCCCCCTCTCTGGGGTCTATATTGGGTTCTATACAGTTTTCACTGTATATCCCCCTCTGGTGTCTATATTGGGTTCTATTCAGTTTTCACTGTATATGTCCCCTCTGGTGTCTATATTGGGTTCTATACAGTTTTCACTCTATATGCCCCCTCTGGGGTCTATATTGGGTTCTATTCAGTTTTCACTGTATATGCCCCCTCTGGGGTCTATATTGGGTTCTATTCAGTTTTCACTGTATATGCCCCCTCTGGTGTCTATATTGGGTTCTATTCAGTTTTCACTCTATATGCCCCCTCTGGGGTCTATATTGGGTTATATTCAGTTTTCACTCTATATGCCCCCTCTGGTGTCTATATTGGGTTCTATACAGTTTTCACTCTATATGCCCCCTCTGGGGTTTATATTGGGTTCTATTCTGTTTTCACTGTATATGCCCCCTCTGTGGTCTATATTGGGTTTTATTCAGTTTTTACTGTATATGCCCCCTCTGGGGTCTATATCGGGTTCTATTCAGTTTTCACTGTATATGCCCCCTCTGGTGTCTATATTGGGTTATATTCAGTTTTCACTGTATATGCCCCCTCTGGGGTCTATATTGGGTTCTATTCAGTTTTCACTCTATATGCCCCCTCTGGGGTCTATATTGGGTTCTATTCAGTTTTCACTCTATATGCCACCTCTGTGGTCAATATTGGGTTCTATTCAGTTTTCACTCTATATGCCCCCTCTGGGGTCTATATTGGGTTCTATTCAGTTTTCACTGTATATGCCTCCTCTGGGGTCTATATTGGGTTCTATTCTGTTTTGACTATATATGCGCCCTCTGGTGTCTATATTGGGTTCTATACAGTTTTCACTCTATATGCCCCCTCTGGGGTCTATATTGGGTTCTATTCAGTTTTCACTGTATATGCCCCCTCTGGGGTCTATATTGTGTTCTATTCAGTTTTCACTCTATATGCGCCCTCTGGGGTCTATATTGGGTTCTATTCAGTTTTCACTCTATATGCCCCCTCTGGGGTCTATATTGGGTTCTATTCAGTTTTCACTCTATATGCCCCCTCTGGTGTCTATATTGGGTTATATTCAGTTTTCACTCTATATGCGCTCTCTGGGGTCTATATTGGGTTCTATTCAGTTTTCACTGTATATGCCCCCTCTGGGGTCTATATTGTGTTCTATTCAGTTTTCACTCTATATGCCCCCTCTGGGGTCTATATTGGGTTCTATTCTGTTTTCACTGTATATGCCCCCTCTGGTCTCTATATTGGGTTCTATTCTGTTTTCACTGTATATGCGCCCTCTGGGGTCTATATTGGGTTCTATACAGTTTTCACTCTATATGCGCCCTCTGGGGTCTATATTGGGTTCTATACAGTTTTCACTCTATATGCCCCCTTTGGGGTCTATATTGGGTTCTATTCAGTTTTCACTCTATATGCGCCCTCTGGTGTCTATATTGGGTTCTATTCTGTTTTCACTCTATATTCCCCCTCTGGGGTCTTTATTGGGTTCTATACAGTTTTCACTCTATATTCCCCCTCTGGTGTCTATATTGGGTTCTATTCTGTTTTCACTGTATAAGGCCCCTCTGGGGTCTATATTGGGTTCTATACAGTTTTCACTCTATATGCCCCCTCTGGTGTCTATATTGGGTTCTATACAGTTTTCACTGTATAAGGCCCCTCTGGGGTCTATATTGGGTTATATTCAGTTTTCACTGTATATGCCCCCTCTGGGTTCTATATTGGGTTCTATTCAGTTTTCACTCTATATGCGCCCTCTGGGGTCTATATTGGGTTCTATTCAGTTTTCACTCTATATGCCCCCTCTGGGGTCTATATTGGGTTCTATTCAGTTTTCACTCTATATGCCCCCTCTGGTGTCTATATTGGGTTATATTCTGTTTTCACTGTATATGCGCCCTCTGGGGTCTATATTGGGTTCTATACAGTTTTCACTCTATATGCGCCCTCTGGGGTCTATATTGGGTTCTATACAGTTTTCACTCTATATGCCCCCTTTGGGGTCTATATTGGGTTCTATTCAGTTTTCACTCTATATGCGCCCTCTGGTGTCTATATTGGGTTCTATTCTGTTTTCACTCTATATTCCCCCTCTGGGGTCTTTATTGGGTTCTATACAGTTTTCACTCTATATGCCCCCTTGGGTTCTATATTGGGTTCTATTCAGTTTTCACTCTATATGCCCCCCTCTGGGGTCTATATTGGGTTCTATTCAGTTTTCACTCTACATGCGCCCTCTGGGGTCTATATTGGGTTCTATTCAGTTTTCACTCTATATGCCCCCTCTGGTGTCTATATTGGGTTCTATACAGGTTTTACTGTATATGCCCCCTCTGGTGTCTATATTGGGTTCTATACAGTTTTCACTCTATATGCCCCCTCTCGTGTCTATATTGGGTTCTATTCAGTTTTCACTCTATATGCCCCCTCTGGGGTCTATATTGTGTTCTATTCAGTTTTCACTCTATATGCCCCCTCTGGTGTCTATATTGGGTTATATTCAGTTTTCACTCTATATGCCCCCCTCTGGGGTCTATATTGGGTTCTATTCAGTTTTCACTCTATATGCGCCCTCTGGGGTCTATATTGGTTTCTATTCAGTTTTCACTCTATATGCCCCCTCTGGTGTCTATATTGGGTTCTATACAGTTTTTACTGTATATGCCCCCTCTGGTGTCTATATTGGGTTCTATACAGTTTTCACTCTATATGCCCCCTCTCGTGTCTATATTGGGTTCTATTCAGTTTTCACTCTATATGCCCCCTCTGGGGTCTATATTGGTTTCTATTCAGTTTTCACTCTATATGCGCCCTCTGGGGTCTTTTTACTGCCATCATGCCATTGCTTATCATATATATGTGGATGTCAGAGTTATATCTACATTATAATCAGTCTCTGAAATCCCTTTTGGACTGTGTGGAAAATATTCAAAGTTTGTTATCTAACTATTCTCTACAGTTTAGTGAAAGTAAGTCAGAGGTTTTTATGTTTGGTTCACCAAAATATACAGAGAAGATAATCAGTACTCTTATTAGTGATATCTGTGAGAAATGTACGATTAATAATTGATTCAATGCTTAGCTTTGATATATAGATGCATTGTGTGGTACAATGCATCTTTTTCAGCTTAGAATGATTTCTAGGTCAAAACTCGTACGTAGTTTCAAAGATTTAGAGATAGTAGTTCATGGTTTTATTGCTTTAATGCTGGACTATTGTAACTCTCTTTATGTGGGACTCTGTCAGCAGCAGCTGTCCCGCCTGCAGCTTGTACGGAATACTGACTGGCATTAAAAATAGAGAGTTTATTACCTCTGTGTTATCATCTCTTCACTGGCTGCAAGAGTGTTCGAGCATTCTCTGTATCTGCTCGTAAATTATGGAACAATCTTCCCCTTTATATTCGTTCAGCCCCGTCTATAGAGATTTTTAAATCTCATCTGAAAACACATATTTTTACTAAATTCTTAGTATTGGAGATACCTGCTCAGTCATTGATTGCATCTTGTATGCAGCTTTTTAGTTTACAATGCTTTAAAATGT
Organism: Moxostoma hubbsi; assembly: GCA_032164185.1. NCBI lineage: Eukaryota > Metazoa > Chordata > Actinopteri > Cypriniformes > Catostomidae > Moxostoma > Moxostoma hubbsi. The sequence goes on along the minus strand of JAVLUX010000058.1, from coordinate 919,667 downwards.
ATTTTGTATGTTTGTTGATGGCGTTTGTAAATTCACTATTTTTACATTTCTAAATCGTGATGCACTTTGGTCAAGTCTGTTTTTTTAATGTGCTATATAAATAAAATTGAGTTGAGTTTCACCAGTGAAGTACAAACTTCTAGTGCGCAGCTGCTGTTTGTGACGCAGACTACAATTCCCAGCATGCATCAAGCGCGTAACGCCCCGCCCACCGCGCGTCCCTATCGCCTAACGGACGAGCAGCAGCAGCAGCGAAAAACTCCCGAATCTGAGTAAATCACAACCGAAGCGACAACGACACCCGGATTATCAGCCGCTGCGCTGCCCCTGACCGATGAACGGCGCACATCAGCGGGGAAAAACTTGCCAAACAGCCGCTTAACAGAACCAGCGACCCGGTTCGGCCTCCGGTCCGCCGCCAGAGTGTGTTTGTGTGTTATCGAGCAGAACTCCACACATACCGGAACTTCTGGACTTTGTTATTGGTCTGGATAAAGAGAGGCTAGTGTGTGTGTGTGTGTGTGTGTGTGTGTGTGTGTGTGTGTGTGTGTGTTTTGATGTGTTGATGCACTGACACACACGCACACACTCACACACTCACACTCTCTCACACACACACACACACACACACACACATTTTCATTCACACTCACATCGACACACACACATATTGTCACACTTGCACACACACACACACACACACACACACACACACACACACTCTCTCACATATTTTCAGTCACACACACACTCTCTCTCTCACACACACACACACATTTTCATTCACACTCACGTCGACACACACATATTGTCACACTTGCACACACACACGTTGTAATTCACACACACTTACACGCACACATTGTCACACTTACATACGCACACACACACACGCACACACACACGCACTGGGGTTGTTGTGTTGGATCGGTCCAGGTCGCAGTCCTCAACATTAAACCCGGATTTGTGTGGTTGGACCTGTAGTTTGAATGGACATGTGACACACAAACACACCGTCCGGATCGGTCCGGGTTCTGGTGTTGGATCAGGATGGAGAACCCTCAGAAATCAGGTCCGCTGGTGAGAGATCTGACTCGAACCTTCAGCCACTACAACAAACAAAACATCTTCCTGAAGAAGAACCTGAAAGAGACCATCAACTTCTTCCGAGAGATCCGTCAGAACCACAGCAACACCAGCACACCTGGACCCGAGACAGGTGAGACCCGGTTCTGACCCGGTAATATTCAACAGTGAGATGTTCAGATTGAAGAGAAGTGCTTCAAGTTCAAGACATGTTGTGTTCACTTCTTACAGTGTGTTGTGTAGTTGTGTACTGATTCCTGATCAGTGTTTGAGTACATCTGATTGGAGTGTGTTGTTTTTATTGTGTTGTTGATGTTGAGTGTGTGTAGTGTATTGTGTTTCTTTGTGCTACTTCAAGTGTTTTGATGTGTGTATTTGAGTTTGGTACAGTTTTGTTTTAATGATCAGAGATTTTGTTTGGGGTGTGTGTGTGGTGCGTTGTGTGTTTTGTTCGGGGTGTGTGTGTTTTGTTTGTTTTGTTTGGGGTGCGTTGTGTGTTTTGTTTGGGGCGCGTTGTGTGTTTTGTTTGTTTTGTTTGCGGCGCGTTGTGTGTTTTGTTTGGGGCGCGTTGTGTGTTTTGTTTGTTTTGTTTGCGGCGCGTTGTGTGTTTTGTTTGGGGCGCGTTGTTTTGTTTGGGGCGCGTTGTGTGTTTTGTTTGTTTTGTTTGCGGCGCGTTGTGTGTTTTGTTTGGGGCGCGTTGTGTGTTTTGTTTGTTTTGTTTGGGGCGCGTTGTGTGTTTTGTTTGTTTTGTTTGCGGCGCGTTGTGTGTTTTGTTTTGTTTGCGGCGCGTTGTGTGTTTTGTTTGCGGCGCGTTGTGTGTTTTGTTTGGGGCATGTTGTTTTGTTTGGGGCGCGTTGTTTTGTTTTGCGGCGCGTTGTGTGTTTTGTTTGGGGTGCGTTGTGTGTTTTGTTTGTGGCGCGTTGTGTGTTTTGTTTGGGGCGCGTTGTGTGTTTTGTTTGGGGTGTTTTGTTTGGGGTGCGTTGTGTGTTTTGTTTGGGGCGCGTTGTGTGTTTTGTTTGGGGCGCGTTGTTTTGTTTGGGGCGCGTTGTGTGTTTTGTTTGTTTTGTTTGCGGCGCGTTGTGTGTTTTGTTTGGGGTGTTTTGTTTGTTTTGTTTGGGGTGCGTTGTGTGTGCGTTGTGTGTTTTGTTTTGTGGCGCGTTGTGTGTTTTGTTTGTTTTGTTTGGGGTGCATTGTGTGTTTTGTTTGGGGTGCGTTGTGTGTTTTGTTTGGGGTGCGTTGTGTGTTTTGTTTGTTTTGTTTGGGGTGCATTGTGTGTTTTGTTTGGGGTGCGTTGTGTGTTTTGTTTGGGGTGCGTTGTGTGTTTTGTTTGGGGCGCGTTGTGTGTTTTGTTTGGGGCGCGTTGTGTGTTTTGTTTGGGGCGCGTTGTGTGTTTTGTTTGTTTTGTTTGGGGCGCGTTGTGTGTTTTGTTGGGGGCACGTTGTGTGTTTGGTTTGTTTTGTTTAGGGCACGTTGTATGTTTTGTTTGGGGCGCGTTGTGTGTTTTGTTTGTTTTGTTTGGGGTGCGTTGTGTGTGCGTTGTGTGTTTTGTTTTGTGGCGCGTTGTGTGTTTTGTTTGTTTTGTTTGGGGTGCATTGTGTGTTTTGTTTGGGGTGCGTTGTGTGTTTTGTTTGGGGTGCGTTGTGTGTTTTGTTTGTTTTGTTTGGGGTGCATTGTGTGTTTTGTTTGGGGTGCGTTGTGTGTTTTGTTTGGGGTGCGTTGTGTGTTTTGTTTGGGGTGCGTTGTGTGTTTTGTTTGGGGCGCGTTGTGTGTTTTGTTTGGGGCGCGTTGTGTGTTTTGTTTGTTTTGTTTGGGGCGCGTTGTGTGTTTTGTTGGGGGCACGTTGTGTGTTTGGTTTGTTTTGTTTAGGGCACGTTGTATGTTTTGTTTGGGGCGCGTTGTGTGTTTTGTTTGTTTTGTTTGGGGCGCGTTGTGTGTTTTGTTTTGTTGGGGGCACGTTGTGTGTTTGGTTTGTTTTGTTTAGGGCACGTTGTGTGTTTTGTTTGGGGCGCGTTGTGTGTTTTGTTTGTTTTGTTTGGGGCGCGTTGTGTGTTTTGTTTTGTTTGGGGCACGTTGTGTGTTTTGTTTGGGGTGCGTGTGTGGCAGTTGCCTCCGCTTCTGAGACCGTCAGTCGGCGCATCTGATCATGTGACTCGTTGTGCATGACACCGTGGAGACTCGCAGCATGTGGAGACTCATGCTACTCTCCACGATCCACACACAACTCACCACACGCCCCATTGAGAGAACCACTAATCACCACCATGAGGAGGTTACCCCATGTGACTCTACCCTCCCTAGCAACCGGGACAATTTGCTTACCCCATGTGACTCTACCCTCCCTAGCAACCGGGACAATGTGGTTACCCCATGTGACTCTACCCTCCCTAGCAACCGGGACAATGTGGTTGCCCCATGTGACTCTACCCTCCCTAGCAACCGGGACAATATGGTTACCCCATGTGACTCTACCTTCCCTAGCAACCGGGACAATTTGCTTACCCCATGTGACTCTACCCTCCCTAGCAACCGGGACAATTTGGTTACCCCATGTGACTCTACCCTCCCTAGCAACCGAGCCAATTTGGTTACCCCATGTGACTACCCTCCCTAGCAACCGGGCCAATTTGGTTGCTATGGAGATCTGACTGGAGTCACTCAGCACACCCTGGATTCAAACTCACGACTCCAGAGGTGATAGTCAGCGTCAATACTCGCTGAGATACCCAGAGCCCTGATGTTGTGTTTGAGTTTTGTGTTGTGTAGCTGTTTGTTAGAGGATCAGTTTCTGTTGTGTGTGATTTATGCTGTATTAACAGTGGAAACGTCTCTTACAGGATTGAGCAGAAATAAGCAGATTAAAGCCTGTGAGTCGCATTCACTGAAACTGCCACACAATGAGTTTAATTAGCACACAGTCATTCGAGGAATTCTGCTGATGTGTTCAGTGTGATGACACACGTGTGCAGATGTGGTCTTTCCTTTAATCGAGGAGTTTTCACATAATTTCCAACTGTGAACATGTTGACATTCACATTCAGTTTCTATATTTGTTCATATTTTGATTAATCTGGATGATCTGATTAAAGGAATATTCCAGGTCAACAAACTCTAAAACGACGATTTAAAGAACATGGCTGAAATAACACGAGTTTCAACAGAAGAAGTGATTTTACTGTAACATATAAGCCATTTCATGAGTTTCACCTTTTAAATCCACATGTGCAGTGGATACAACACTGAAGATTGTTGTATATCTGTAATGTTTCAACATGAGAATGTTAATATAGACGGCTGTTCAGCAGATGAAGATGTGTGAGTGATCTCAGGTAAAGCAGGTAATCCCATGACCTGCCAGCAGTGCCGAAACTCAAGTGAAACCTTCTTCCACAAGTTGCCCGCAGTTTAGGTTTTAACCACAGATGTCGCTAGAGAGCTTTAATATGCCACAGAAGCTGAACTTCGACCCTGAATATTACTTACCAATATTACACTTTCTAGTAATCTGAAAAGGATGATTTTATAGGTTTATTACACTTCTATAATATCATTAAGCGGAATGGCCAGGGCATCTGCATTACATGCACATAATTAACATACATTGTATTTATTCAGTGTACTGATTAATATTCGGAATATCCGTAGGGCACGTAAACATCGTTTTCTAATGGTTTGATCAGAATATGATTGTGATGTGCATGTAAACGTGTGAATTAATGGTCATTATACTCATGAATGATATGATGAGCTCAGATGAAGTTCACATGAAGAACCCAAATGTCCTGCACATCTCTCACAGTGAGCTGTTGTGACCTTTGACCCTGACTCTCATGACCCTTAGCTGTGACCCCCGAACACACACACACACACACACACACACACACACACTCTCTCTCTGAAATGATATATTTGTGTGTGGTGGATTTCTTTACATAGTGTCTGTTGATCAGCCGTGTGTGATTGATAATATATGATGAATGTACACTGAATATAATGTTCTCATGATCTTTTGATCTGAACGCTTATGCTAACATGCTTGAAATTACTTTTGTAGACAAATACATTTAGCATATGCATGCATAGTTTCGGTTTGTTCACATTTTATATTCTATTTTATTTGTTATTTGATAGTTTGTAATTTACTATTATTCTAAAATGTGTAAAATAGTTCTAATTAAGAATAAGTGTGTCCAAACTTTAAATTTGTATTATGTGTACAGAGTATCTGTGTTAAAAGCATAATTCCTTAGATTTGAACTATTGGGATCTATTGAGACTGTTCACGGGAATCTGATCTCAGGCGTGTGAATCGGTGCGCTGGTTTGTTCAGGCTTTCATGAAATGACCTATTTGAGTTCAATCTCGCCATCTCCCACTTCCTCCTTGCACCCCATCCTAAAAACGTCATGTCTTCCTTCATGAGAAATAAGGGCTTATGAGTTTAATCGTAGAGCCTTAATATAATTTGTGAAAGTTAAGAATTTAGTACAGAAATATTTTACTATTGCAAAATATGATACATAACATAATATTAAACTGTGTTCTGGATAATTGTATTTTGAAAAGAGCAGGAACTTGGTTTTAAGTATATGTAAATGAATCGTAATTTCTGCTGTTGCGTGTGATTCACAGCGATCAGACATTTTCCTGTGGGATTGAAGATGTTTGAATCTGATATGGTGGTGATTCACAGTCAGACGTCAGCCATAAGGCGTGCAGTGTTTCTCATCTGAGTATAATGGGATTGGGTTCATGAAGGAGTTAGCATGTTAGCATGCAGTGGAGAATCAGCGTAGTGTACACTGCTGTAGTGTTGTATAACACAGTAACAGGATTATGACCACATGCTAATAATAACCATGATGACTCACAGTTCTGTGTGTGTGTGTGTGTGTGTGTGTGTGTGTGTGTGTGTGTGTGTTTGGCCTGGCTCAGAGTTGGGTCATGAGATGTGGGCCGCAGGACACACGGGCCCAAAACTGGTAGAGATCACGGAGTGTTTTTTTAAATGAACATTTGGCTTGTTTTTGGTCTGTATTTCGCTACATTAGTTTGGGTTGGTTCAGGGTAAACTAGTTATATTCACTATATATTGAACATTCAAGAGATATTCACAACGATGTCTCCGTCTTTATTAAGCAACATTGTTTGATTCATTTCCATCAATCAGTCCAAACTGTCCATCATTTGTATCATCACTCAAACATGTTCACAGATATTTCATTAAAGGCTGAAAAATATGAATGTATTTATTTTTAGCTATAATGAAATCTTAAAAATGCTGAAAACGTAGCAATAATCATTAATTTCTCTCTCTGTCTCAGGTCCGCTCAGCGGTATTTCATTCCCGCATCAACAGGAAGAATGCCTGCAGAATGTTGTCGGTAGTGCCCCCTATATCCTTATTCTGGGTCAAGACTGTGCGGCCCGGTACCAACTCCTGAACTGTCTGCTGGGAGAGAGGATCCTCCCACTCGGGCCGGAGGCAGGTGGGGCCTGTGGGCCGGAGGGCGGGGCCTGCCGGAGGAGGAAGTTGTGTTTCACACATGGTCGTCAGAGGCGGTTGAGTTTGGCGTTGTTGGGTCAGTACGAGCTTGTGGATCAGTTAGCGGCTCACTGCGGTCGCTGGGATACGGTGCCGTGCGAAGACCTGGAGATCCAGGAGTGCGAAGATGATGCGCTGCGATCGGCCGAGCTCGAAATCACGCTCCATCATCCACTGCTACAGGTCAGTGCAAGAGAATCATGGGAAATGTAATCCTCAGAGTGAGGTCATGTGTTTTGGTGCAGCACCTATTTAAATATTTCAGAATGACTCAATTACCTCACATGCTCAAATCAGACCCAGTTCAATCTTATATCAGTCTCTGATGAGAATCAAATAAGACTTGATGCCGTCTCAGATACAGTTTAGACTAGAATCAGTTGCAGGTCAGACTCGAATCTCTCTCAGACTCCAATCAGACTCTGATTAGATTCAAAACAGTCACAAACCAGTCTAGTTTCAGTGGCAGAGAGTCTGCCTCTGACCTGATTACCTGGGAAATGTAGTCCTCAGTGTGAGGTGATTTTCTCACATTATCTCAGAATGTGAACAGAATCACTACAGGAACATCAAGCATTCTTTCATCTTTCTCTGGTGTTTATGTAACTCTGTTCTTTGGGTCTGGTGCCCTTCACATGACCACCAATGGGGGAAAATAAGAGCTGTAATTGCTGCTGCGGTGATGTGTGTCTCCATGGTGATGGGAAAACTGTGTCCCTGGAGCTCCTATAAATACATTGGATCCAGTCATGAATGAATTTTGTTTGTTTGTTTTTATGATTTCGAAGGACAACAAGACTGAACAGTAGCTTTTAAGTTTTGAAGTTCAGATCAAACTTTGATCAGTCTCAGATCAGACTCTCAAATTATACTGATTAATCTCAAATCAAACTCTGATGGGTCTTTAATCAGACACTGATGGGTCTTTAATCAGACACTGATGGTCTTTAATCAGACACTGATGGGTGTGTTCAGACTTTAATCAGACACTGATTGTCTTTAATCAGACACTGATTGTCTTTAATCAGACACTGATGGGTCTTTAATCAGACACTGATGGTCTTTAATCAGACACTGATGATCTTTAATCTTTAATCAGACACCGATGGGTCTTTAATCAGACACCGATGGGTCTTTAATCAGACACTGCTGGGTGTGTTCAGACTTTAATCAGACACTGATGGGTCTTTAATCAGACACTGATGGTCTTTAATCAGACAGTGATCCGTCTTTAATCAGACAGTGATCCGTCTTTAATCAGACACTGATCCATCTTTAATCAGACACTGATGGTCTTTAATCAGACACTGCTGGGTGTGTTCAGACTTTAATCAGACACTGATGGTCTTTAATCAGACACTGATGGGTCTTTAATCAGACACTGATGGGTCTTTAATCAGACACTGATGGATGTGTTCAGACTTTAATCAGACACTGATTGTCTTTAATCAGACACTGATGGGTGTGTTCAGACTTTAATCAGACACTGATGGGTCTTTAATCAGACACTGATGGGTCTTTAATCAGACACTGATGGGTCTTTAATCAGACACCGATGGGTCTTTAATCAGACACTGATGGGTCTTTAATCAGACACTGATGGGTGTGTTCAGACTTTAATCAGACACTGATGGGTCTTTAATCAGACACTGATGGTCTTTAATCAGACAGTGATCCGTCTTTAATCAGACACTGATGGGTCTTTAATCAGACACCGATGGGTCTTTAATCAGACACCGATGGGTCTTTAATCAGACACTGCTGGGTGTGTTCAGACTTTAATCAGACACTGATGGGTCTTTAATCAGACACTGATCCGTCTTTAATCAGACACCGATGGGTCTTTAATTAGACACTGATGGGTGTGTTCAGACTTTAATCAGACACTGATGGGTCTTTAATCAGACACCGATGGGTGTGTTCAGACTTTAATCAGACACCGATGGGTGTGTTCAGACTTTAATCAGACACTGATGGGTCTTTAATCAGATACTGATGGGTCTTTAATCAGATACTGATGGGTCTTTAATCAGACACTGATGGGTCTTTAATCAGACACTGATGGGTGTGTTCAGACTTTAATCAGACACTGATGGGTCTTTAATCAGACACTGATGGTCTTTAATCAGACAGTGATCCGTCTTTAATCAGACACTGATGGGTCTTTAATCAGACACCGATGGGTCTTTAATCAGACACTGCTGGGTGTGTTCAGACTTTAATCAGACACTGATGGGTCTTTAATCAGACAGTGATCCGTCTTTAATCAGACACTGATCCGTCTTTAATCAGACACCGATGGGTCTTTAATCAGACACTGCTGGGTGTGTTCAGACTTTAATCAGACACTGATGGGTCTTTAATCAGACACTGATCCGTCTTTAATCAGACACTGATCCGTCTTTAATCAGACACCGATGGGTCTTTAATCAGACACTGATGGGTGTGTTCAGACTTTAATCAGACACTGATGGTCTTTAATCAGACACTGCTGGGTGTGTTCAGACTTTAATCAGACACTGATCCGTCTTTAATCAGACACCGATGGGTCTTTAATCAGACACCGATGGGTCTTTAATCAGACACTGCTGGGTGTGTTCAGACTTTAATCAGACACTGATGGGTCTTTAATCAGACACTGATGGGTCTTTAATCAGACACTGATCCGTCTTTAATCAGACACTGATCCGTCTTTAATCAGACACTGCTGGGTGTGTTCAGACTTTAATCAGACACCGATCCGTCTTTAATCAGACACCGATGGGTCTTTAATCAGACACCGATGGGTCTTTAATCAGACACTGCTGGGTGTGTTCAGACTTTAATCAGACACTGATGGGTCTTTAATCAGACACTGATGGGTCTTTAATCAGACACTGATCCGTCTTTAATCAGACACTGCTGGGTGTGTTCAGACTTTAATCAGACACTGATGGTCTTTAATCAGACACTGCTGGGTGTGTTCAGACTTTAATCAGACACTGATGGGTCTTTAATCAGACACTGATGGGTCTTTAATCAGACACTGATGGGTCTTTAATCAGACACTGATGGGTGTGTTCAGACTTTAATCAGACACTGATGGTCTTTAATCAGACACTGATGGGTGTGTTCAGACTTTAATCAGACACTGATGGTCTTTAATCAGACAGTGATCCGTCTTTAATCAGACAGTGATGGTCTTTAATCAGACACTGATCCGTCTTTAATCAGACACTGATGGGTCTTTAATCAGACACTGATCCATCTTTAATCAGACACTGATGGGTGTGTTCAGACTTTAATCAGACACTGCTGGGTCTTTAATCAGACACTGATGGGTGTGTTCAGACTTTAATCAGACACTGATGGTCTTTAATCAGACAGTGATCCGTCTTTAATCAGACAGTGATGGTCTTTAATCAGACACTGATCCATCTTTAATCAGACACTGATCCATCTTTAATCAGACACTGATGGGTGTGTTCAGACTTTAATCAGACACTGATGGGTCTTTAATCAGACACTGATGGTCTTTAATCAGACAGTGATCCGTCTTTAATCAGACACTGATCCGTCTTTAATCAGACACTGATGGTCTTTAATCAGACACTGATGGGTGTGTTCAGACTTTAATCGGACACTGATCCGTCTTTAATCAGACACTGATGGGTCTTTAATCAGACACTGATGGGTCTTTAATCAGACACTGATGGGTCTTTAATCAGACACTGATCCATCTTTAATCAGACACTGATGGGTCTTTAATCAGACACTGCTGGGTGTGTTCAGACTTTAATCAGACACTGATGGTCTTTAATCAGACACTGATGGGTCTTTAATCAGACACTGATGGGGTGTTCAGACTTTAATCAGACACTGATTGTCTTTAATCAGACACTGATTGTCTTTAATCAGACACTGATCCGTCTTTAATCAGACTCTGATCCGTCTTTAATCAGACACTGATGGTCTTTAATCAGACACTGATGGGTTTGTTCAGACTTTAATTAGACACTGATGGTCTTTAATCAGACACCGATGGGTGTGTTCAGACTTTAATCAGACACTGATGGTCTTTAATCAGACACTGATGGGTGTGTTCAGACTTTAATCCGACACTGATGGTCTTTAATCCGACACTGATGGTCTTTAATCAGACACTGATGGTCTTCAATCAGACACTGATGGTCTTTAATCAGACACTGATGGGTTTGTTCAGACTTTAATTAGACACTGATGGTCTTTAATCAGACACCGATGGGTGTGTTCAGACTTTAATCAGACACTGATGGTCTTTAATCAGACACTGCTGGGTTTGTTCAGACTTTAATCAGACACTGATGGTCTTTAATCAGACACTGATGGGTGTGTTCAGACATTAATCAGTGTGTTTCTGTCAGTCAGAGAGGATGTAGGTTTTAAACTGTAATGTTATATTTAGTTTTCCTGGTGTTGATCTTGTTGTGTGTGTTTATGGTGAATGTATGAGGTTTTACTCTGGCACAAATCTGCTAGATTCACATCCTCTATCAAATGAACTCTGTCTGTTTTTTGTATGGCACACACACACACACACACACACACACACACTAGCGCTGAGGTGTTAATCACCGCCTGCCCCCTATGGCCCAGGTCATGGTTGAGTCCGAGCGTACGGTGTGAAGTGTGTACTGAGAGCAGATTCCTTGCATTCCTGCTAAAACACGTATGCTGGCCGCTTTCCGTCACGAGGTGTTGTGTGCAGTAGATGAGTGTATGTTTGATTTATTTGTATCTGATCGGCCTGCGGCTCTAGCGCTCAGACAAACGATCAAATCCACCATCAAATGGCCATTTATGTGGAGCTGTGATTGCACGACATCTTTGTTCAGAGAAAGCGCTCTATTGAGCTTGTGTTTGAGAGACGGCACTGACTGCCTCTATTGTGTCCATGTGCTAGTCTGTCTATATCTGTCTGTCTCTCACGTTCACTTGGACACTGTAGTTTGTGATTTAATTATAGAGTGATTTAGAGTTTGAGTTCAGGGTTCCCACAGTCTGGAAATTTTACATTTGCCATTTTCGAGCTTGGAAACAAATGGAAATTAACAATGAACTTTAATTAGTCTTTTTTTAGGTGTTCTAAGCACTAAACATTTCATTGGCATGAAATTACTCTGAATAAAATGTACTAAAATGAATGAAAATGACGTGATGAACGCCTCTGTGTTTTGGAGCTACTAACGGTCATCCGCTGAACACATCATGTTATCCTGATCTGGAGTCGTGCTAATATTATTTCTGTCGAACTAAAGCGTGTACATGACATTATAAAAATACAACTTTTGTTTTAGTCTGACTAAAGTCATATTTTAAAACGCATGTGAACGTGTTGACTGATTTCAACTGCAATACTTCAACCGAACATGTTTCTGACTTTACAATGATTAAAAGGAAATAGCTGTTTTTTTTTTATGAAGATCTAAACTAATATCTTTCATTATCTTATTGTAAATAACACAAACGCAACTGTTGTTTTTATGTAGACTGTGTGATGTCATCTGAATCATGTGTGTGTGTTTAGGAGGTGAAGATCATGGTTCTTCCGTGTCACAACGCGCAGACCATCGAAGACGCTCTGGGTGACCGCAACCGTGGCATTCTTCCCATAATCCTCTACGCCGTCAGCAAAGACGTGTTGACTCTCCAGCAGGTGAGTGATCTGAAGAAAGTTTGCGAGATGCTGTCGTTCCCCATTTGCTTCATACGGATCCCGAGCGGCCCGGCGGCATCCCCTGAACTATCCCGTGGTGGCCGCGAGAGTGAGCGCAGTGCGCTGTACGAACAGCTTGTGTCTCTGGAGCTCATCAAGAGTTCAGCGGGACCCTGCGCTTGTGGACCGCCTGTGCAGATGCAGGGCATTCTGGGAGAGAGTCTGGAGCGTCTGCACCGCGTGCTGGTGCCATTCACGAAACTCGTCCTGCAGAATCAACAGGTGGAGGCCGCAAACATGCTGAACGATGTTCACTGCAGCTCTCTGGATTTCTTCATCAACCAGGTAACACACTTCACGTAGTGATGCTACTTAACTACAGTTTATACTTTCAGAACAGTGAAGATTTTCTAGGAACTAGCATCACAAAACTGTCTGCCGCTATACTGCTGAGTCGTCTGAAGCATTTGCCTTCATTGATTTGTGTTCAGGCGTTTGACATGCAGCGAGATCTTCAGATTACGCCCCGTCGTCTGGAATACACCCGTGAGAAAGAGGGCGAGCTCTTCTGCTCTCTCATGGCCATCGCCAACCGCAAACAAGAGGAGATGAAGGAGATGATCGTTGAGACGCTGAGCATCATGAAGGAGCAACTGCTGGAGGACGCCGCTAACCTACAGTTCACAGGTCAGAGGTCAAAGTGTGTGTGAGATCATCAAGTGTCACATGATGCAGGTATTGTTTGTGCACTGAAGCACAGGTCCGTATGACTCGTGCACTATACTGCATGTCTTATTACGTCAGTTATGTGGCGTTCACATGCAACTTCCCCTTCACTGTTTCACTGCTGTGATCAAACATGTCCAAATCCATGATAGTTGTGCTCTTATTGTGTGTGTGAGATCATTCATGTAAATTTGCAGCATGTGTCCACAGTAACCCATCTTGTCCTGTTACTATAGCAACGGCTTCAATTCTTCAGAGATGACACGCACATGTTGAATGATGTTGTGTGTTTCAGGAGTGAATTGTGTCATATAGTTCTGTTTGTGTGCTTACTCCAATGCGCAGTATATATTGGGGATGCACCAGTATGATTTTTTGTATTTAGGATTCATTTTTGTTCTAGAGCTTTAAGCTACATCTACCAATCTCAGGACAGACCTTCAGACTGTTCTCACTCGGGTTGCTTCCTCTGACTGATGGGACATTGATTAAATCTGTCTCTGCCAGTCAGAGCCTGATATTCGTCACGGGACTGTGGGTATAGCGCACAATTTTAATCATTCCCTCAAGTTCCACGTGTTTCCACAAGGTCACATGTCAGAGAAGACTTACAATAACTAGATAGGTACATTTATTAGTGATTATTTATTTAGTGGCTCTGCTCGACAATGAATGTGATGCTGTTGCTGTGTGGATGGGAGTTATGATGTCATCAGTAACTCACTTCCTCTCTCTGTGTTTACAGATATCATCATGTCGTCTAACGGTGATCCGGTGACTTCTAAAGACATCAAGGTGTGTATTAATCAGATTCAAGATCTGATTGTGAACGGACTCAATCAGGCCGTGGCTAATAAACTCACCAGTTCAGTGGATATACTGCGAGAGAGTTTCGTGGGAACACTAGAGAGATGTCTCGCCAGTCTGGAGAAATCCACCTCAGAGACTTGTGTGCACAATGTCACGTCCAACCACCTCAAACAGGTAACACACCAAATCACTTTATTGTCACATGACCATGAACGCAACAGTAGGTGAAAGTCTTGTGTGAGGTTCCGAGCAACATTGCAGTCATGACAGTGATGAGACATAAACCAATTACAATAAACAACATAATTACACAACATTAGTACTAATATACAATGTACAGTACACACAAAATAAAAAAAATATATATACACTAGTTGAATTATGACTGTCCAGTGTGAGATAATAGATTAATAAAGTGCAGTGCTGATTGTTGATCGTGAGAGATCATGTGTTCAAAAGTCTGATTGCTTGGGGAAAGAAGCTGTCATGTAGTCGGCTGGTGCGGGTCCTGATGCTGTGATACCGCCTACATAAACATACACACACGCATAAACATTGATATATATATACACATACATACATACACGCATACATACACATGCATATATGCATACACACACATGCATATATGCATACACGCATACATACATACATACATACACACACATGCATGCATACATACACACGCATACATACACATGCATATATACATACATGCACACGCATACATACATACATATGCATACACATGCATACATGCATACACATACATAAACATGCTTGCATATAAACATACACGTGCATACACACATACACATGCATACATATATACATACATACGCATACATATATACACATACATGCATACACACATACAAACACATGCATGCATACACACATACAAACACACGCATACACGCATACATACACACGCATATATACATACATATACACGCATACATACACATGCATATATACATACATATATATACATACATGCATACATACACACGCATACATAACATGCATATATACATACAGATGCATACATACACATGCATATATACATACACATGCATACATACACACGCACGCATGCATACACGCATACATACACATGCATACATACACATGCATACATACATGCATACACAGACACATACATGCATCCACACATATGCTGTGATCTCATTATTAACTCTACGTGTGTGTGTGTGTGTGTGTCAGATTCTGAACGCTGCGTATCATGTGGAGGTGACGTTTCAGTCGGGTTCTTCTGTCACATGGATGTTCTGGGAACAGATCAAACAGGTGCCGTCACACACTGATAAATCTAAACATGATTATTTTCATTTATTCCGACTGTAAATGACAGTGTAAATCTCTGCAGATATTTCACAGGATATCGTGGGTGAATCCTCCCTCCATCACTCCGGAGTGGAAGCGTAAAGTGGCTCAGGACGCCATCGAGAGTCTCAGCGCCGCTAAACTGTCCAAGAGCATCTGTTCCCAGTTCAGAACTCGCCTCAACAGCTCACATGAAGCGTTCGCCGCCTCTCTCAGACAGGTATCACAGAGCTCAATGTCCTGTAGTGACCACACACACACTGATAAACCCAGTGCTGATGTGTGTGTGTGTGTGTGTGTGTTCAGCTGGAGGAGGGTCACACGGGTCGTTTGGAGCGGACTGAAGATCTGTGGCTGCGGGTGAGGAAAGATCACGCCCCACGACTCGCCCGCCTGTCTCTGGAGAGCCGGTCGCTCCGAGATATCCTGCTGCATGGTACTTTTCCTTCATCCAGTCATTATTATCATGGCTGTCGATGAAGTGATCTTATTTCAGTTTTGGAAATGCTTTAGATTGAGTGTCAGACATTCACAAGCTGCCCGTCTCGTGATCTCACGTAGTGTTTTGTGTTCAGGGAAGCCGAAGCTGGGCCGTGAGTTGGGTCGAGGGCAGTATGGTGTGGTGTATCTGTGTGATAATTGGGGCGGGCATCACCCCTGTGCGCTCAAATCTGTGGTTCCTCCTGATGACAAACACTGGAAGGACCTGGCGCTGGAGTTTCACTACACACGGTATCCGCTTATAACACTGATATAAACCCTTAATAAACACTACATGAATCATACAGGACTCGTCTCATGAGCACAACTGCATAATCACGTACAGAAATCTCATATTTCATATTATCAGAACACAATTAAGCATTACAGTAATAAAACAACTGTTTTTATTCGATGTTTACGCAGTACATTAATGAAAATTTTATTGAATATTTCAGATTTTTTTTACTTTATTTGAACAGAATATTTAAACAATTAAATTTTTTACATTATTTTTATGATAATGGCATTTTAAGCATTATAGGAATAAAAATATTTGTATTATAATTTAATATTTAATTATTGAATTTAATGTAATAGATTTTATTTTATACTATTAATCACGTAAATTAATTAACATTTAATGTCATTTATTATTGAATTAATCAAATAATTAAAATCTATATTTTTTTTATTTCAGATTATTTTGTGCATTGTAGTAATAAACATATTAATTTGAATTAGATTTATACTTATTTATGGTAATGAGATTGTAATTTTATTTGATTGAATATTTAAATCGATTTATTTTCACATTTGTTTATGATGATGAGATTCTGAAACGCAGATATATGTGTCTCTGTGTGCGTCAGGTCTCTGCCCAAACACGAGCGGCTGGTGAACCTTCACGGGTCAGTTATTGATCACTCGTATGCCGGCGGCTCCAGTATCGCCGTTTTGTTGATCATGGAGCGGTTACATCGAGATCTCTACACCGGACTGAAGGTACGACAGCAACTCTGTCCGTCTCTGTCCAACTATTCTGATGATGATGATGTCGTCTCCCGCAGGCCGGTCTCTGTCTGAAGGAGAGGTTGCAGATCGCTCTGGATGTGGTGGAGGGAATCCGGTTCCTGCACAGTCAGGGTCTCCTGCACCGAGACATCAAACTCAAGAACGTTCTGGTGAGGAACACTCGTGCACACTCTGTCTCTCTTCAAGTTTCAAGTTTACTTTATTTATATAGCACATTTAAAACAGTCACAGACTGACCAAAGTGCTTCTCTTGAAAGAAAACCTTCTGTAACACAGTGTTTGTCTCGTGTAGCTGGACAAACAGAACCGGGCCAAAATCACCGATCTGGGCTTCTGTAAACCCGAGGCCATGATGTCGGGCAGTATAGTGGGCACACCCATTCACATGGCACCAGAACTGTTTACAGGTCAGAACCAGAACCAGTAAAATGGCACGAGAGTGTGTATGTGTGTGTCCACAATAACACTGTGTGTGTCTTCAGGGAAGTACGATAACTCGGTGGACGTGTACGCCTTCGGGATTCTCTTCTGGTATCTCTGCACCGGATCTGTCAAACTTCCAGAAGCGTTTGAGAAATGTTCCAGTAAAGACCAGCTGTGGACCAACGTCAAGAAAGGTACAAACATCCGCTCTCGTTCTGCAATCACCGGAATGTTCTCGCTCACTTTATTGGCGTGGCGTTTGTGTGTTTCAGGCTCGCGGCCGGAGCGTTTGCCAATGTTTGACGAGGAATGCTGGCAGCTCATGGAAGCGTGCTGGAACGGCGACCCTTCCCAGCGACCCCTGCTCGGAATCGTACAGCCCAGTCTGCAGCGCATCAAGGACCGTCTGTGTGACAACTCTGACCAGAAGAGTGCCAACCTGGAAGACTCAAACTGAAGCGCACACTTTCCTGAATATTCCACATATAAAAATGGACAGATGAAGCGTGTCATATTTGTGATCAAGTTCTGCTGCTTCCTCGTAGACGCCGTATATCCTACAAATCGTTGAGTTTTGTGTTACAGATGAATTAAAATGTTCATTTTAGATGGTGTTTAAACTGATCATGTGATGACATTTTTTTTTAATAAAATAATTTCAACCGCTGGCCTGAATTTATTTGATGTGCAAGAAACCATTAATAGGAAATCATAAAGACATCTCAAAATCATACTTCATTGTTCTGCTCAGTCTTTTTCTTGTGTGAATCTGAGGAAGCCTCAACCCTTTATAAATTAGGAACTTGAATTGTATATAAGATGTGTGGACCAGAAGCAACTGAGACTTATCCCCCGGCGCCCGGATTGAGGAGAGCAAATGCACCACTAAGAGGACCTACTAAGTAGTGGGAATTGGGCATTCCATATTGGGATAAAAACATTTTAATTGGTCTTAGGTTGATTGGTTAAATATATTTATTTTATCTTATCCAGTAACCAGGTAGGTCATGAAAAGTCATGGACATTTATTTGTAAACATAAAATTGTTGGAACCCGACAAGTGTTGGAACCTTGACAAGTGCGGGAACCCCGACAAGTGTGGGAACCCCACAAGCCGTGACGAGTGCTGAAACCGTGCAAGTGGTGGATCCTTGACAAGTGGTGGAACCCCAATAATTGTGGGAACCCTGACAAGTGCTGGAGCCCTGACAAGTGTTGGAACCCTGATAATTCTGGGAACCCGACACGTGTGGGAACCCCACAAGTGCTGGAACCCTGACAAGTGTTGGAACCCCTCAAGCCGTGACGAGTGTTGGAACCTTGACAAGTGCGGGAACCCCGATAATTGTGGGAACCCGACAAGTGTGGGAACCCCACAAGCTGTGACGAGTGCGGGAACCGTGACAAGTGATGGAGCCCTGACAAGTGGTGGATCCTTGACAAGTGGTGGAACCCCGATAATTGTGGGAACCCTGATAAGTGGTGGAACCCTGACAAGTGCTGAAACCCTGACAAGTGTTGGAGCCCTGATAATTGTGGGAACCCGACAAGTGTGGGAACCCCACAAGTGCTGGAGCCCTGACAAGTGTGGGAGCCCTGATAATTGCGGGAGCCCTGATAATTGTGGGAACCCGACAAGTGTGGGAACCCTGACAAGTGTGGGAACCCTGACAAGTGGTGGAACCTTGACAAGTGGTGGAACCCTGACAAGTGCTGGAGCCCTGATAATTGTGGGAACCCGACAAGTGTTGGAACCTTGACAAGTGCTGGAGCCCTGACAAGTGCGGGAACCCCGATAATTGTGGGAACCCGACAAGTGTGGGAACCCCACAAGCCGTGACGAGTGCGGGAACCCTGACGAGTGCTGGAACCGTGCAAGTGGTGGATCCTTGACAAGAGGTGGAACCCCGATAATTGTGGGAACCCTGACAAGTGCGGGAACCCTGACAAGAGGTGGAACCCCGATAATTGTGGGAACCCTGACAAGTGCGGGAACCCTGACAAGTGGTGGAACCTTGACAAGTGGTGGAACCTTGACAAGTGCTGGAGCCCTGATAATTGTGGGAACCCGACAAGTGCTGGAGCCCTGACAAGTGTTGGAACCCTGACAAGTGCTGGAACACTGATAATTGTGGGAACCCGACACATGTGGGAACCCCACAAGTGCTGGAGCCTTGACAAGTGTTGGAGCCCTGATAATTGTGGGAACCCGACAAGTGCTGGAGCCCTGACAAGTGCTGGAGCCCTGACAAGTGTTGGAGCCCTGACAAGTGTGGGAACCCGACAAGTGTGGGAACCCCACAAGCTGTGACGAGTGCGGGAACCCTGCCGAGTGCTGGAACCGTGACAAGTGATGGAGCCCTGACAAGTGGTGGATCCTTGACAAGTGGTGGAACCCCGATAATTATGGGAACCCTGATAAGTGGTGGAACCCTGACAAGTGCTGGAACCCTGACAAGTGTTGGAGCCCTGATAATTGTGGGAACCCGACAAGTGTGGGAACCCGACAAGTGTGGGAACCCCACAAGTGCTGGAGCCCTGACAAGTGTTGGAAACCTGACAAGTGCGGGAGCCCTGATAATTGTGGGAACCCGACAAGTGGTGGAACCTTGACAAGTGGTGGAACCCTGACAAGTGGTGGAACCCTGACAAGTGGTGGAGCCCTGACAAGTGCGGGAGCCCTGACAATTGTGGGAACCCAACAAGTGTTGGAACCTTGACAAGTGGTGGAACCCTGACAAGTGCTGGAGCCCTGATAATTGTGGGAACCCGACAAGTGTGGGAATCCCACAAGCTGTGACGAGTGCGGGAACCCTGCCGAGTGCTGGAACCGTGACAAGTGATGGAGCCTTGACAAGTGGTGGAACCCCGATAATTGTGGGAACCCTGATAAGTGGTGGAACCCTGACAAGTGCTGGAACCCTGACAAGTGTTGGAGCCCTGATAATTGTGGGAACCCGACAAGTGTGGGAACCCCACAAGTGCTGGAGCCCTGACAAGTGTTGGAAACCTGACAATTGTGGGAACCCGACAAGTGTTGGAACCTTGACAAGTGGTGGAACCCTGACAAGTGGTGGAACCCTGACAAGTGCGGGAACCCTGACAAGTGGTGGAGCCCTGACAAGTGCGGGAGCCCTGACAATTGTGGGAACCTAACAAGTGTTGGAACCTTGACAAGTGGTGGAACCCTGACAAGTGCTGGAGCCCTGATAATTGTGGGAACCCGACAAGTGTTGGAACCTTGACAAGTGCTGGAGCCCTGACAAGTGCGGGAACCCTGACAAGTGCGGGAACCCGACAAGTGTGGGAACCCTGATGAGTGCTGGAACCGTGACGAGTGCTGGAACTGTGCAAGTGGTGGATCCTTGACAAGTGGTGGAACCCCAATAATTGTGGGAACCCTGATAAGTGGTGGAACCCCGACAAGTGTTGGAGCCCTGATAATTGTGGGAACCCTGACAAGTGCTGGAACCCTGATAATTGTGGGAACCCGACACGTGTGGGAACACCACAAGTGCTGGAGCCCTGACAAGTGTTGGAGCCCTGATAATTGTGGGAACCCGACAAGTGCTGGAGCCCTGACAAGTGCTGGAGCCCTGACAATTGTGGGAGCCCTGACAATTGTGGGAGCCCTGACAAGTGTTGGAGCCCTGACAATTGTGGGAACCCCTCAAGCCGTGACGAGTGTAGGAGCCCTGACGAGTGCGGGAGCCCTGACTAGTGCGGGAACCCTGACGATTGCTACAGTGATCAGGTTCTACTGATCAGTTCTCTGTGTGGACAGCCAGTCAGATTTCCAGCATTCTACAGGAAGTGGAGAAATGTAGAGACCCGTGTTTTTTCTCCCTTACATACCAAAACAAATCTTTTAAACACCATTCTTGCATCTAAAACACATTATTTAGTCCCGGTAAGAACCTCATAAGATGATGTTTATTACCACAGAGACGAACCCAGAGTCTGAGAGAGAAGAGGGGTGTCCTGGCATTGAGTCAAACGGACCAGAAAACATTCATATCTGACAGCTAGAAAGAAATTATATGCATGGTACTTTTATATGGTAACATTATAACATCATTCACCAATGAAAAAATTGAATGAGAAATGAAATATTAAAAACAGAAGTTGTAGCTTTACTTCAAAGTGTTTCCACACAGTCCATGAGAGATACAGCAATATAAACACAGTAAATCTGTTTGTCCGCAGGGGTTTTTCTTCTTTCTGCACATTGAAACAGATTAATGAAACACTTTGTGCGTTAACATGTACACAAACTCAATATCAAGTAGTGGCGTTGTTTTACAGTAAAATGTGTTTGCAGTAATGTAGATAAAACGCCAGTTTAAACGCTCTGATTGGTTAGATTGATCTACCAGTACACGTGTGTTTTATGTGTTTGTTGGCGTGTTAGACAGATCTGTACAACACTGCAACAAAAACCTCTGAAGATTTAATGTACATTTGATCATACGTTTATCAAAACATATCCGGGTCTTATTTTTACCACAAAAGCAAAAAGACAATAATAACTGATATTTCGCATAAAGAAAACGAATTGACATTATTTTCAGGACACAAGCGATCCCTCCCATCATCATCATCATCATCGATCTCATTCTCACTACTATAATCTTGTACTGCACTTATTTGTGCTGATTTTAATAAGAATTACATTTTAAAACCATTTTCTTTATGCAAAATATAGATTTGATGATTTTGGGA
The DNA here is from genome assembly GCA_032164185.1 of Moxostoma hubbsi. Classification (NCBI taxonomy): domain Eukaryota; kingdom Metazoa; phylum Chordata; class Actinopteri; order Cypriniformes; family Catostomidae; genus Moxostoma; species Moxostoma hubbsi. Next base: position 897,822 of record JAVLUX010000058.1, on the reverse strand, counting down.
TGAAACGTGACCGATACATTTTCAAGCGATTCACCTGTATTTACACAACAACATTATTTCTAATCTATAAAATACAAAGTTTTCTTCCAAAGTGTTTAAAACATGAGTGTTTTTAAGTTTGTATAAAAGTGTTCTCAAAATGGACAAAAACAGCATATCAAAAGTTTTTAATTGTCCTCTGATGGTATGAAATAAAGGCATCGGGACACGTCCGTTTGAGTCGCATCAGTAGTTAAAGGCGTGAATGAAGAGTCTCTCCATGTCCTTCTCTTCGCTAATCCAGTGTGCCACGGGAATATTTCTCTACATTGTGTCTTTCCTTCATATATCAAACGTCAAACTGAATTTATACAGCAGCATTTCAGTCCAGCAGTAGTTGAGCTTCATGTTGGAAATTTCCTGATAATCTCATATAAAACATTTACAAAAAAAATCATCCGTTTGTTTGTCTTGGTTTTGTTGCAGCGAGGGGGGAGGGCGCCCTCTTCTGGACAAATAAAAACGTAAAAAAGTGCTTCGCTTCAAGTATGTAAACAAAAATCAAAACGGTTTTAAAAGCGGCTGATTCTCTTCAGCGTTTGGCACGAGAACACAGCGCGCATCGGCAATCGTGTGAAATGTAGGAAGGACGGAAACGGGTCGATTGTTTTTTGCCTCTGACATCTTCCTCCCGTCACCATGGCAACCTGCGTGTAGCATCAGCACCTGCAGAGACACGAAAGCTCCGTCATATACGAGAATACGTGAACATTTGACTTGCATAATACAATGTTTTTCTAAGAGAAACAGAGATGAAAATGTGCAGCAGGACTAAACTCTATGGACCTGCCAGCGCATCCACAGGGGGGCGCTATATCACGAAAGAGTCTACACTTTAAACGTTTAAATCCTCATATACATCGGTCAGGCACATGAGGTATCGTTTGAAAGCTTCGAATCTGAACTTTTCAGAGCATACCATCACTTCTGCATTTATTACACAAAATAACAACATAAGGCCTGAAAACTTTTGCGTTGCAAATTAGCGCCCCCTAGAGGTAATGTGGTAGAAATATTAATATGAATACAAAAGTCTTTCACATGGCACTTAAGTCATATATCAAATGAAAGCTCTCATTCTCAGGAATGTGATTGCGCAGTTAAGTTTCCTGTCCTAATATCACAGTTCAAAAGAATCAAAGTGAAATATGATTTCTGTAAGTCATCAAATACAAAAGTCTCTTTTATGCTCTGATAAATGCTGCTGTAAGCCTCAAATAGCTAAAAACTGCATATTTGCTTTTAGGCAGTTGTCAAAAAAAACAAAAACAAAAAACAATCATTTGTCTGTGAGCTTGTGTGAATAATCCTTTGTTGTATATTAGATGTCCAGAACATAATATGCCAACTAGCAGAAATAGCATGCTAAGCAAATCATCAGGAAATATGTTTTCGACTACTGCTGATGAAATGTGATATATCACCATAACGGTGTGGATCTCAGCTTTCTAATGACACCTAGATTGAGCTTGTAGTCCACTCAGAGGCCGAGATATTCAATGAAATAATGAGGGTGTTGCTTGAACTGAACATTAGACTGAATGTCTATGGACGAGCACATCTGTGAGGAATAAAATGTGTACATTCACATTACCAGTGAAGTACATACGTATAAGTATGGTAATTAAGGCAAAATAGGGTATAAATTAAAAGCTAACAGGCAACACAGTGACACCACTCGGAGCGGATCAGAGGTGACAAAGATCCTCAAACATAATTAATCACGTGCTGCTGATTATTTTATTGGTGTGAAAATAGTTTATATAAATCACTCACTCAGATTCTGATGATTCGTTGTCGAGTGTTTTTGTCGCTACGCTCACTGGCCCTCCATTCAGATGATCCTGTCTAGCCTGGCCCCCACGGCCATCACTGGGGGCGTGGCCACGGGAGGAGGTGGAGTCTGGTGGGCTGACTGACAGCTGGTTGTGAATGCAGTTGATGGCGTTTCTCTCAGCGATGGGCGACAGCTGCTGCTTCTTCAGAATCCCTGCAGGTCACAATCAAGATTTTCTTCAAATGTGAAAATATATTTCAAAGTTTTTTTAATAGCTTTTAGTTTGAAGTATTCCTGAGACAGTCAATCATCTGTATCTCAGAAGCTGATTGGTCGTTCTCACCTCGGTGTGGTTGTGTGCTGATGTTTGGTAAACTGGGCGGCAGCAGCAGCAGCAGGTTTTCTGTCCCATGAGTCTCTGTTCTGTCCTCTGATCGCAGACACTCTTCACCTGCTCCTGTCTCACTCTCTCGTAATCCATCTGACAGACAGACAGACATCACATAGACACATTACACAATGCATTTCCCTTCAGCGCTGTCCAGCAATGTGAACAACAATTAAAGGCTGAAACATTCTCTGAGCAAGTGTGTGAACGCTACATGTAGTATGTGTTCTCAACGTTACCACAAGGGGCGCTGTAGCGAGATTGACCAACTACAGTCATGCGGAGTTGTGAAGCAAATGTTCAAGTGTGTCAGTATATTTATAGCAACTGCCCTGAATATCAACACAAACAGTTTAATGCCACAAACTTTCGACAGTAACTCTGTTGCCCCCTTGAGGACGTTTGATCCTGCTGCAGTGACGCAAAAACACACATTGGAAATCTGCGTGTTTCAGCCTTAAATCGAAACTATTAATAAACTGAAATAATAATCAGAAAAGCTGAAGCTAAAGATATCAATGTTCTTTTCCTTCAGTTTTTATTATTCCAATCAATCTTAGTAAAAGCATTTTAATGTCAAATGAATTGTGTTAAATTACGATGATAAACATTGTGACGACATCATCTGAAACTATGAAATATAAAAACTATGACATGAGAACTCAATTAAATGGACAAACTAAAAATAAATGAGCAATAGAACGAATTAAAGAATGTAAAACTGTCATACCGCGAGGTTTCTTGTTGCCGTTGGTGGCCAGATTTTCCCAGCATTCCTCCTGCGGGATGTCGGCCTCGTCTTCCTCGCTATCGGACGAGTGTGTGGACGCGTAAGAGCCGCTCTGATCGTCCTCCAGCTCAGAGAGATCGCTGTCAGAGTCCGAGTCATGATCTAAACGCACACAGATGTTAAACAGAGCTCACGAACATGAAGCGTGTGTGTGTGTGTGTGTGTGTGTGTGTGTGTTACTATAGTTACCGTCCATCTGCTGTTTGTCGAGTGTGTTGTGTTCAGTCAAACTCAAGTGACTGCCGTTCACATCGTCTCCACTAAACACAAACATACAAACTGTTTGATACTTTCCAACATGGATTGTAATCTGGCACACTATATAGTATGGTTAGTATGGATAGTATAGATAGTATGGGTAGTATAGAGAGTATGGGTAGTATAGATAGTATGGGTAGTATAGATAGTATGGTTAGTACAGTTAGTATAGATAGTATGAGTAGTACAGATAGTATAGATAGTATGGTTAGTACGCATAGTATGGGTAGTATAGATAGTATGGATAGTACGGTTAGTATAGATAGTATTGGTAGTATAGACATTATGGATAGTATAGATAGTATGGGTAGTATGGATAGTATGGATAGTATAGATGGTATGGATAGTATAGATGGTATAGATAGTATGGATAGTATAGATACTATAGTTGGTATGGATAGTATAGATAGTATGGATAGTATGGATACTATAGATAGTATGGATAGTATAGATGTATGGATAGTATGGGTAGTATAGATGGTATGGATAGTATAGATAGTATGGATAGTATAGATAGTATGGGTAGTATGGATAGTATAGATGGTATGGATAGTATAGATGGTATGGATAGTATAGATAGTATGGGAGTATAGATAGTATGGGTAGTATGGATAGTACAGATAGTATGGATAGTATAGATAGTATGGGTAGTATAGATAGTATGGATAGTATAGATAGTGTGGGTAGTATAGATGGTATGGATAGTATGGATGGTATGGATAGTATAGATTTTATGGATTGTATAGATAGTATGGATAGTATATATGGTATGGATAGTATGGACAGTATACATAGTATGGATAGTATGGGTAGTATGGATAGTATGGATAGTATAGATAGTATGGATAGTATAGATAGTATGGATTGTATGGATAGTATGGATAGTATGGACTGTATGGATAGTATGGACTGTATGGATAGTATGGATAGTATGCAGTGTGTATACCGCAGACTGAAGGGCATGTAGTTCTGGTGACTCTTGTTGCTTTGAGTTCCGTTCAGTGAAACAGTCGATTCAGCAAACGGCAGATGATACAAACGACCGTCCATGTAGTTACTGTTACAGATAAAGGCCTGACGGAGAGAGACGATGTTATTCAATACTGAAGTCAGTTTTATTATCATTAAATGAAAACTACCAATAAATACAATCAATTATTTGATCTTGTTTTACAAAGAATTCAAAGGACTTTACAGTATCGTGTTGCCTTTCTATCTGGAACTGCCCTTGAGATCTACAAAATATAAAGACACTAACTGTTCCTCGCATGATGGAACTAATCTGCACGAATGTTGTTTTCATCACATAAACTGCAATTTACTTTCTAAAAACAGAAATCAACTGATTACAGCACAAGAGTTACTGCAGATGAAGTATTTTTCACAGTAGTAGAATTTAGTGGACAGATGATTCATTGTAATTCCCTCCCAAAATAAACACAATACTTCAAAAATGTTACAATTGTATTACTCTTTAGTAGTTACTTAAGTAGTTACTTTTATTTATCTGCGAGGGTCTCCTTCTATAGGAGATATTCCTGCGCTAGTCGCTGTTTTTGGCATTCCGTCGGCCATCTTGGATTTGAGAAAATGTTGTTGCACTTACAACAGCTGGCCAATGGGTGTCAATGTATGTGTGGCAGCAGGGGCGTGGTCAAGCGCCCTTACCGCTTTCTCCCCCGGACAGACGCTTGACCACGCCCCCGCTGCCACAGTATGTGATGATGCAATAGTGTCCACTGAACGCGTGCATATACAAGAAAACTGTAGCTGTCCACGTGAAAGTGAGCGAATGAACTACAATGAAATCCACTAAAACTATTGACTAATAACACTGTTGATTATAAGTATCGAAACAATATATTTTAAGTTTACAGCAAAATATTTATATATATATATATATATATATATATATTTATATATATATATATATATATATATATATAAAGTGTAGTGAGAGTGACTCGATCGCTCGCTGCAGAGCTCTTCTGGTGCACTTTGTAGTGATGAGTGAAGTCAATGTACTGTTTGAATCACTGGCCTACATGATGTGCTCATTTTTACACACTAAATCCACAGTTTTAATAAGTACAAAACAAATAGTTATTTTGATTAAAGATCATCTAACAGAAATGTGAGAGACTCACGGATGGTTTGTTTTTGATCATGTGATTGGGCTGTTTCTTGCTGCAGCAGTATCTCATGGCATTTCGAGCTTCTTTATTAAACACCACGCGGAAGAAGAAGATGAAGGGACCCTGAAAAACAAACACATGCGTTAACGAGTCAGAACCGCTCAAACACCTGTCTGATGACATCGTCACTGCCGCCACCAGTACCTGAATGCAGCTGAATCCAGCGAACAGATAATGAAAGAGAATGACGTCACTGTTGACTGACAGCAGCGCGAGGAGACACGTGACCGTCACCAGGAACAACACGACACATGCCGTCCGCAGACCCGCCCTGAGCACGCACACACACACACACACACACACACACACACACACACACACACACACAAGCTTAACATGCTGTACCGCTTATTTTTACATCCATTTGCCTAGAAAAGACAGACTTTTAAATGCATGTATCTGCTAATTTTTATTAAATCAACTTTATGAGAACACTAGCATATGACAACCTCAACGCTAACAGACAAAGTAATGGAGATATTTCAGGGGAACGTGACTCACTCTGGCGGCTCTCTCTTCTCGCAGCTCTTCTGTCGGAGTGAACATGACGCTCTCGATGCCATGATGTACAGAAACATGTTCATCTGAGACAAAACACACACATGCTTACATTCATACTGAACACTCTAATCTGAGCTAAAACTTTCATTTAACAAAATGACACCATTACAGTCATTGGCTGCGTCCTGATTTACATACTATGCATTCTACATTGTATGTGAACATGTGGATTAATGCTCCCTAAATTATATTGAGCATGCTTTTTTTGGGCTAATAATACCCCTAAACCCTTACGCTTAAGAGGCGTATACGTCTTTATCACCAGTGAAGTAAATACTTTAACATATAGTTTACATTAGAATACTATAAATACTTTATGTACTAGTAGAAGTATGCTAACTGGAATGCAGCTGTACACTCATAGATGGCAAATACTCACTGATATGACAAATGCAATTGGTCCAGCGAAACTCCATATGAGAGTATCGTACAAAGAGAGCCAGCAGAAATCAGGATTTCCATAACCCTCCGGATCCAGTCCAACCGCAAGACCTGTTACACACACAATCAACACTTTCAATTAGACATAGTAATATTTTCTACTGATATTTACACTCATTATACCAATATTCACTCTCACTACTTCGATATTCACACCCACTATACCGATATTCATTCTAACGATCCCAATATTCACAATTACTGTACTGATATTCACAATTACTGTACTGATATTAACACCCACTATACCAATATTCATTCTAACTATCCCAATATTCACACCCATTATACCGATATTCACACCCACTATACCGATATTCACACCCACTATACCGATATTCACAATTACTGTATTGATATTCACACCCACTATACCAATATTCATTCTAACTATCCCAATATTCACACCCATTATACCGATATTCACACCCACTATACCGATATTCACACCCACTATTCTGATATTCACACTCAATATACTGATATTCACACTTGCTACACCAGTATTCACACCCACTAAATGATATTCACACTCACTATACCGATATTCACACCCACTCAACAATATTCACACCCACTAAACTGATATTAGTTAATTCGTATCCACTATACCGATATTCACACTCACTATACTGCTATACTGATATTCACAACCACTATACTGATATTCACACTTTGGTATAGTTAGTGTGAATATCAGTGTAGTGAGCGAAAATATTAACAAAGTTCATATATATATATATATATATATACACTGATATTTTCATTAGTTATAATTTTTTTTTATTATAAATTATTATTAATCAATTTCAACTTCAATTGTTCCCTCCAGCAATGTTTTTTTCTCCCCAATTTTGGAATGCCCAAAGCGCTCCAAGTCCTCGTGTTGTAGTGACTCGCCTCAATCCGGGTGGCGGAGGATGAATCTCAGTTGCCTCCTCATTTGAGACCGTCAATCCACACATCTTATCACGTGACTTGTTGAGCGCGTTACCGTTGAGACGTAGCGCATGTGGAGCCTTCACGCTATTCTCCGCGACATCCACGCACAACTCGCCACACGCCCCACCGAGAGCGAGAACCACATTATAGTGACCACCAGGAGGTTACCCCATGTGACTCTACCCTCCCTAGCAACCGGCCCAATTTGGTTGGACCTGGATTCGAACTAGTGTCTCCAGCAGTGGTAGTCAGTGTCAATACTCGATGAGATACCCAGTCCCCCCCGTTTGACTTTTGTGACATCATGTTGTATGTTTGTACCTGTGATGAATGCAGGGACGCCCCAGCCAATCAGATAATAGAATCTCATGGGGCCATAGTTGATGTCTCGGAGTTCACTCAACATACGATAGACGTGCAGACCTTCCAGAAACAACCACGAGAACACACACAGCCAGAAGAAATGCAGCAGGATAGCCATCCCTGTACACAAGAACTACACACCACACACACACACACACACAGAGACATCAGAGGAAAATACCAACACACTCGTCTCTTTAATGGACTTCATTTCATATTTTGATATTATATCCTGATATTGTTTCTTAACATCCCATGATAGATCTTTTACTTTTTTTTTTAGTAAAGCTGCACTGATGTATCAGCCTCCGATATTTATCAGCCATGTGTGACAGTGTGTGTTTGTGTGTGACAGTGTGTGTGACAGTGTGTGTTTGTGTGTGACAGTGTGTGTTTGTGTGTGACAGTGTGTGTTACCGGGTTATCGGCCTGATTGATGCCGAGGATGAAGAGGATCTGTGCGATGAAGAGCGCTGCCGAGCTGTTGTTGATGATGCTGGTCTTGTTGCTGCTCATGTAGCGCAGACACGTGAGGAAGATGATGGTGATGAAGAGGAATCCCAGAGTCACGCCCACTGAACTCCACGTCACCAGTTTCACTGGCAGAATTTCTCCGTTCTGAACACACACAACATTACGGTCAGAGTCACCATTAACAGATCTACATCATTCTCTCGGGAAACACGTGTCACCTCTCTGTGCGAGACGTCCATGAGTACGGCGAAGCTGGTCATGTGATAACACTGACAGCTGATGTGTGTTCTGTTCCTGAAGACCACCTCACAACCTTTAGAAGACCAGCCGCCCGGACCGCCAGCACTGCACACACACACACACACACGTCACTCATCGGTTCATATCAGTACATGAGTGTGTTTGCAGTCTGTACTCACACTATAGAATGGTTCCAGAACACACAGATGGGTTTAGAGCGCTCCTCAGTGGTGACGAGGCGGAACTGCACTGTGATTGGTTTATCCAGCGTGTGCTGCAGTAACTCCTCGTTATCATGAACGGTTATACTGACCACCGGTGTGTTGATGACCGGACGCTTCGGCACTCTGAACACACACACAAACGCCATTAAAACAATGTATGACAAGCTTATAGTCCACAAATGACATCAAGGAGAAAGGGACGTAAAACTATGGTAAGAAATATATGATGTATGCATGTTATGTGAAACAAATGTTGGGACAGCCAACTAGAATAAACACCAACAACAAGGGAACCAACACATCATCTTTATCATATTTACTTGAGAGAAGATGATCTTTACACCAAGGCTGTCTCAGTCCCAAATAGGTGAAATACCGGGTGGCGGAGGACGAATCTCAGTTGCCTCCACGTCTGAGACCGTCAATCTGCGCATCTTATCACGTGACTTGAGCGTGTTACCGTGGAGACATAGCGTGTGTGGAGGCTTCACGCTATTCTCCGCGGCATCCACGCACAACTCACCACACACCCCACCGAGAGCGAGAACCACATTATAGTGACCACGAGAAGGTTACCCCATGTGACTCTACCCTCCCTAGCAACCGGGCCAATTTGGTTATCCCATGTGACTCTACCCTCCCTAGCAACCAGGCCAATTTGGTTACCCCATATGACTCTACCCTCCTTAGCAACTGGGCCAATTTGGTTTCCCCATGTGACTCTACCCTCCCTAGCAACCGGGCCAATTTGGTTACCCCATGGGACTCTACCCTCCCTAGCAACCAGGCCAATTTGGTTACCCCATATGACTCTACCCTCCCTAGCAACTGGGCCAATTTGGTTTCCCCATGTGACTCTACCCTCCCTAGCAACCGGGCCAATTTGGTTATCCCATGTGACTCTACCCTCCCTAGCAACCGGGCCAATTTGGTTATCCCATGTGACTCTACCCTCCCTAGCAACCAGGCCAATTTGGTTACCCCATATGACTCTACCCTCCTTAGCAACTGGGCCAATTTGGTTTCCCCATGTGACTCTACCCTCCCTAGCAACCGGGCCAATTTGGTTACCCCATGGGACTCTACCCTCCCTAGCAACCAGGCCAATTTGGTTACCCCATATGACTCTACCCTCCCTAGCAACTGGGCCAATTTGGTTTCCCCATGTGACTCTACCCTCCCTAGCAACCGGGCCAATTTGGTTACCCCATGGGACTCTACCCTCCCTAGCAACCGGGCCAATTTGGTTACCCCATGTGACTCTACCCTCCCTAGCAACCAGGCCAATTTGGTTGCTAAGGAGACCTGGCCGGAGTCACTCAGCACGCCCTGGATTCAAACTCGCGACTCCAGGTGTGATAGTCAGCGTCAGTACTCGCTCAGATACCCAGACCAGCATGTATGTTTTGTATATGTGGACCCCAGGAACACTAGCATTGATCTTGGGACCAACAAATGTATCTCGTCTCACCTGAGGCTCCTCTTGTCCATGTCGTATCGCTCTGGTAACAGCGACGCCAGACTGTGGAATATAATCACGCTGGCGATTGCGTCCTGCTCGCTGTCGTCCGGGTGACGTCTCTTGCGATTGGCCGTGTGGTTTCTGCCGGACTCTGCAATTGGCTCGTTGTGATGCCGTTGACCTTTACCCTCGGGGGCGGGGATGAAGACGGAGTCGGGGAGAGTGACAGTTGTCTCCAGGTCGAGTGGGCGCGGTCCTCGGAGAGACTCGTAACGTGGCAGTTTCGCTCCGGCGAAATTCATCTTCTCCAAACGATCAATAGAGATCACTGCAACACATGCCACAACTAAATACAGGAATACTGCAATAAAACTTCAAAACATTAAATATTAATGTTAAATGCTCTTGATTTGGAGGCGACGTCAACACTAATACGTTTCCATTTAGGGTGTGTGTGTAGTGTGTATGTGTGTGTGTATGTGTGAGTGTGGTGTGTGTGTGTGTGTGTGTGTGTAGTGTGTGTGTATGTGTATGTGTGTGTAGTGTGTGTGTGTAGTGTGTGTGTGTGTGTAGTGTGTATGTAGTGTGTGTGTGTAGTGTGTGTGTGTGTGTGTAGTGTGTGTGAGAGTGTGTGTGAGAGTGTGTGTGTTTGTGGTGTGTGTGTGTGTGTAGTGTGTGTGAGTGTGTGTGTGTGTGTGTGTGTGTAGTGTGTGTGTGTAGTGTGTGTGTATGTGTAGTGTGTGTGTGTGTGTATGTGTAGTGTGTGTGAGAGTGTGTGTGAGTGTGGGGTGTGTGTGTGTGTGTGTGTGTGTTTGTGGTGTGTGTAGTGTGTGTGAGTGTGTGTGAGTGTGTGTGTGTAGTGTGTGTGAAGTGTGTGTAGTGTGTGTGTATGTGTGTAGTGTGTGTAGTGTGTGTGGTGTGTGTGTGTGTAGTGTGAGTGTGTAGTGTGTGTAGTGTGTGTGTGTGTGTGTGTGTGTAGTGTGTGTGTAGTGTGTGTGGTGTGTGTGTGTGTGTAGTGTGAGTGTGTAGTGTGTGTGTGTGGTGTGTGTGTAGTGTGTGTGTGGTGTGTGTGTAGTGTGTAGTGTGTGTGTGTGTGTATGTTTGTAGTGTGTGGTGTGTGTGTAGTGTGTGTGTAGTGTGTGTGTGTAGTGTGAGTGTGTAGTGTGTGTAGTGTGTGTGTGTAGTGTGAGTGTGTGTGTATGTGTGTAGTGTGTGTGTAGTGTGTGTAGTGTGTGTAGTGTGTGTGTGTAGTGTGTGTGTGTAGTGTGTGTATGTGTGAGTGTAGTGTGTGTGAGTGTGTGTAGTGTGTGTGGTGTGTGTAGTGTGTGTGGTGTGTGTGTGTAGTGTGAGTGTGTAGTTTGTGTGTGTGGGGTGTGTGTGTAGTGTGTGTGTGTAGTGTGTGTGTACTCACCGATGTTGGGTGTTACTATAGTAAACGGGCTCAGGTAAGTCTTCCTCATATTCTGAGCAAGAGTGTTTGTATACTCCTCAAACTGTTGCAGAAGTGTCGCCGCCCCACCGTCCGTCTTCTGAATGAGCTCCCAGTGCCCACGTGTACCCGTTGACAGGATGGCACTGCCCACATGCATCAGGTGCTGCAGCAGTGAAACATCAGAGAGAATACACAGTGCTGAGGAACTTTGAAATGGCAGATATCAAGATAAAATCTCCCATTTTAACCTCTCTGGGTGTTATTCACAGACATGTACTGCGTATTACTGTCAATCTGCCCACATGACCTCATATTTACTTCCTGTTTGAGCTTCTAGAAGGTTTATACTGAAGTGAACATCAGGTCATGCTACACCGGTGCAGGGATCATGATTGTTAACTATGTGTGTGTGTGTGTACCTCGTTAAACAGCACGTCCTGTGTGGCGGTCAGGTTGAATCCGTGCTGGTTGCTCTCGTGTGTCAGTATCGAGCGCATCAGGTGATACGCTATTTTCACGTCGCTGCCGTAAAACTGTTTGGTGTTCTGTGTGGCGTTAAAAAGGAGCGCCGTTGTCCGCTGTACGTTACTGGAGTCCATCAGAGACGCGTTACGCATCAAACGCTCCGACTGCAAATATGAAAAGTCGTTAGAGGAACAGAAACGAGTGAAAACCCGTCAAGCGGTTCATGATGATACTCACCAGTGTCTTGAATTTACTGAAGCTCACAGACGTGCAGTTGAAGAGGTTTGGAGAGAGCCAGCCCTTGTGTTCATCACAGTGACGAATCGCCGTTCCTGCACAAACACATTTATCGACTTTCCAGTTCTGTGCTTCAGCCCACGACGCCACAAACTTCTCTGATAAACATCTCTTTCCACAATGTTCTCACTCAGCTCACATATTTACAGTTTATTTTACAACACAAATCATCAGAATTTCGGTCTCGTGTTGCGACTATGTTGAATAATTACAATACAAACTGTTGCGGTGATTAGATTCGATAATGAGTCATGTATTCATACCGATGGATCCTTTAGTACATGAAACCGCAGCCGGTAATCCAAACTTAGTCCTGGGCCACCAGATCCCTGCTTCAATCGCCTGAGGACAGCTGTCGTAGATGACTGTAATAAACCACACAAACACACATGAAACAGACGTGTTTTATCAATATAACTGTGTGACATTAATCACCTTTGTTGAACTCTGACCTTCACAACCACTGGACGAGACCTCTGCAAACGGATTATCACAGCGGTCACACTGACGACCTATGACCCCTGGCTTACACTGACACTGACCGCTGTCACGGTCACACGCCCGAGAAAAGGAGCCGACGGAGTAACAGTCACACAGCAGACACACGTCACTGCCCAGCGGACGAAAGTGATTATCCTTAAACACACAGAAACATCACATTAATCTTCTTCATTTACAGACACGAAATCACCAGTTATTTTTGCATATTGTTGGGCCTCACAGGTCGTGGTAATATTAACAGACTTCAGGAGTTTATTGTTGTGTTGTCTGAGTGAGTTTGACGCGGTAAATGTGACACGTGTGTGTGTGTTACCTTGCAGCGACACTCGCCGCCCGTCTTGTTACAGTCAGAGTCGAAGCCTTTAGCAGTGTCACAGTTACATGGACCGCACGATTTCTCACCCCACCAACCGCGAGGGCATGGCAGATCCATCCTGATACACACACACACACACATGTTAGTACACACATCAGTTGAATACAACAGACATTTTCAAGTGAAACAGGAAACTGTTCATTACTTTTTCTCACAGTACTGGCCAAAATAGATGCTGGGACAGTTGCACACGTATCCGTGGGCGGAGCTTGACTTCCTGCTGCATGCTGATTGGTGCTCACAGGGATTAAGAACACAGACATCAGTACAGTTGTTGCCATAGTAACCTGTTTAGAAAAATAAATACAGAAATTTGTGAATATAAAGTATTAGATGAGTTTATATCCCTATATATGGTATACACATATATACAGTATATATCTACTACAAGCATCACTTTATAAACAATGTATACATTAATATTTATATCACCCTATATGTATATCTATATATATACACATCGTAAACACAATATACAATATGCATATAACCCTATATGTGCCACTATATATACAAATATACAATATCTATATCACCCTATATGTGCCACTATATATACACTGCATATACAAATATACAATATCTATATATCACCCTATATGTGCCACTATATATACACTGCATATAGAAATATACAATATGCATATCACCCTATATGTGCCACAATATACACTACATATAGAAATATACAATATGTATATCAGCCTATATGTGCCACTGTATATACATTGCATACACAAATATAGAGTGTATATCTATATCAACCTATATGTATCACTATATATAGTCTATATCTATATCATATATATCTATAAACAGTATTCTGTATATTTATATTATCCTATATGTCTCCCTATCTGTACATTGCATATACAAATATACAGTATATATCTAAATCACCCTATACTGCATGTCTCCCTATCTGTACATCACATACACAAATATACAGAATATATATATTTCGCCCTATACTGTATGTATCCCTATATACCTGTATACATCATATACATCTACATCACTCTATATTTCTCCCTATATATACATCATACACAGTATATATCTTTATCACTCTATATATACATCATATACAGTATATATCTATATCACTCTATATGTCTCCCTATATATACATCGTATACAGTATATATATCTATATCACTCTATATGTCTCCCTATATATACATTGTATACAGTATATATCTATATCACTCTATATGTCTCCCTATATATACATCATATACAGTATATATCTATATCACTCTATATGTCTCCCTATATATACATCGTATACAGTATATATCTATATCACTCTATATGTCTCCCTATATATACATCATATACATTATATATCTATATCACTCTATATGTCTCCCTATATATACATCGTATACAGTATATATCTATATCACTCTATATGTCTCCCTATATATACATCATATACAGTATATATCTATATCACTCTATATGTCTCCCTATATATACATCATATACAGTATATATCTATATCACTCTATATGTCTCCCTATATATACATCATATACAGTATATATCTATATCACTCTATATGTCTCCCTATATATACATCGTATACAGTATATATCTATATCACTCTATATGTCTCCCTATATATACATCGTATACAGTATATATCTATATCACTCTATATGTCTCCCTATATATACATCGTATACAGTATGTCTATATCACTCCCTATATACATCGTATACAGTATATCTCTATATCACTCTATATGTCTCCCTATATATACATCGTATACAGTATATATCTATATCACTCTATATGTCTCCCTATATATACATCGTATACAGTATATATCTATATCACTCTATATGTCTCCCTATATATACATCATATACAGTATATATCTATATCACTCTATATGTATCCCTATATATCCGGCATATACATAGATATAAATTACACACATACTATATATAACTATATATATACATATATATATATATATATATATATATATATATATATATATATATATATATACAGCGTATACACAAATACACAGTATATATCTATCACCTAATATGCCTCCCTTTACATACGCCACACACACAAATATATACTATATTATATATACTGAATATACTATATGTATCCGTATGTACACAGTGTATACATGAATAAACAGTATGTGTATATATTTGAATCACACTGTATCATGATATATAAACACACTCACCGGTGTGACAGCTGCATGAATATGTGTCCCAGTCGTTGCGGCAGTAGCTGTGTTGCGGGCATGGGTTCGATCCGCAGGGGTCGGACAGACTGCAGCCTGACTCAACGTTCACAACATGAGCCTGAGGCATGCTGGGAAACACTGGACTGGAGGAGGAGTCACCCAAACGCAAACCCTGAACACAACACACACAGACAGGAACATCGAGTGTTAACTTCCACATACATTGACTAGTTCAAACTGTAAACATAAACCTCATAGGGGCAGGGTTGAGTTCGCCTGAAAATCATATATTAATTTTGAAAGATATACGTGTGTGTGGCAGCTGATTACCTGCATACATCCTCTGAATCCATTGATCACTTGATTCTTGCCTTCGATGACGCCGCCAACACTGAGAGACTTCATTTGAACTCCTTTTAACTTAGCGTCCAACTCCATCGACGACTACGCGCACACGCACACGCACGCGCACACACACACTCACTTTATTAGCATGACTACTACAGTTATTGGATTTTCAAACATCCTAAATGGCAGGTTATTTGAGCGACACGTCAACTTCTGCTTGAAATAATAGCGTGATGTTCTGTGTCATTACAGATATAGAGTGTCTCACCGTGTACAGACCGTTGTCGAGCGTCAGTGCAGCTCTGATCGCGCCCGCTGCAGGTCTGAACTCTAACTGTACATGATGCCAATGACCATCATCCACCGTGACATCATCAACACGAGACACTGTAGAGTCCTCGCCGCGCTGCACTGACATCACCACACAACCCTCACGCAACTGACAGAGAAACACACTTGAACTTAGAACAGCAGTCAGAAGAAACCATTGAATTTCATTTCCATTGTGACCTAAATAACCTTAAACTGATATACACATTTAAATGTAGAGATGTCCTGCCCAAACTCGTGTCACATTTCCTGGTGTTGCACTAATAATTCAATGTGAATCAGTTGTTTTAAGGTTTGAGTGTCGTGTTCTTCCACAAGCGGCCAGTAGGGGGGGTTATCGTAACACAAACACTCTGTGCACCTGTCTTCACCACTGAAGTGTGTGTGTGTGTGTGTGTGTGTGTGTGTTTGTGTTTACTTGGCTATAATTTGAAGTGTCCAGAAGTGAGTAAAACCTGACGCCACACACGCTGTCGACTGTGTATAACTTGCATTGAAGCCGACGGTTTCTTTTAAAGTCTGTGGTCACTGTAATAGGCTTTATTTAAAAACAACAGAAGTGTATGTGACGAGGAAGAGGGCGTGGCCGGGCCGTAAGGATGGACACCTGGTGATGAATCTTCCCAAACAGCCGGGAGGAGGCGGAGATGCCAGTTAAGGAGCGAGACAGTGATGCACGAGGTGTTATGTGTGTGCGTCAGTGTTTATGTTGTGTCTGATTGAAAGCCTTCTCCTCATTTCTGACAAGCAAGACACCTTTTCATTACAGAATGCATGTGTGTACCTGTATTGTGAGGTTGTGTTGTTGTACAGAGCTCATGTGTAGGATTGTCGCTCTTGGTTCACGTGTCCGAAACATGAACTCCAGGTGCCACGGAACAGTCACCACGACAGCCAGATTACTCCATGACAACAGACCGTTTCCCTGGAAATGCAACGGGTTCGGCATCACTGTAACAGATGGACAGAGAGATCATGAGCAGTGTGTGAAATCAGAGACCCTCCCCTCGAACTCCAAACACAGACGACGCACCTCTCTCGCAGTTGCGTCCTCCGAACCCCAGGGGGCAGTCACAGCTGAACGAGCCCCACAGATTCACACATGTGCCGCTGTTCAGACAAGGGTTGTTATTGCAGAAGTGACGTTTAGCTGAGCATCCTGGGAAAAGAGTGACATCATCAACACAAATTGCTACAAATTGCTAATCCAAAATAACAACAGCAAGTTTCCAGCGACATCATTTGTCGTAATTTGTATGTCCACACCGATCGCAGCCAATCAGAACATATTTGATGTTTAACGTACAGATATGAGTGGGATTTTGAAGCAATGGGCGGAGCTTCCCAGTGCAACGCGGCAGAAATACAATGCAAGCGATTAAATGTCCTGACACGTGTCGCCGTCGTGGCTGGTTAAATCTCCACATATTTTCATCAACAGTATGTTTCAATTAAAATAATGTCTTGCTAACACTTTACAATAAGATTGCATTCGTTAACATCAGTCAATAATAATAATAATAAAGTAGAGTGGAGGAGGACAGGGCTGGAACGATGCGTGCCCGGTCCCCAATCAGCCTGATGGGGGTGCACGAGGGATACAGGCGGCTGGTGACGACAGTTGGAGAGAGAGAGAATTACAGGCAGCTGCTCTGTGTGTGTTTCTGGTTCAGTTGATTATTAAACATTATTTATACTGTCAAGCCGGTTCTCGCCGCCTCCTTCCCCTTTAACCCGCTTACACTGGTGCCGAAACTTTTATTTATTTTATTTTATTTAATTAATTTATTTGACAGGGACAGTGTACATTAATTAGCATTGCTGCAAATGCACCAGAATTAGCCAAAAGGCTATTTTTCATCCATTGTCCCTGGACAGATCTTAATATTGTCTACCTTAAAAAGAAAAACAGCATTAAAACATTACAAGGAAAATACAAAATATAAAAACAATAAAACTCGTTAAATCCTTTAGATGAATACAGTGTACAAATGCACTATATTTTCAACATTAGGTTAAAATTAAATATAATAATGTTGAACACAGTTACCCAACAGGGACACAGATGGCAGCACGATCGGGTAGAGGGAAATTATATATACTTACTAATGCTGACATGACTGGTGTATTATAAACCAGTTTTTTAAGTGCTTTTTAAACAAAGTGTATGTAGTGAGTTCTCTAATATTCTGAGGAACAGAGTTCCAATCCTGTGCTGCTGAGACTGAAAAAGCATGCTGGCTGAATGCAGTTTTCCGCAAAGGAACAACACAGTCTCCTCGGGCCGACCCTCGTGTTAATCGCTGTGAGGGGTTCCTGATGTTTACAAACTTACTGAGTGGGGGAGATGACAAACCATAAATTATTTTATATAACAGACATAAGTTAGAATACTTGCTAACATTTTCCCAACTTAAAAGTTTATGCTTTTGTAATATGGCACAATGGTGAGATCTAAATGTTTTTTTATCTACAATTTTGATTGTTTGCTTGTAAAGTGACTAATGGTTTTAACGTTATTTTCTTTGCTTGTGACCATGTTGTAAGACAATAGGTGATGTGAGGCAAAACCATACTGTACATGAACATTTTGGCGGCCTCAGTTGAGAGGTGTGATCTTATAAAGCGAAAATTAGCGATATTGAATTAAACCTGGGAGGGAGGAGGGATGCCCGTTGTCCTCGACTCACCCAGGGGAGTGCCGCTGCTATCCACCGGGGGACGGAGTAGCCCGACCACACAGACGCGGAGAGCGGCGAGTGGGGAATGGACTCCCCGACCACCTGACGTGATTGCGCTGCTGCCATGGCAGAGGAGTGACCTGCCGTCCCCCAGAAATGTGGAGGGTCAATATGTCGATAGAAGACTGCCGTCCGCGAGCAGAGGAGGGTAGCGACTCCACGGCCTGAGGCAACGCATGGAGGAGTGTAGAGCGGAGGAGGGCCGGGGCATGTTTTTATGTCGTTAACAAATATTGTGATTAAAAACATTGTTGACGAATGAGCAGTGCTTTTATCTGGTCATTTAATTACTTGATAATCGCGGCATTTGTGCGCTCTCACCTGGTAGCGTTCCGTTATTAGCGATGAAACCCGCCATGTCGATTTGTCGGTTGTCGATGCGCAGGTCCTTCATGCAGCCGATGAACTGCCGGTTCTGAACGGGGAATTCCTCTGGGAGTTTGGGAACGCCGCCCAGCAGCAGCGGACCCGTCAGATCCAGAGACCTGTACGTAAAATAAACCATCACGTATTAGTACAAAATGTAAATGTCATTATTAGTTTGTAATGCGCATTTCTTCTCTCAAGACAGCGCAAGGTAGAGGTTGTGTTGGCGTTCTTCAGAACATTTTTGGAATTGTTAGTGACATCACAGACACGCCCTTACTTCTTGGATCCTGATTGGCTGCCCCTGGCGGCACATGAGTAATTTCCGATCACATGACCAAATCGCAGCGCAACGGACGTGTCACAGTTATCCACCGTTACCACGACAACCTTCTGATCGGACGGGCCCTGCGGAAGACCTGCGCGGTTCAGGACGGGCTGAGAGACAGACAGACAGAGAGACAGACAGGTCAGATGAGAGATTTCTTTAAAAATGTTGTGATTCATTTCATGACTATAAACCGGAACAATCATGTATGTTAATATTATAATCTACATATAATAACCGATTTTTAATATTAAAAGTTGTATATGCAAACATTATGAACTGACATGAACTACAGTGTATAAATGAACGTTATACAAGCTTATTATATAAAGTTAACATATAGCACTGAATTATCCTAAAATAATGAATCATGATCTCAGAACAGAATTCTGAAGGTTTCACGGGAATGTTTCTGTATAAATATAAAAACATGACACACATTTGTGTGAGTGGACAGATGTACAGAGCTCACAAACACAATAACTTAATGAGGGGTCACGACCTCTTTCAGACTGACCCCGCCGTCCAGGTCACACACACACACACACACACACACACACACACACACACACACACAAAGAGCTCCGCTGGAGACACACAGACATGTTTTACGAACTGAAGATGTCAAACCAAGAAAAATCACTCTGTTTGAATAAACCAATCAGAGTAGCTCGGGGGTGGAGTCTGAAGATACATTGGTCTGAGCATCAAGTAAGCCACACCCACTCCTAAAACCACACATGCATTAACTCTTTCATGTTACCATTGTGTGTGTGTGTGTGTGAGGGAGTGTGTGTGAGTGAGTGTGTGTGTGTGAGATCGCTGGTCTGTGGCTGAAGGGTTGCGTGTGTGAAATGTAGGACACATTCAGTGTGTGTGTGTGTGTGTGAATGACCTCGTCCTTTGTATTCAACTCCTTTAAGATGAGTGTCACACACGCACACAGATGGCCAGCCGTTGTGTGTGTTTGCGTGATTTCTCATGTTTGATTTGATGTTTGATGTTGTGTTGAGTAAATATGAGTTTCCAATCTGCACACACACACACACACACACAGGGGTCAGAGGTCAACTGGTGTTTGGAGTCAGTAGACACAGATGTGTGATTGTATTTTTACCCAGAGATCAGAAGATCTTTTACTAATATCGGCTGACTTCAGCACCTCTTGTTGCACTATATGCCAACGGTGTGAGTCCAAAAATGGGGGGAAACACTTTTTGTCTGTTGTTTTTCCAAAGTTGGCATGTCTATAACTCTAGAAGTCTTAAAGATATCTTAATATGCTTTTATATTCTGCTTCAGAATAAACTTTCCTTTTTGCTCCTTCATTTTCAAAGCCCTATATGGTTAAACCCCAGAGATACGGGGCTCTCAATGTGGCTCCATGCAGAAATATAATAACCATTTTTAATTGTCGAAAACCAAATGTGGGTCACATGGTATGAAGCTAGACTTTCTTATCCAACAAAACAAAAGTCTTAAATATAATGTTGAAATGTTTAAACTAGAAATGTATCTTTATTTACTTACATAAAACAATTTCAAAATGTAATTGACAAAACTTTACAAGTTACTAATGGAGCCACATTGAGAGCCCCGTATCTCTGGGGTTTAACCATATAGGGCGTTAAAAATTGAGGTACTAAAAGGAAAGTTTATTCTGAAGCAGAATATAAAAGCATATTAAGATATCTTTAAGACTTCTAGAGTTACAGACATGCCAACTTTGGAAAAACAACAGACAAAAAGTTTCCCCCCATATTTGGACTCTTTGGATAGTGCAACAAGAGGTGCTGAAGTCAGCCGATATTAGTAAAAGATCTTCTGATCTCTGGCTAAAAATATAATCAGGAGGCTGACACCTTCATAAGGTGATTTTTTGACCTGTAGTTTCACTCTTAAAGGCATAAATGGCCCTCTTAAAAATAATGTACAATCATTTATGTTCGTCTTTCTTCAAAAACTAAAACTTAAGACCTTTGAGATGTTTCATTCACATGTTGATAAACCTCACAGTGCTGTAGATTTCAACTCAATTATGTTTATTTAGCACACACACACACACACACACACACACACACACACACACACACAACAGCATTATGATTCAAAGTGACTTCCTGAATGAGTTGTGATGTCACATCCTGTGTGTGATCAGAGGAGCTTCAGTAATGATCTCTAACGGGTCACATGACACACCTTGTTATAATAGTGTATATGAACAGTGTGCCACTGGCCGTCACTGACTCCACCCACGATGAAGGGCGACACCGTTGTCTTCGTTTCACCTGCAGGGGTCAAAAGGTCAGGTTAGGTAGAAAGACTTAAACACAATGGATCATGATCAAGTGATAAAATGTGAATGAAATGTGTTACAGTGTGAGTTCGGTTCTGTCCCGTCTCCGTGTTTACCTGCGGAGAACGTGAGCTGGATCTGTTGATGAACGATCTCCAGCGCGATGAAGTCATGTTTCGTGTTAAAGCGTCCGTTATACATCAGCAGACCGTCGGGTTCTCCAGTCGCAAACCTGCACGCACAGTCCACGCTCAACCTTTACATGTTCACATCATTAAACTTTATTACAGAACTCTTTAATGATTTCAAAATCACGACTTCATTTGATCCTTATTTTAAACGCATTTTTATTTGTCATGTTTTATCATTTTCATTTAATGTCATTTATTTTATTATATAAATCATATATTTTAATATAACAACATTGTAGCGTAACTTTAATATAATAATAATGCATTATAAAATTACCCTTTACATTTATTTGATTCAGAATTTAAATTCAATTTAGCTTAATTTTAGTTATAATTTATTTATTTTATATATAAACAGTATATCATTTTAATATAATATTTGATCATAATTTTTATATATTAATATTCTTTTAATTTGCTTTTTAACTATTTTATTCAGAATTGCAATTGAATTTACATTTTATTTTAACATTATTATTTCATGAATTTTTATATATAAATATATTATTTGAATATAATAATGTGTGATGGTTTATTTGTTGAGTGTTGCTGTAATGTTGCCGTGGGGTTTCGAGCTGTTGACCTGGTTACCGAGGAGAATAATCACATCTCCAGAGACACACACACACACTCGTACACACACACACACACACACACACACACACCCACTCACACACACACCCACCCACTCACACACACACACACCCTCTCTCACATACACTTACACACACTCTCATACACACAAACACACACACACACTCTCATACACACACACA
>JAVLUX010000058.1:797500-872500 GCA_032164185.1 Moxostoma hubbsi | reverse complement strand
TCTGTGTGTCTTTGAGGTTGTGTGTGCTAAAGCAAAAGGTAAACGCATTTGAATGACGCGTCTGATGGGGGACGGCGCTCGCCAGTAATTCAGAAGAAGAGGGTTCATTTTACGGTACATGAACATTCGGAAGCAACATGCCGATTTCCCGTGTGATCATGTTAATTCAGCTGACATCAGAAGTGGTTTTTGAGATTAGTTTCACTAAATCCTCTTTTAATGACTGAGTTCAGAAAGTTGCTGTTGTATAATAAAGTCAATCCTGATTCCTCAACAATCTGACCCCTTTAAAGCTTTTAAAAAGCAAATCACTCCATCACTTGAAACTGAAGAATCGCTACAAACCGCCTCAAAGCAAGAACATTCCCTCTCCATGGCGAAAGCTTCATTAGTCCTGCAGCGTCTCAGCGCAAAACACACAGTGAATACACACGCTAAACAGATTACTGACAGAGCATTCATCAGCAAACAAGCGTGAGAAACAGACAGAAAGAAAAGAACAAAGAGCGAGCGGAGAAAAGCCCGTATCCGGAAACTGCGTCTGTTTTCATCTCAGAGTGACAGTTCAACACCGTCTCCAACTCGCGCTGTTGATTTACTGTCAGCGATGACGAGATGCTAACCAGCGCTACACACCGCTCAAATATCTGAGACAAATAAACACAACAATGATGATGTACTTCAGAGACCCCAAACACACATTCAGATGTTTTACTGACAGAATATAAACCTCTAAAGACGAGTACACTTCTGCACGGGATCCTGAAACATCCCCTTTCTGATCCGGAATAATCAGTTAATGCTGATACACACATACATGTTACACTTCAGTTTCATGGTAATGCTGTCTTTATGAGATATTAATGTCCACATATATGAACATAAACACAGAGACAGTTTATTAATCAAACAACAATAAGATACATTACAAAAACTGCTCTGGAATATTATAATCAAACAGTGTCACTTTTGTAAAGAAGGGAAGTCATTTAAGTAGTTTTGTTACATTTGGTTACTTTAATAAAAATATTAGTCATTTAAGTAGTTTTGTTACATTTGGTTACTTTAATAAAAATATTAGTCATTTAAGTAGTTTTGTTACATTTGGTTACTTTAATAAAAATATTAAGTAATTTAAGTAGTTTTGTTACATTTCGTTACTTTAATAAAAATCTTAGTAATTTAAATAGTTTTGTTACATTTGGTTACTTTAATAAAAATATTAGTAATTTAAGTAGTTTTGTTACATTTCAATACTTTTTAAAGTCCAGTAGTTTAATTATTTTCATATATAACTTTTCTGGTATTCTTTAAAAAAGTAATGAAATGTAACAAAACTACTTAAATTACTAATATTTTTATTAAAGTAACCAAATGTAACAAAACTACTTAAATGACTAATATTTTTATTAAAGTAACCAAATGTAACAAAACTACTTAAATTACTAATATTTTTATTAAAGTAACCAAATGTAACAAAACTACTTAAATTACTAAGATTTTTATTAAAGTAACCAAATGTAACAAAACTATTTAAATTACTAATCTTTTTATAAAAGTAACCAAATGTAACTAATTAAACTACTGGTCATTTCATTACTTAAAAAAAAAAAAAAAAACACCATTAATTTAAATAGTTTTGTTTCGTTTCATTTCTAAAAAAATAAATAAGTGTATGATTTTTTATGTTATATTTTATTAACTTTAAAAAAGTAGTTTTTAATGCAAGTAGTTTTGTTACATTTCCTAACGTTTTTATCGTCATTGTTCAGTTGTTCAGTGTTCTGGTCTGCATTTGAAATGTTGTTGTTTGATGATCAATGACTGTGTTTACTCGTCATCTGTCAGATGTTTGGATGCAATAAATACTCACGTGAGTGTGATGGTGAAGTGAAATCTCTGTCGAAGGCCTTTGAATGTGATGAAGGAGTGAGGCGGGAAGTTTCTGGAGCTCATGAGACAGAAGGGTTTGTCAAACGCTCCAGCGGGACACTCGCACTTAAAACCCCCCACCAGCAGATTGAGACACGTCCCACCGTTCCGACACACACCGTCAGCACAGCGCCCCGAACGGGACGAGATCTCACAGCGTTCACCTGAGACAGAGACAGTCCAGATATTAAAGTGTGATGTTATCAAACACATCGTAGGAAGTGTGAGTGTATTCTCATCGAGACAAAGCTGGCACTGTTCGACACACAAAAGATGATTTGCCACGCTCGTCATAACAGAAACATTTGTCAGTGTGCCAATCAAACAATGCCAACTTCACACAAACCTTCCCTCTCTTTCCAGTGTGTAATGAAATATTGATGTGGTGTGTGTTGGATTTTCTTGCGCTCTGTTAAAGGTCTTTGAAGGGAAATGAGGTCACGGCGTTAAATACGGCCTTCACTTCAAAGCGCATCAGATCTCGCCTCATACATATTCATACAACACTCGCAGAATGATCCGCAGAGAACTTCAGTGTGAAGCGTCAGAATAACCGCTTTCACTCGCGCCGTCTGCCTTCATTAAAACTACACGCACAGGTCAAACCACACCGCTCATGAACAACACATTCACTTCACTCATGTCACGCGCTCATTAAACTCTCATTTGCATCCTCATTTAAATAACTAATGAGCCAAAACTCAAAATTAAACTCTCAGACAAAAAATGAATATTTTTGTGGTTGATGAAGCTGCACTGAAAATGACGTTTTAAGATTTCTATAAACTACATCAAGATACTCAAACAAGTAGTTCCACGTAACACTATTAAAGGCATTTCCCTTTAAACCATCTTACTGATTTAAAATACAGCAGTGACACAATGAGATAATCAAACTTCATATAACACTTCCTTTTAGTTTGGGCACTTTCATGTCCTAGAGGTAGATTTTTATTTTTGTTATATGATGGTCTCATTAAAACTGACTCCCCCCCCCCCCATTAAAGTGTTTTTGAAGTTGAGATAAAATATCAGACAAAACAGAACAATCAAGGGAAATATCACTTGTAAGCTGTAAAAAGTGTGAAAATATGATTTAATTGTGTGTATTTAGGACACATGAAATTAACCTCAGCAAGACAAAGGAGTCGGTCATTTTATTTGAAAAACATTAAAAATGTCTGTAAGAAGTTCGCAGACATGAAAAGAGCAAGCGGAAGATGGCGAATCAAACTCCAACAGTATTTTTATTTTACAACTCAAAATCACGCTTTTCAGCGGGAACAATACAGCACAGTCACTGGGTGTGTGGGGGTGGCTCTCTCTCCCCTTCATGGGCGTCTGCCTCACCCTTAAATCCGTCTCCAACTCTCACTGCAATGATAAACAGCTGTTAGAGTCAATCACTGACAGGTGATGATCCTTACCATTATCATCTCCTGATCTCACTCTCAATTCACAAGCTGGCACATAACCACACCCCCATCACCACATACCGCCACCACTCGACTTAGGCCAGGGAGCCATCCCATCTGCACCCCCAGCCTGTAGACCACCTCGAACTTAAACGGCTGAAGAGCCAGATACTAACGTGTGATCCATGCATTGGTATCCTTCATGTGATGGAGCTACTGGAGTGGGGCATAGTTTAAACAGGGGGTGAAAACCTGTGCCAGTAGGTATTACCGATGGGTGAGTTCTGCCCATTTAATGGCCAGACACTCCTCCCTCAACAGTGCTGTACCTCGCCTTTCGCTAAAAGCTTCTGGCTGATGTACATCATCGGGTGCTCCTCCTCTTGACAACCTGGGACAACACGGCTCCCAACCCCCTGTCCGACGCATCGGTCTGTAAAACAAAAGGGAAAGCAAAATCCGGACCATGTCACAAAGACCCGCCACAAATTGCAGCTTTCACCTGCATAAAAGCCTGTTAGCATGGCAACGACCCCTGTACCGGGTCTAGGGCTACCATTTTAGTGAGATCAGTCAGTGGGCTGGTGAAGTCTGAATAATTAGACATGAACCTACGATAATAGCCAGCAAGCCCCAGGAATTGTCTCACCTGCTTTTTGGTCTTGGGTCTCAGGCAGGCTGCAATCACTGCAGCTGTATCAATTTTGGGAAGCACCTGCCCATGACCCCCAGATACCATACCTCCACCCGTTCTATTGCACACTTCTTGGGGTTTGCCATGAATCCCGCCCATTGCAACGACCTCAGAACTGCCCTCAGGTGCTGCTGCCAATCTTTACTGTATATTGGGCGAAGGCAAACAGGTAGCCGTGCTCGCCAATGGTCAGCGAGTGGAAGTGTTGGCGCTGTTGCTCAGGTGTCCGGCCAAACCGCTGCAGGATGGCTTTCAAGTCAGCGTATACCAGGAGGTTCTCGGTAGGTAACTGCTGCACCACGAGTTGGGCAGAGATATTAAACGGACTGTCCACTGGGTGCTCGGCCATCCGCAGCCAACCGCTGTCCACTCAAAGAGCTCCAGGAAGGCCTACGGATCATCTTGGGGGCCCATCTTGACAAGCGGAACATGGGGCGGGTGGTCATGGGTTCCAGGGTTGCAGCATCAGCCCCCCCCTGGGGCAGAAAGCTCCAGAGCACCTGCCGGTTCTCCGCTTGGGCCTGGTAGAGCGCGATTAACCGTTGCTCCTGTTCTGCACCCAGCTCGAGGAGGGCCTGATGCAGTGACTGGTGGATGCTGGCGAGGGTCTTGAAAGCGTCCTCCAGAGGTGAGGCATCCATGGTGGCATTCTTCCTCCTAAATCCTGGGTTTCAGCACCAGTGTAACTAGTTTGCAAAGAGGTGACAGGAGGAAGCAGGAGACGGCGAATCAAACTCGAAAGGCGTTTTTATTTTACAACTCAAAATTATGCTTTTCAGCGGCAACAATTCGACAGTCTCTGGTTGTGTGTGGGTAGCTCTTTCTCCCCCTCACTGACATCTGGCTCGCCCTTAAATCGTCTACAACTCTCACTGCCATGACAAACACCTGTTAGAGACAATCGTTGACAGGTGATGATCCTTACAGTTCTCATCTCCCAATCTCGCTCTCCATTCACAAGCCAGTGCTCGACCACGCCCCCACCACCACAATGTAATTGTGACGTCATTTCCAGCACAGAATTCTATTAACATAAAGAATTTAAGATGTACTGGAAATGAATTTCTCCTGTGATGCATGAACACACACTGTTGGACATTGACAGTAGACAAATTAAATCAACTAGTGCGAGTGTGAAAAATGAGACTTTACTTTCTAGAAGTCCAGAGTTATAAAAGTGCCTGAAGTTGAGGAAACACTCATACATATAATCAAGAAGAAGTGTTTAATAATCTTACAGCAATACTTCTGGAAGAAATCATGTTGTTATTACTGGATAAGCTCCAGTAGATTTAGATTCATGATCAGATCTTGAGTTCAGTGCGAGATATATGAGATGCTCAACATCTACACAACTCACATGTATTATTAAAACACACACACACACACACACACACACACTTGTTCTAGCGGCAGTATGAATGATTCATCTTATGTAAACGAACAGATCTCATGAGAGACAAGACGAGATGAGTTTCTCTAATACACGCTTATCTCATGCTACTTCACAACATATTAACATTTTAGGTTTAGAACAAGATTATGGTGAGTAAATGATGACAGATTTTCCATTTTTGGGTGAACAATGCCTTTAAAAACGCACTCATGCACACACGCACTCACACACACACACACACACACTCAGAGGAGCAGCTGGCTGCTCAGCAGGAGATAGACAGATAGAGAGAGACAGTGCTTATAGACTTTATCCTTCCTAAACACACACACACACACACCACATTTAGTTTCATTTTTAGCTCCTACACACCTGAACACCTACAAAACGCTCTTATGTGAAAAGCCCACCTACACACACTCTCTCTTTTACACACACACACACACACCTCAGCAGATCTTATGTAATGATTGTATGTGGGCAGTGACATTCATCATGCTAACAGACCACTGAACACACACACCTATATGACACAATTCATCTGTAAGATTACACTCAGAAGCATTTGAACATCAGCAGGAGCAGAAACGTGACGATGACCTCCTGTAAAGTAAATTAATAATGTTTCTCAGGTTCTTCTACTGTAACACATCACAGAACCACAGAATATATGAGGACCAACAGTCTTCAGTGTTATAATCAATTCACACAAGTGTTAATGGTAATGTAACACCTCCACTACACGTCTGACAGACATTTCTATTGTACAGAAACGGTTTGGAACGCCAGAACTTGTGATTCTAGAACATGAGCATCAGTGTTCGGTGATTCTACAACACTAGATCTCAAGAGACCAGCTGAACAGATGTGATATTTCTCTCTGCCAATGTTTTTCATCTGATGTAGAGTGAAACGTTTATTCCTGAGGGGGTCTAACAATTAAAGTTGCTCTCATTCAATCACATTTCAACTCTAAATTAAAATTCACCTCACTACATCACATAACATCTCATCAAATCTTACCTTATTAGATCACATGCCATCACATCAAATCTAGCTGTCCTCTTATTACATAGCATAACATCTGATCCCATCTCACCTCATCACATTTTATCACATCTCATCTCACCTCATCACATCTTATCACATCTCATCTCACCTCACCTCATCACATCTTATCTCTCATCAGATCTTACCTTATCACATGTCATTACATCTCACCTTATTACATCACATCCTTTCACATCTTCCCTTATCACATCATATCACACCTCATCCCATCAGATCTTACCATATCACATGTCATTACATCTCACCTCATTACATCATACCACATCTCATCTCACCTCATTACATCACATCACATGCTTTCACATCTTCCCTTATCTCATCACATCTTACCTTATCACATCACATCTTCCCTTATCTCATCACATCACACACATTCACATATTCCTTTATCTCATCACATCTTACTTCACCTCATCACATCACATCACATCTCATCTCACCTCATCACATCACATCTTCCCTTATCACATCTTATCTCATCACCTCATTACATCACATCACACACATTCACACATTGCTTTATCTCATCACATCTTACCTTATCTCATCATATCACATCTCATCTCACCCATCACATCACATCACACACATCTTACCTTATCTCATCATATCACATCTCATCTCACCCCATCACATCACATCACACACATCTTACCTTATCTCATCATATCACATCTCATCTCACCCATCACATCACATCACACACATCTTACCTTATCTCATCATATCACATCTCATCTCACCCATCACATCACATCACACACATCTTACCTTATCTCATATCACATCTCATCTCACCCATCACATCACATCACACACATCTTACCTTATCTCATCATATCACATCTCATCTCACCCATCACATCACATCACACACATCTTACCTTATCTCATCATATCACATCTCATCTCACCCATCACATCACATCACACACATCTTACCTTATCTCATCATATCACATCTCATCTCACCCATCACATCACATCACACACATCTTACCTTATCTCATCATATCACATCTCATCTCACCCCATCACATCACATCACACACATCTTACCTTATCTCATCATATCACATCTCATCTCACCCCATCACATCACATCACACACATCTTACCTTATCTCATCATATCACATCTCATCTCACCCATCACATCACATCACACACATCTTACCTTATCTCATCATATCACATCTCATCTCACCCATCACATCACATCACACACATCTTACCTTATCTCATCATATCACATCTCATCTCACCCATCACATCACATCACACACATCTTACCTTATCTCATCATATCACATCTCATCTCACCCATCACATCACATCACACACATCTTACCTTATCTCATCATATCACATCTCATCTCACCCCATCACATCACATCTTACCTTATCACATCTTACCTTATCTCATCACATCACATCTCATCTCACCTCATCACATCACATCTTACCTTATCACATCTTATCTCTCATCACCTCATCCCTTCAGATCTTACCTTATCACGTCATGACATCTCACTTCAATACATAATCACATCTTACATTATTATATCTCAATACATCACATGACATCTCATATCTTACCTTATTTACATTTACATTTAGTCTTTTAACAGATGCTTTTATGCAAAGCAAATTACAAATGAGACACATAGCAAGCAATTTCTCTTCACATCTTACCTTATCACATCACATATGATCTCATTATACAGATGGATTTATGTTGTTTAAGTTTGGTGTATTTAAATTGTCTTATTGCGTAAAAAATGTTGTTTTATTGCCTAGTTTTGTTTAAACAAATATGTTGTCTTATTGCATAGTTTTGTGATATTATGTTGCTCGAAATAAATCAAATCAATCAATTATATCTTACCTTATCACATAACACCTCATCACATCCTACTTCATCACAACTCACCTCATTACATTTCATCACATCTTACATTATTACATTTCATCATATCTTAACTTATTACATCACATAACATCTCATCATGCTGCATATTACCTTCTCTCATCCCATTAGATGTCATCACATCTCACCTCATTACATTTCATCACATCTTACTTTATCATGTTACATTATTATATATCAATGTCTCATCACATCTAATCACATCTCACCTCATCACTTCTAATCTTTTATCATTTATTAATCACTATGATTAAAAAAACTCTCTGTTCTGTACAAACTCTCAAACTGGTCTTGAGCTGAACTCATTGGTTAGATAAATGTGCTGAGTGTCTGGAATATAAAAGCATTTCTTCATAATGTCCTGAGCGGAAAAGCAATCAAAACATACCTGCAGGGCTATCTCACACTGAGGTTATGACTGCTACACGCCGATCTAAAAATACTCCACAAATATCTTCCCTCATAGACCTTCATGAGGCTCATATGAGAATAACCTATATTTCAATATTTCATATGCTTGAGAATATGACAACACACATGTCAAGTTGTATTTAAGTTATGTGTGTGTGTGTGTGTGTGTGTGTGTGTGTGTGAGATTGAAGAGGCTCCGCCCCCTCCTCACCTGTGTAGTCGTGGAGACACTCGCAGGTGAAGCCGCCCTCGTGACTGCGGCAGATGCCATGAGCACCGCAGGGTTTGGAGTAGCACAGGTCAATTTCCGTCTCGCAGTAGTCTCCTGTAAACCCGACCGGACACCGGCAGCGTAGACCTGCGATCGGGTGGATGGGGCGGAACAGGATGGTGTCAGACGCCACGAACGGTGCTAAACTGTCGAACTTCAGCACAGAAACACACTTCATGTAGTTCTCGCACGGTTCGCGCAGGCAGATGTTGTCGTCGAAAGGAAGCACTTCCTGCAAGGAGATCTGCGCCAACAGACTGCGGTTGAGATACAAGCGCTCCTGCAGCTCCTCTGAACCGAAGAACTCCACGTCGCTTCCACTACTGCGACCCAAACGGGCGGGACTGACTCCACGTCCTCGTGACCCCTCACCCGGCATCGCCACAGACAGACTGACGTTCAGAATCCCGGCCTTGACGTCCGTGTCATCCTGGATGTTGAAGACCACAACGTCTTCGTGGGACGCAGAGAGAACGCGGGCCACGCCCTCCAGGAACTGAGCCAATAGGAGCGAGAGGAAGTGCTCCTGCGACGTGTTGGCCAATCGCAGCGTGATGCTGTTAGACAACATTTCATCAGTGATGATGGTGACCTGCAGCAGACACTGAGCCGACACGGAGTGAACCCCGTCTATAAAAGAGAAATACAGAATAAATCATGGAAAACAACAGCAATATGAGATCTTTAAAACTAACTGACCTTATTCTGACCAGTTCAATAGACTAGTTGAATTGTTGGTCATCAAGACCCTTATAACTACAATGTACATCTTAATTGATCCATCGCAAGAATCGCAGCTTAAAAACATTACTGACAAATGTAAATGTAAAGTTAGTCTAAACTAGTCAACATTTACCAAAGTGGGCAGGAATCAGCAAACGTTCAGTTGAACAATAATGAGTCTCTAGTGTGAAGCAACTTCCTGTTATTCACCGAACAAGCGTTGTTTTCTGCCAAACAATCTAACAGTGATCGCTAATTGACCGAGCACAGATCCAATCCAGCGAGATGCAAATAAACAGCATTAATCCGCCGCTCAACGGGCCTGCCAATAAACATCTGATCTCGATCCAGAACACCATTCCAAACACACGGAGAGGAATGCTGGGAACCACAGCGCGAGACGAGAGCCAGGTTACAACAAAATACACTTAATCAAATCAAACGCAGCCTCACACACACACACACTGATGTATTGAGTTTAGGAAGCATCAGGAACATTACTGACACACAGTTGCAGATGAACTTACACGCCACAGAATAAAAGCAGATCATATTGATATGAAATGACACAAGCATGAGTAAATGATGACAGAAATAACTCTCTTAACCTGTAAACCAGTAACTCACACATTCATCGTTTATTCACTATTAATGAATTGTGTTTTAAAACTCAAACGACAGATTCTCATCATAATAATTACAGCCAGTCAGACCAGCAGTCAGACCAGCAGCCAGACCAGCAGTCAGACCAGCAGTCAGACCAGCAGCCAGACCAGCAGTCAGACAAGCAGTCAGACCAGCAGCCAGACAAGACCAGCAGTCAGACCAGCAGTCAGACCAGCAGTCAGACCAGCAGCCAGAACAGCATTCAGAACAGCAGTTAGAACAACAGTCAGACCAGCAGTCAGACCAGTAGCCAGACCAGCAGTCAGACCAGACCAGCAGCCAGACCAGCAGTCAGACCAGCAGCCAGACCAGACCAGCAGTCAGACCAGCAGCCAGACCAGCAGCCAGACCAGCATTCAGAACAGCAGTTAGACCAGCAGTCAGACCAGCAGCCAGACCAGCAGTCAGACCAGCATTCAGAACAGCAGTCAGACCAGCATTCAGAACAGCATTCAGAACAGCAGTCAGACCAGCAGCCAGACCAGCATTCAGAACAGCAGCCAGACCAGCAGCCAGACCAGCAGCCAGACCAGCAGTCAGACCAGCAGTCAGACCAGCAGACAGACCAGCAGTCAGACCAGCAGACAGACCAGCAGTCAGACCAGCAGTCAGACCAGCAGCCAGACCAGCAGCCAGACCAGCAGACAGACCAGCAGACAGACCAGCAGACAGACCAGCAGTCGTTGCGTGTGTGGAGATCACTGAGACATACATGTTTAAGAGTGAACACAAAAGCTGCACACGCACAGAGAAATCAGGCCAATGAGTCGAACAGTTTACAATGTTACAGTAACCCACTTACACACACACACTCAAGAACACATACATGAAGAGCAGTCATACAGACAGAGAGACAGACAGACAGAGATACAGACAGACAGAGATACAGACAGACAGAGATACAGACACAGACAGACAGACAGACAGAGATACAGACAGACAGATACAGACAGACAGAGATACAGACAGAGAGACAGACAGAGATACAGACAGAGACAGACAGACAGAGAGACAGACAGACAGACAGACAGAGATACAGAGAGACAAAGAGACAGACAGAGACAGACAGACAAAAAACAGACAGAAAGACATTGAGAGAACCACTAATCACCACCACGAGGAGGTTACCCCATGTGACTTTACCCTCCCTAGCAACCAGGACAATTTGGTTACACCATGTGACTCTACCCTCCCTAGCAACCGGGCCAATTTGGTTACCCCATGTGACTCTACCCTCCCTAGCAACCGGGCCAATTTGGTTACCCCATGTGACTCTACCCTCCCTAGCAACCGGGCCAATTTGGTTACCCCATGTGACTCTACCCTCCCTAGCAACCAGGACAATTTGGTTACCCCATGTGACTCTACCCTCCCTAGCAACCGGGCCAATTTGGTTACCCCATGTGACTCTACCCGCCCTAGCAACCGAGACAATTTGGTTACCCCATGTGACTCTACCCTCCCTAGCAACCGGGACAATTTGGTTACCCCATGTGACTCTACCCTCCCTAGCAACTGGGACAATTTGGTTACCCCATGTGACTCTACCCTCCCTAGCAACCGGGACAATTTGGTTACCCCATGTGACTCTACCCTCCCTAGCAACCGGGACAATTTGGTTACCCCATGTGACTCTACCCTCCCTAGCAACCGGGCCAATTTGGTTACCCCATGTGACTCTACCCTCCCTAGCAACCGGGCCAATTTGGTTACCCCATGTGACTCTACCCTCCCTAGCAACCGGGCCAATTTGGTTACCCCATGTGACTCTACCCTCCCTAGCAACCGGGCCAATTTGGTTACCCCATGTGACTCTACCCTCCCTAGCAACCGGGCCAATTTGGTTACCCCATGTGACTCTACCCTCCCTAGCAACCGGGCCAATTTGGTTACCCCATGTGACTCTACCCTCCCTAGCAACCGGGCCAATTTGGTTACCCCATGTGACTCTACCCTCCCTAGCAACCGGCCCAATTTGGTTGCTAAGGAGACCTGAAGTAATCTCTTTTGACTGTTCGATGCACCCTACGACTGCTTTGTTCCCGTCATACTATAATACAGTAGTAATATTTTAAATAGTATACAGTACAGTGTGTGCAGAAACTGCCCTTCTTAGGGTGATCAATGACTTATTGATGGCGGCGGACGCTGGAGAGTGCTCCATTTCAGCGTCGCTTGATTTCACTGCAGCGTTTGATACAGTTGATCATCCAGTTTTAATTGATAAATTGAAGAGATGGGTGGGAATATCTGGGGTGGATTTAGACTGGTTTGTTTCCTACTTGATAAATAGGAAACTTCTAGTGTCTGCTGGAGATGAGATGTCGTCCTCTTCAAATATAAATTCAGGTGTTCCGCAAGGATCACTGTTAGGGCCAATATAGTTTTCACTATATAAGTCACAGCTTGGTTCTGTGATTCAAAATCACAACATTAATTTCCTTTGCTATGCAGATGAATACAAATACAGTTTTATTTGTTGTTGAATCACAATGGTCGGCCTAATTTAAGTGTTCAAGACTGTACAGCAGCTTTGCAGAACTGTGTCGTGTAATTTTCTCCAGTTAAATTCTGATAAAACAGTGTTTGTTATAATCGGTCATGGTTTCAAACTGTGTGTCATGTCTAAAACACACTTTATTTTCACTATAAAACATTAACTGAGCTGCAGTGTGTTAATGTCAAAATATACATGAAACAATCTCAACCTGACCCACAATGCACTGCTCCACCTCAACACTGTAATAGACCCATCAAGAGTCCAATCAAAGAGGACAAACCCACACACTCACACACACACACACACACACTCACTCACTCACTCACTCACTCACTAGCACACACACACACACACACACACACTCACACACACATACTCACACACACTCGCACGCACACACAAACCCACACACGCACGCACACACACTCACGCACACACACACTCGCACGCATGCACGCACACACAAACACACACACACACACGCACGCACACACACACACACACTCACACATGCGCACACACAGATTATTGATAAGAAATGAAGGAATGAGACTCTGCACAAGAACAGCAGATCAAAACTCAAAGTCAAACTAATATTAGAAAACAGGAAATTCTGACTCTCAATTCTGATTGGATGAGACATATTTGAAGTGGCTCTACTGTCAACACAAAAATCTGCTATCATCAGAATCACTTTAAATTCATCATGAATTTCCACAAACCATCAAAACTCCCAGAATTCCACTGAGATTCAAGAGCAACGCTTCAAAGAGAATGCCTAATGGAGCCGAGGTCGAGTGACCTACATAAGACAGAGAGAGAGAGAGAGAGAGAGAGAGAGAGAGAGAGAGAGAGAGAGAGAGACAGACAGACAGACACTGAGAGATAGAGACAGACAGACACTGAGAGACAGACAGACGCACACTGAGAAAGACAGACAGACAGACAGACATACAGAG
Source organism: Moxostoma hubbsi (assembly GCA_032164185.1). NCBI lineage: Eukaryota > Metazoa > Chordata > Actinopteri > Cypriniformes > Catostomidae > Moxostoma > Moxostoma hubbsi. Next base: position 858,533 of record JAVLUX010000058.1, on the reverse strand, counting down.
AGACAGACAGACGCTGAGAGAGACAGACAGACAGACAGACACTGAGACATACAGAGACTGAGACAGACGCACACTGAGAGAGACAGACAGACACTGAGAGAGACAGACAGACAGATACTGAGAGAGACAGACAGTTATAATTAAGAGTAGGTGATAACTCGTGTCACTCGTGATTTCTGACACTGTTAGCGCTCTATAATCGATACTTAGTGTCATTTATAAAGGGACTGATTGCGCTTATCTTGTTGCTATGGTAACTACATTCCTGCTCTCACATGGTGCCACGCCCCTCTCTGAAATGGACCAATCAGAATCAGGCAGGCCTGCATATTCATCAGTTATCAAAGCTGCAGCAGGTGTGTGTGTGTGTATGTGTGTGTGTGTTGCCATGGGCGTCGGGTGTCATGGGAACCAAACGAGCATTACCTCCACCTGAGCTCAGTGTGGAACAGAGTGTGCTCAGCAGGGGGTGGAGCTAATCAAGCCTCATCGGCCAATCAGAGTGCAGGAGTCCCATCTAATCGAGACCCACCCGTCACCGTAATGTATTATTAAAGTCTTGAACATTTCATGAAATACTGAAATCATGAATCATCATAATTTAAACTGTAAAACTGTCTGAAGATATAGTGATTTCACAACAATTATTCACATCAATTTATCTTGAGACTGTAGTTTTAAAAGTTCTTTAACTTGACACGTTATCTTAGAAATGTGGCGAGATGAGGCACAGCGGTCAAAGACGTCCATTTAGTGCATGTTTACAGGGAAACTACTATAAACCAGTGACGATGAAATCAACCCAACATAAATCAGACCCCAGAATGATCCGTGTATTTACAGTCATGAAGACATAATCATCACTCATCATCTCTATATGAGAATAAATCCGATTGATATTCCAGTCTAAACTCTCTCTCACACACTCCTACGCAACACATTTCCCTTCTGTCACACACACACACACACTGTTCTGCATCTCAGAGTGCTTCAGAAAGACCTCAAGAAACTTCTCTTTCAAACATGAAGAAGGGGCGGGGCATATCAAAGGACTCCTCCTCTTTTATCAGAGCCAATGGACAGTCATGATCCATGATTTGCTGATCACATTCCCATTCTAGAGATCTGTTGTGAGCTCTTCCCATTCTGATTGGACAGAAATCTGTGTAGTGCAGTATGAGTCATCAATATTTCCAGAAGAGAAAACTCATTTTAAATACATAAATCCAAGAACTCAAAGCTAAAAGAAGCAAAACACTGTTTACACTACAAATTAAAGCTGTAGTTTGGATTTTGGATTAAGCAGGAAACAAGAACACAAATGCACACACACACACTCACACACACACACTCACACTCAAACACACACACACACTCACACACACACTCAAACACGCACACACTCACACACGCACACACACACACACACTCAAACACGCACACACTCACACACTCAAACACGCACACACACACACACACTCAAACACGCACACACGCACACACACTCACACACGCACGCACGCACGCACACCCAACACACACACGCACACACAACACACACACGCACACTCAAACACACACGCACGCACGCACACACTCATACCCACACACTCATACCCACACACTCATACCCACACACTCATACCCACACACTCATACACACACACTCATACAGACACACTCATACAGACACACTCATACAGACACACACACAGACACACACACACACAGACACACACACAGACACACACACACACAGACACACACACAGACACACACACACACAGACTCACAGACACACAGGATGTTTCCTGGGTCATTTGTATTTATTTGTGGCCACTCATCAGCCTCTCACACACACACACACATTCTTCACATTACTCTTCATTATGGAGGCCGTCCAGGAGGCCTGGAGATCCCAAACCATTAGCATGTTAAAGCCCAGCGGCCTGTTACACTCACACACACACACAAAGGACGGCAGAGTTTGGGAGTGACCGGACCGTAGTGTGAGTGTGAGACAACAGAGTGTGTGAATGTTAAAATCTTGAAGAAACTACAGCTACAATCTTACACCGAGCTGTCACTAACATTCACAAACAGCAAGACAAAATTAGAAGTGTCTAGAAGTGTGTGTTTCTAACGACTGTTCAAAAACGTATCGCCTTATCACCACACTGCCTTCTAGAACTATCAAAACAGCCGAGCCGGTTATCCTTTTCTAACCGGTGAAAGCTCGAAATAAATAGTGCGTCAGATATGGTATGCTAACAGGCTAAAGGCTAAAGTACACTTAATCTTTCCACGTGCTGTTCCATCTCACGTATGGTCGAGTGCTCAGCGTTTCAATGTATACTCTTTTGACTGAGCACATATGGACGCATGCACACTTTCACATATGCACCGTCAACGGCAGGCGTGCACAGATACACACACACGTCTAAATGTTTGAACCTTTTATAGCTTTGGTTACATATTATACGATATGTCACAATTGAACAGACATTATTTGTTGTATTTACGTAGTTAAAGGAAGGAGATTATATGGGATTTCTAATCAGGCACTGACAAGAATACCCATTAACAGTTTTTTCAGCCAATAGAAGCACTTTTGTGTCAAACTGGGATCGGATTATGCGCAGAGATCGATTATTGCTGTGACTTCAGGATGAAATTGCACAATGATGTAGTTAACTGCAACACAAATGCATCAAAGCTCATAATGACAGTGTTTTAGTGGTGTGAGATGAGTGTGTGAGCTGAATACCACAAACAAACTGTAAACATCCCTTACACTCACACACTGAGGTTAATTAGCATGAAAGCACACAGGTAAATTCAACCAAAACAGAAATCATGGTTATATAACAGCATTACAGCAATTTATCTGTACACCAAACTATCAGCACACGCAATAGAGAGAATTTACAGTTTATACAGTGAGGAAAATAAGTATTTGAACACCCTGCTATTTTGCAAGTTCTCCCACTTGGAAATCATGGAGGGGTCTGAAATTGTCATCGTAGGTGCATGTCCACTGTGAGAGACATAATCTAAAAAAAAAAAATCCAGAAATCACAATATATGATTTTTTAACTATTTATTTGTATGATACAGCTGCAAATAAGTATTTGAACACCTGTCTATCAGCTAGAATTCTGACCCTCAAAGACCTGTTAGTCTGCCTTTAAAATGTCCACCTCCACTCCATTTATTATCCTAAATTAGATGCACCTGTTTGAGGTCGTTAGCTGCATAAAGACACCTGTCCACCCCATACAATCAGTAAGAATCCAACTACTAACATGGCCAAGACCAAAGAGCTGTCCAAAGACACTAGAGACAAAATTGTACACCTCCACAAGGCTGGAAAGGGCTACGGGGAAATTGCCAAGCAGCTTGGTGAAAAAAGGTCCACTGTTGGAGCAATCATTAGAAAATGGAAGAAGCTAAACATGACTGTCAATCTCCCTCGGACTGGGGCTCCATGCAAGATCTCACCTCGTGGGGTCTCAATAATCCTAAGAAAGGTGAGAAATCAGCCCAGAACTACACGGGAGGAGCTGGTCAATGACCTGAAAAGAGCTGGGACCACCGTTTCCAAGGTTACTGTTGGGAATACACTAAGACGTCATGGTTTGAAATCATGCATGGCACGGAAGGTTCCCCTGCTTAAACCAGCACATGTCAAGGCCCGTCTTAAGTTTGCCAATGACCATTTGGATGATCCAGAGGAGTCATGGGAGAAAGTCATGTGGTCAGATGAGACCAAAATAGAACTTTTTGGTCATAATTCCACTAACTGTGTTTGGAGGAAGAAGAATGATGAGTACCATCCCAAGAACACCATCCCTACTGTGAAGCATGGGGGTGGTAGCATTATGCTTTGGGGGTGTTTTTCTGCACATGGGACAGGGCGACTGCACTGTATTAAGGAGAGGATGACCGGGGCCATGTATTGCGAGATTTTGGGGAACAACCTCCTTCCCTCAGTTAGAGCATTGAAGATGGGTCGAGGCTGGGTCTTCCAACATGACAATGACCCGAAGCACACAGCCAGGATAACCAAGGAGTGGCTCTGTAAGAAGCATATCAAGGTTCTGGCGTGGCCTAGCCAGTCTCCAGACCTAAACCCAATAGAGAATCTTTGGAGGGAGCTCAAACTCCGTGTTTCTCAGCGACAGCCCAGAAACCTGACTGATCTAGAGAAGATCTGTGTGGAGGAGTGGGCCAAAATCCCTCCTGCAGTGTGTGCAAACCTGGTGAAAAACTACAGGAAACGTTTGACCTCTGTAATTGCAAACAAAGGCTACTGTACCAAATATTAACATTGATTTTCTCAGGTGTTCAAATACTTATTTGCAGCTGTATCATACAAATAAATAGTTAAAAAATCATACATTGTGATTTCTGGATTTTTTTTTTTAGATTATGTCTCTCACAGTGGACATGCACCTACGATGACAATTTCAGACCCCTCCATGATTTCTAAGTGGGAGAACTTGCAAAATAGCAGGGTGTTCAAATACTTATTTTCCTCACTGTAAGTTTATAACCTTTAAAGTCTGTTAGTTTGGGGCTCTGGGTATCTCGGCGAGTATTGAAGCTGACTATCACCGCTGGAGTCGCGAGTTTGAATCCAGGGCATGCAGAGTGACTCCAGTCAGGTCTCCTTAGCAACCAAATTGGCCCGGTTGCTAGGTAGGGTAGAGTCACATGGGGTAACCCCCTCGTGGTCTCTATAATGTGGTTCTTGTTGGGGTGTGAGAATAGCATGAGCATGAGAATAGCATGAGTCTCCACATGCAATACGTCTCCACGATGAACTGTAGCGAGGAAATGTTATCACTAGCATCTGAAGGCACTACATGCTGCTAAACGCTTTGAACAGCGCAGAGTAATTGCATCAGAACTTTACGACTGGCCCAAAGCAGACTTGTTACGTCCTGACCTTGTATGTGCTCAAACCGTTCATCTTACGGCTTTGTTCACACGTAGCATTACAATGGGGACTTGTCACAATTTTATTCAGGTAAATTGCCAGAGGTAATTTACTGGTATTTACCAGCGGGTCCTGTTCTCCTCCAAATTAAAAGAAATTGCATTAAGTGAGGTGTAAATGAGGCCTCAGACCTCAGAATGTGTTTCAAAACAGTTTGGATCCTGTTTACATTTTGTACTGAACACCTGAAGCTACATCCACATGAATCCAATAATAAACAAAAAAAAACTCTACCCTCCCTAGCAACCGGGCCAATTTGGTTACCCCATGTGACTCTACCCTCCCTAGGAACTGGGACAATTTGGTTACCCCATGTGACTCTACCCTCCCTAGCAACCGGGACAATTTGGTTACCCCATGTGACTCTACCCTCCCTAGCAACCGGGACAATTTGGTTACCCCATGTGACTCTACCCTCCCTAGCAACCAGGCCAATTTGGTTACCCCATGTGACTCTACCCTCCCTAGCAACCAGGCCAATTTGGTTACCCCATGTGACTCTACCCTCCCTAGCAACCGGGCCAATTTGGTTACCCCATGAGACTCTACCCTCCCTAGCAACCAGGACAATTTGGTTACCCCATGTGACTTTACCCCCCCTAGCAACTGGGCCAATTTGGTTGCTAAGGAGACCTGACTGGAGTCACTCAACACACCCGGGATTCAAACTCACGACTCAAGCCCCCTATGGGCCGCCATCTTGATTGTTTTGGGTTGAATGGATCACATGAGCAAGTCACATGACAGCAAACACATCATCGTTTTTTAATATCTTATTTTACTTAGTCCAAAAATTAAAGTGTAAAGACAGAATTATTAAATGTTTCCACTTCAAAGAGCGTTTCCGAAAAGCTCAGTTTCCACTGGACAAAAACATCATCTCAATGTGGACGGAAGGCCAAAATGTCACGAAATTTATGCATTTTTAAAGAAAAACTTACTAGTGTGGACGAGGCCTGAGACGGATGTTAATGTCGAGCGTAAACAGAGTCTTAAACATCTACAGTCAAAGTTTTACTCTGATTTACAGCAGCGTGTGATTCAGACTGTGGATCAGGATTCCAAATCTGAATCAAAATCCAAATTCCTCACTCTGAAGGTCCCAAAACTGACTGAGCACTGTGTGTGTGTGTGTGTGTGTGTGTGTGTGTGTGTGTGTGGTGGGGTCTCTTTGCAATTCTTTAAATCACACACACACACACACACACACACACACAGTGTGACCCGCCCCACCCAGCAGGCATTTCTCAGGCTCTGTTGAGGTCGTCATGACGACTCACTGCTTAACAAAAGCATTTCTCAACGGCATTATTCACACACAAGAGAAAAGAGCCTGAAAGAAGAAATGGAGGAGGGGTGAGAGAGAGACAGATGGAGAGAGAGACAGTTTTCTGAAGGTGATGTCAGGAGGAGGTGAAGTTTGTCATCTCACAATCCAGTAAAAGTGCCCGTCCTAAACTGACCATCAAGTGAAGAGTCTGAGATATTCTGCTCTCTGCATCTGGGGTTTTCAGGTGGAAATGGTGTAACAGCACACCTCTCCTCAACAGCACACATGATTTGATGGATCATTCATGTCGGGCACTAACGGAAGTGTCACACTGTTCACATGTATGAGTAAGAGTAGGGGAAGTGACCCAGAAATGACAGAGAAAACTGTTGATCCAGAGGAAATGCACATTTGTTGTATCATTTAACTTTTATTTGGAGCCAATCAAATGTTTAGTTCTTGAGGATCATGTAACTTAATTTGATAAATCATCTTTGATTTAATACTAATTCTATAAGAAAACACATAAAAGTGGCTTATAATTGGGTCATTTCTGATAGTGATGATCGACTGGACAAACACCACTTAATATAAACTTTTCTTATTAAAGTCTTTAACCACAAACAAGATCTACAAGCTCTATTCCTTTCATGAGTGTAGTATTTCTTCAAAGCTTTGAGCTGAGGTTAAATTACACCCGCGACCAAACAACCAAAACCAACATCACATATTCTGTGGAGAACTCACAAAACTTTCATTATTTCTGCGGTTCAATTTGTGGCACTAGAGGAGCAGAAATCCCCCGCTGCAGATTAAACGCTGTAAGTTCCCTCCTTGAAAGGATGTAGAGGTTTCCATGAGTGTGCAAGCGAAAGGCAGTATTCATCCGCTGCGAGACACACACACACCACCAGAGTGATACGCTTGTTGAGTGGGGGGGGCATGAATTTCCCAGTCCACATCTGCATTGCGGCCGACCCGCCGGGAAAAGTAGCCCGGTTCTCCCTATGGCTAGTGCACCCTGGTCAATGTGACGCACATGTGCAGGTGACGCACAAAGACGTTGACTGTCCGTGAGTTTAGAAAAGCTAAGCGGCACGCAGACAGTCCGTTGCATACTGTGCAGATGACTAAATGGCAAAGACATCAAATCATACCAGCACGTGGAAAACGGAAGCTCAAGTATCTGGTCATGTTTAATCTCGAAACATACTCTACGCAAATACGTGAACGCAGGCGTTTCTAGCTACGCAAGCTCGATTTCGTGCGTGGTTGCATTTTAAAATGTATTACACAATGCAAGTATGCGTTGCATTCTCAATATTTCCACACGGAGCGCTATAGCGAGATTATGGTGAACTGTCTGCTCTAATGGTGCGTTCACATACAACACGAAGAAAAGTTTCGCGTTGCATTGCTCGTGCGAGTTTGACCGCTGGATTATAAATCTGTGTTTAAACTGGTATTCGCGCGAGTAACGTGAACCTGCGAGTATTCCCGCTTGTCTTCCGGAAAAGGACAGGAGGCGGGGCTTCCCTGACTAGATTCATAGTAAAGTACAACCAATCGCTGGAATCAAGTAGACGCGCATATTTCCATGCACAACTTCCTCGCTCACTTTCCTCCAAGCGATGTCTTTATTCGTCCGGTCTCTGCACATGTATGACGTTGTGTCGTACAATTACGGGTGTCCACACACTGCTACAACAACTATTTCATCCATTTTTACAGATTTCTTCTGCTACTACGTCAGTACGTCAGTGACATCCGGACAATCTCAATGCTGATAGGCTTTCGCGCAAACGCGTCATGCGGATTTCTCACTCGAGTTGCAAAATGTAAACTTGTGGGAATGTGCGAATGTATCGATTTTGTGTGTTCGAGTCGCGTTGCGTGTTCGAGTCGTGTCTATTTGCATCTTTGCATTGACTTCGTATGTAATCGCGCCGCGTGAAACATTCGCTTTGCGTTGTATGTGAACGCATCATTACAAGTCAACTACTGTCATGGCGGAGCAACAGATGAAGAGAATCAATACACATAGCAATTTACCTGAATAACACATCCAGTTTAATGGCACAGATGTTTGAAGGGAACTCTATCGCCCCCTTGAGTACTGACGTTACAGAAACGCAAAAAATGAAACGTAATGTGACGTTCCCGTCATAATCAATCTGTAAGACTGCAAGTGACTGATCTAGAGTCAGTTTAAGACTCAACTCTCCAGACACTAGGCCAGAGTATACCAAAAAAATTCAAATGACTTACATTGTTGTAAATGATTCTTCTGTGAAACACAAAAGGAGATGTTAGTGCTAGTGAATGGTGTCTTTCTGTTTAACATCTTTTGTGATCTACGGAAGAAAGAGATTTATGGCAGGATCAGTCTAACATGCACAAGCCACTGTTGTAGCACTTAACACAAATCCCGTCTCACTATCTCATCACTGACGGCTTTACAGTTAATTTACAGTGGATTTACCACGGCAGAGAAAGGCACATCATAATCTTTCATAATCTCTCCATCAGATGCATGAAACACCGTAATCTGAACTGCACACAAGCCCTACCATACGCCAGCAGAATAACAACAGCATCTTCACAGCTGTTACAAAACCTAGTGAGGTACCTACTTAGACAGCATTTGAAGTCATCATAGGTGAGTTCAGCAACCTAAAGGTCAAAGCGCCCTTCGGTTTGCAGCATGCCTCTACATCTCACGCAAAGGGTGTCTTCAGTACGCGGACAGGCCTTGTTTTAGCACGTCGTCTGCACATGTGCCTGCCGCTGTACTAAAGACTTTCACAAAGCCGGCGTAGTGCGCATGCGTGGACCGCGTCCATATGGACTCGTGGCCTACAGAGTATACTTTGAAAGTGGTCGCAAGATGAAACGGTACATGCAAAACTTCGAACTCTGTTAGCAGGGTTTTCAAACAGGAAACTGTAAGATACTGAATCCATAGTCTACTTTTATTAGTGAGTTTCTGTAGGTCCAGCAATCCAGATCAGTCACTTATGAGGTTCACGTCAGTAAGGATCCAGCCTGAGAAGGTAACTCATTAACGAACCCATTAGACAGCAAGACAGCCCACTGGGATTGGGAACAGAACCTGTATCTCTGCCTGTCTCCCAGCCCATCTCAGCACACCTCTAATAAACTGGATTAATCAGACTGATATAAACGAGTTCATTCAGTGCAAACACTTTCATTTGTCATTATTCTGAAACACAGATATTTATCATCAAACACATCGCTGAACACACATCTCTCAACACACACACACTTCCTGTCAGCAGTATTGTTATCTTGATTCTTCTCTGCATGGGCACTGACACACTCCTCAGCAGGTGTGATGTGAGCGGTGTGTGCTGCTCTCTGATTGGCTGACACAGAGCACCAGCTGTTACACATGTATGAATCAATCTATAACACACACACACACACACACACACACAGAGCTCATGTGTCAGGAGGCTCTTCCTCCTTTATTAAGAGCACTCTAGAGACTCAACCATACAAAACAATCGGGCCAGGCTAACGAACGCTAACGATCCTCATGACAATCTGGAGCAGGTCTGAATTGACCTTTGACCCCTAAGCATCAGCATAGACAGTACCATACTGAAATAATTGTTGTTTATGTTTGAACTAACCCTAATAAACAAGGAATAGAGACTTTCGTTAAAGTCTCTGAGCTATAGCATTTCCTTCTAGTTGAAGCGCTACTCGTATATTACTGCATGTACACTATTAAACTTGATCTTATTAACATGATTGACTGTGAGCAAGCGTTTCTGTCACTACTCATAAAATCTACAGGAGAGCAGTGATATATTGCTGTGGTCTTGGCTTTGTCTCATATTAATTGGCCAGTAATGCATCTTTCTTTCAGAACGAACAAACATCACACAAAAGCAGCCAAGCGTGTTTCCCAGGAGACCGTCCATCCGTTCAGTCACGCAATCATGCAAAGATAGACCACTATACATTCATGACTAAATGTTGATCTGAATTACAGCAGACATGAGCCATTTCAATGACAAATAACCTGAAGGAAATGTAGAGAAACCTACTAAACCAACATATGCATCCTCTGAGAGGCAGAACACTCACTCGATCATTTATTAATACTGAACCACCGTATGTAGGAGCAAGGGTCATATATTATACATCACAGAGTACTACACGATCCACCTCCAAACACAGAGATGTCACGCAAGGATGCTACAAAACTGCAGCGGAGGAAAGATTCTTACCGGAGACGGAGATCTTCATTGACGCCTCTAGAGGTCTGTTGTTGTCGAGGGCTCGGCTGAGACGGATCTCTCCGGTGCTTTGGTTCAGAATCACCAAATTCAGCTCATTTCCTGCTTCAAAGCTGTAGTGGAGCTGATCCGAGACATCAGGGTCGTGGGCCGGGATTCGCCCGATGACCCCTGATGGAAAGCTGTTAGTCTTATCAGTCACGTAGTTATTGAATAAGATCTGGAAGTTCTTCAGGACGGGAACGTTATCGTTCTTATCAATGAGTTTGATGTGGACTGTGGCTCTGCTTACCAGCGGGGCGGACGTGGCCTGAACCACGATAACATAATCTGAACGTGTCTCGTAGTCGAGATCAATAAGAGCGGTGAGCTCTCCTGAGAAGATGTCCAGTTGGAAGATCTCAGGGATGTTGCCCTCCACGATTTGGTACATGATCTGGGCGTTGGTACCTTCGTCTGGGTCGGATGCGGAGATGTGGGCCACTACGAGCCCGATGGGGCTGTTCTCGTCCACAAATATATCAAACTCATCTTTCTCAAACACAGGTGGGTTGTCATTTACATCTAAAATGGTCACCTGAATGTCCACAGGCGTCTTGAGCGCCGGAACGCCTTTATCCACCGCAAACACTTGGAGATTGTAGATGGGGGTGTTTTCTCGATCAAGCCGTCGCAGCGTTCGGACAATCCCTGATGTGGACTCGATGATGAAGTCGCCGTCACCGTCTTCTCCGCCCTGGAAGGTGTAGAACACTCTCCCATTGAGGCCCGAGTCTCGGTCAGTCGCAGACACCTGTAAAACACTGGTGAACACAGGTATGTCCTCCATGACGGAGCCCAAGTAACGGTCCCGGAGGAACACAGGCGAGTTATCGTTCACGTCATTCACCAGGATCTCCAGGTATGTGGTGTCGGATTTCTGTGGGATGCCATTGTCGCGAGCTGTGATGGCTAGCGTGTATGAAACCTGATCCTCATAGTCAAGATCCATTTGGGTGGTGATGGCACCACTGTCTGGGTCGATATTAAACTGCGGAATGCTGTCGTCCATGAAGTACGTAATCCGAGCGTTCTCACCAGTGTCCTCGTCAGTTGCGCTAATCATTACCACAGTGGTGCCAACAGGACGGTCTTCATTGACGTTGACCGTGTAATGAGAACTTTGGAAAACAGGCCTGTGCGTGTTGGCATCTGTGACGTTTACGTAAACCTTGGCCGTATCAAAGCGTGTACCATCAGACGCTGTGACGGTGAGGACATACTGCCTTTCCAGTTTGTAGTCCAGTGGTAGAGCGAGTGTAATCAGCCCTCCGCCACTCTGACTAGTGATGGAGAAACGATTTCTTGTATTTCCGCTAGAGATCTGATATGTCACTACGCTATTTATATCCTGATCTACAGCCGACACGGTGACGACACTCATTCCAACGGCTGCATCCTCATTCAGACGCATGTAGTAGGCCTTCTGAGTGAACTCAGGGTTGTTATCATTGACGTCGAGAATAGTCATGCTAATGCTAGCAGATGAGGACATGGCTGGCGATCCATGGTCTCGAGCTTCTACTCCGAAGTTATAAAAGTCCACACTCTCTCTGTCCAATTCCGATGCAACGACAATCCAGCCAGTGCTGTTGTTGATGGTAAATGGAAAGTTAGGCGTGGTCTCTGTTAGCAGATATTCAAGACGGGAATTATCTCCAGCGTCAGCATCCACGGCCTGGATGTGGATGACAGAATATCCTACGGGAACATTCTCCAGCACTGTAGCCTGAAAGGGTGTGCTAACGAAAATCGGAGCGTTATCGTTAACATCTAGCACCTGCACTGTTACGAGACCGCTGATGTTAGAGAGTGGTGGGCGGCCACCATCTTGCGCTCGAATGCGAAGTGTGTACTCCTTACTCATCTCATAGTCCAGCTGACTGACTAGGTCTAATTTTCCAGTTTGAGCGTCAATGTAGAACTGTCCGCGGGAGTTACCGCTCATGATGCTGAAATGGACCACAGCGTTGTTTCCACGATCCTGGTCTGTCGCCGTCACCTGCAGGATCTCCGTGTTGGGCGTGAGGTCTTCAGGAACCTGAACCACATAGCGTTTCTCGCTAAACTGTGGTGCATTATCGTTATCGTCCTCTACCACAATATGCACGGTTGCCGTAGCACTGCGGGGGCCAGGGTCGCGGCCTTGGTCATTCGCTTCAACTAGTAACACATAGGCTTCAACTGTTTCACGGTCAACCAGACCTCGCGTACGAATGACGCCAGATCGGGAATCAATTTCAAAAACGTCATTAGTCCTATTATTGTTTAGCAAATTATAAAGAATGTTTCCATTAACAGGCGCATCTCCATCTGTGGCACGTACGGTCAGGACTTCATAACCGATTTCCAGATTTTCTCGTATGCTCTCTTTATAGTCCTGTTGTTCGAATACTGGGTCGTGATCATTCGTATCGCTCACCGTTACAGTTAGAGTGGCCATTGCCGTACGGCGTGGTGTCCCATGGTCCACTGCGGTCACCCGGAACACATGCGTGTCTTTCGTTTCTCTGTCTAGCACCTCTACGGTGGAAACGACTCCGCTTGCCGGGTCAACTGCAAAGAGGTTATTGGACCGACTATCGAACAGGGCTTCTAAGAAGTATTCCAGCTTACCTGCTTCACCCTCATCCGGGTCAACCGCTTTCAAAACAACAACAAACGTCCCAGCTGGTTGATTCTCTGGGACAGACACCTGATACATGGGAGGTTGAAACTGAGGGTTATTGTTGATGGCCCTCTTCCGCCTGCTCAACAGACCGGAGTCTGAGCTCGCGGCCAACTCCAGTAACTCTTTCAGATGCGTCTGCGTGAACGGGCCGCGACCCATGCGCCAGTGCGCGTGCACAACGCGCGTCAGTCCTCTCTCGTGTCCCACGCAGCGCAGATTAAACGCCAACAGAGAATCGCGCTTGAAACAGAGTTGTGATGAAGCGAACAGTCCTCCATCGGAATAGTAAAGCGCTGAAGTCCCGGTTATATTACAGGAGAGACTCGGGTGCGCCGGGACACCCGGTAATACACCAGACACCCGGAAAACAGCGGAGCCCGCGTCGCGGCACTCTGAACTGTCTATTAAACTTATAATTTCCACGTCCACTTTTTCTTTTCGTGTCCGTTTGTTCACACAGTTCTTGCCGTGGACGTATACATCATACTGACTGGTTAAAAGGTGTCTGAAACCGGACGCGTTGTCCGCGCAGTCCAGCACCGCGAACACAGTGAAAGGATTGGAATGAAGCGCGTCGCAGTTTATCGCGCCCGACAGCCTGAGAACACCCGAATCCGGGCGCAGGAAACTCTCCGTGAATCTCGGGAGGATGAGCTGGTCCAGCGCGCACGAACAGCTCCGCTCCAGCTCGGTGATCGCGGTGTCCGGTCCCGCATCCTCACTCACGTGAACAACGAAACAATCCACGACCCACGGGAGTTTAAACCAGCAGAAAACAAAGAGCAACAAATCCCACTTTGAGCCGAACATCGCTCGTCTGTGCTTCTCTTCCTCGTGAATGATTAAATCCAGTTTTGTCCCTCAAACTTTGCGTGTGGACTCTCCATGCTGTTCCACGCACTGCAGTCACGCACACACCTCCAGTGAAACCGATCACGAGTAGGGAGGGGCTCATTAACATAACCCCGATTCAGAGAGAGAGAGAGAGAGAGAGAGTGAGGAGGAGAGAGAGAGAGAGGGGGGTAATGGTGGTGGGGGCAGCTGTAAAACACAACACAAATTTGAAATGGGACTTCTTTCCTGTAGAAATCATCCATAGAATTACACACTGGATGAGACTTCATTTTATTTCATATAGTATACTTTTATTTAAGTTGAATGAATAATTCAGTAAAATAGAGGGATACACTTACACAAAGCTGTTGTGTCACTTTTAGGGAACTTTGATTCCTGTCTTCACTAATTGAATGTTAAATCTGCCAAACATCAGTAAATAAAACCACCGAAATAAAGCAATATTACATTTACATTTCATGTGTGTTGAGTTGAACTGTAAAAACACACACACACACGCACTCATGCGCACACACTCATGCGCACACACACACACACACACACGCACACACGCACTCATGCACACACGCGCGCACACACACACACACACACACTCATGCACACACACACGCGCGCACAAACACACACGCGATACTTTTTATTAATCAGAGAAAACAATATATCACAAGTGTTTTGCAGACACTGCCATCAGATTTGTTTAGTAATATAAATGCATTAATTATAAAAGTACGCCTGGAAATGAAACCAAAATATGCGTCCAGGCCAGCTTAAGTTTAGTTTAGACTAAAGGTATTACAAAAGCGATGTCAAATGATTTCTCCCAAAGGACTCGAGCAGTGATTCCAGTTCGTGTATGGTTTTGTATTGCATGCGTAACTGTTCTGTGTCCTGTAGCGACCTCTGCTGTCCTGAACTCATCAGTGCACGTCACGGCTGCAGACGGAACGCGATGACGTACTGGATCGCATCCTCAGCGTACTGCATCTTGGTGACGTGCAGGATGTTTGGGTTTTTATGCATTACAGTGAGTATTTTTACTTAATTTTAAAGTTTTACACTGACATTTGTTTAGCTTTTAAAATAGTCATATTAACCATGGATTTCCTAAAATAATTTTCTTTGTTTTTCCTCTTCTGACACAGAAAACAAATATATAAATTAAGCAATATAATCGATGTCATATCTCAATTTAATTTGAATGAATTGTGCAGCCCTATTTTATGTATGTTAAGTAATACCACACGAGTAATCGAGCTGCATGGCCCTACATCAGCACTGCTGTGCAGGCATGAAGCCGCAGGTCGAGTGTTGGAGATAATCACAACAGTGCTGATGTAGGGCCATACAGCACGATTGTGAGTGTGATATTGCTTATATACAACAGATCAATGAACAATTACATTTTAAAAAATTAGGAAAAAGTGTGTGTGTGTGTGTGTGTGTGTGTTTGTGTTAGAGAGATGGAGCATGTATGATCACCTGTTGCCACTCCCAAGCAGAGATGCGGTCAGCTTTCTGAAGATCAGCTTTCTCAGTGGTAAATGGCGTCCAAACGGGGATATTTCTCCCTATTTCATGGTAGCCGTGCAAGAGTCGATCACTATAGAAACAGCGATGTCCTCCGCCATTTTTAAACAGTGTGTATCCAATGTGGAAACTCGGTAAAAGTGGAATGATACACACAGTGAAGCGCCCGAGTGCTGATCCTGTCACACCATCAGTGTTCATGGAACGTCTCTCGTCCAATCAGATTTGAGGACCGGAATTAACTGTTGTAAATACATATATATACACTAATATTAATGACTGTTAAGTAAGCTACAGTAATAAAGCAAAACATTAAAATGTGAATATGCATGCACATTAAAATGCTGCCCCCCCTAGGGTGTGATGGTGCCCCCCTAGGGTATGATGGTGCTCCCTAAGGTATGATGGTGCTCCCCTAGGGTATGATGGTGCCCCCCTAGGGTAATGATGGTGCCCCCCTAGGGTAATGATGGTGCTCCCTAAGGTATGATGGTGCTCCCCTAGGGTAATGATGGTGCCCCCCTAAGGTAATGATGGTGCCCCCCTAGGGTATGATGGTGCTCTCCTAGGGTAATGATGGTGCCCCCCTAGGGTTTGTTGGTGCTCCCCTAGGGTATGATGGTGCTCCCCTAGGGTATGACGGTGCCCCCCTAGGGTATGATGGTGCTCCCCTAGCTTCAGAGTGAATTCAAAAGTGCATCTTTGCTCCCTTGAAGGGCACTCCTACAGGAGACAATGCCACTCAAATGCTTGCTCAAAACGAACATGAGAAAATGAATCTTTTCTCGGAGGGTCCATCCACAAGACTGTTAGCGAAGGGCACATTCATACAGTAATGCCATGTTTCCTTCAGAGTACCCACTTCAAGGGCTCTGGAGTGAGTATAGGGCAGAGGGAGGATCACTTGTGATTACAATACATCCCGATTGGCACCTCCGCTACTATTTACGCCTGCAATTTATGAAGAAATCTCATAATACTACATTATACTGTTATTGTGAGATTATGACAAGATTTTAATTTTGTTTTAACCATTTTAATGATTCAAATTTCTCCCCTATTTCTGGACAATGAGAAGGGCACCTTTAGACGGGCATGTGCCCCTTCTGTGCACATCAGTGGCTCACAGTAACTGGCCGGTTGCTATGACTGTGCTTACCTTACACTGCCCAGGCAGAGTGATCACGTTGTTGCTCCTGCAATTGTGTTTTAAATAAAGGACACAAATGTCTCCGTCAATCAACTATCAATGTATTATGTACATCCTGTTCCAGGATGTGATGAAAACAAACTGCAAAACATAATATAAACAAATAATATCTTAATTTACTCACCATCATGTCGTTTCACTTCTTTTTGTCCATGGAACACAAAATCAGATGTTTAGTTGACAGCTCCAAGCACCATAAAAGTTCATATGTCTGGAGTCTTATATTTCTGTAGTCACGTGGCTCCAGCGCCCCCATGAGGAAGAAAACATCATAGCACTTTACAGTAAGATTAACATCAGTTCAAATGAACGAATAATGAATAATTCATTCATTTTAATAGTTCATTTATTAGAGAAGGGCCACTTCTATTCAAGTGAATGGCAGAAACTGGAATGCCCAACGGATGTAGGCAGTCCCGCCTTACAGATAAAAGAGCCAATCACCTTTTAGATACAGACATCATCTGTCAATCATTGCACATTAGCTATACAAGTTGAGAAAATCGCATGTTTTAGCATAATGAGGTACAGAAGTACGATTTATGATTCCAATATTGTCATGTTTTATTTCTAATTTGAAATATGTTCTTTGCTCATAATCTTGACCAACTGTTTAGGAGCTTTTGGTCTTTCTCCATTGAAGTATATAGGAGCTGCACTGACATGACTGTAAATAACCTCCCGAGAGTCCCAAAGATGCCCAACAGTGGACTGATTGATAGAAGACTGAGTTTATGCAACTGAAAGGTGAACTTGGTGAATGTTTTGTGGCCTTAGACTGACACCTAGTGGTGTGGATGCAGCATCAAACAACAGTTCTCAGTTACTGATGCTACAGTAGCAATTCACTATTCACAGTCAGTCATGATGAATTTATTGCATAATTAGAGATTAAATTAGTCATATTCGGCTGGTCATGTGATTCCCATGTGCAGAATAAATCAGCTTTTATAAGGCTACAGATATGACCTCGTCTCATCATCATTCAGGACTAAAACTTTTATCAGAAATTTACAACGGCTTCAAACACCTTAGCAAAACCTTTTAATAAACACATGCACAACACAATTAGTTTTCATGTTTTTATTGTTGCTGGAGGCCCTACTACAACATAAACTGTAAGCTTTACAAAAAACAGACCAAAACAAAAGCGTGAGAAATTATGATCCACCCTGAAGAACACAACGAAACCGTCTGACGGTCCCAGATGGACAGAGAGACGGAGGACAACGTTTGCTGTTTTTTGCTTAATGACACACACACGCAGGCACACACGCGCGCACACACGCACTCTCACACGCACTCACTCACTCCTGGGTTGACTGAAGCAGAGAGTTTAATATTAACAGCAAGAATATTAATGATAATGGTCATAATACATACATGTATATATTTATACATTTAAACGTCCCCCGCCTCTCCGGGGCTCTTTCTGTATTTCTGACACGTATACGTGATGGGGTGAAACTACCTGTTCTCATATTCTGGTGGAGAAGCTCCGACCCCACGGTGATGTCACAGAGAGCCAATCAGACAGAAACGAGTCAGCTCTGTCTTAATACTACATGATTACAGACCCGAGAGACAGACAGGTGCAGTGAAACTTACAAAAACAAAAAGTGTTGCCCTTTCTCCTTTTTCCTTTGTTTTGATGGACAGACAGACAGCTGTGAGTGAGACGGACAGACAGTGAGACGGGTAGGTGGTGGTCTCTAGCTTTGCTGTTTGCGTTGGCTAAGCGCAAGCATCAGGTCGTTCTTCAGGGCATCCTGCTTCGATTTATCCGCCAGCGTCTGAACACTCCTGAAAAACACCGAAACATTCCAATGAGTCAATCCAATTCCCATTCAGACATTCCTTTGTGTGGGCACTCTAAATGTGGAAAGGTTTGGGTTAAATCTAAATGTTTATTCTGTCTGCATATACAGGGATGCTCATGAGAATCACCGGTCCACCAGCATGCTCTCACACATGAACATGAGGCCATTTAGAGTCAAACAGACCGCGAGTCTTCTCAAAAGAACATGCAAGATGAAGGAACGCTTAATCACAGTTTGAGGACTTTAAGACGTCCCTTACGCGCTACATATACCATGACACTATAGATGAACATCGTAGCTAAAACGAAGCGCTCGCTGTTATTGTTTTCCCGAGAGAGAAAACACTCCCAATGATTTCGTTTTTCAGTCAGAGTCCTTTTGGCATGATTTTGATATAACCAGTGAACCAGTCCTGAAGACAGGATTCATTCCCACAGCCAATCAGGTGAGAGCTGTGGATGTTTCCACTGAACTGTTTTCTGATTTGCTCTTTTGTTACTGGATTTGCTGTCGTGTTTTTAGATTTGTTATAAGTTGATAAGTATCACCCTGGTAACTGCTTAGCAACCAGATGGGGTTACCCTAGCAACCAAGTAACAAAGCACATATCTGTGTATCTCAGCGCCTGGAGTCGTGAGTTTGAATCCAGGGCGTGCTGAGTGACTCCAGTCAGGTCTCCTTAGAAACCAAATTGGCCCGGTTGCTAGGGAGTGTAGAGTCACATGAGGTAACCAAATTGTCCCGGTTGCTAGGGAGGGTAGAGTCACATGGGGTAACCAAATTGGCCCGGTTGCTAGGGAGGGTAGAGTCACATGGGGTAACCAAATTGGCCCGGTTGCTAGGGAGGGTAGAGTCACATTGGGTAACCAAATTGGCCCGGTTGCTAGGGAGGGTAGAGTCACATGGGGTAACCAAATTGTCTCGGTTGCTAGGGAGGGTAGAGTCACATGGGGTAACCAAATTGGCCCGGTTGCTAGGGAGGGTAGAGTCACATGGGGTAACCTCCTCGTGGTCACTATAATGTGGTTCTCGCTCTCGGTGGGGTGTGTGGTGAGTTGTGTGTGGATGCCGCGGAGAATAGCGTGAAGCCTCCACACGCGCTACGTCTCCACGGTAACACACTCAACAAATCACGTGATGTGCGGATTGACGGCCTTAGATGCGGAGGCAACTGAGATTCGTCCTCCGCCACCCGGATTGAGGCGAGTCACTACGCCACCATGAGGACTTACAGCGCATGGGGAATTGGGCGTTACAGATTGGGAGAAAAAACAGTTTCAATAACACCCATAAGTCACTGTTATGAGTACATCACTTTTACACATTCATATCTGTTCTGCCCCTTTTCGTCATGATTCATGATCTGCACGAATCACAAAATGATCAATCTTATAGAAAAAAAGTAATATTGTCAAAAGGCTGAAAGATACACCTAGAATATGTTTTCATCCAGAGCACAAAGTTCATGGAGTTCAAACCTACAAACTTGCAGTTACGAGTTGAGACCACTACGCCACACATTCTGCTCATCCCCAAAACAAACTCATCAATATTGACGAGCTGCACACACAATGCACGTGCATGCAGTTAGTGTTCATTGTGAGGTCAGGTCAAACACACACACGTGGGCCTGTACCTTTGACCTCTGACCCTAGTCAATGTAGATCTGACGCTGGGTCAGAACCTGAGAGAGCTCGCGCTGCAGCTGACGATACTTTTGATTGTCAGGAAGAGACTCGATAGATCTGAAGCCACAGGTGGAATGGAAACAAAAGACAGTGAGGATGAAGAAAAGTGTCCAAGAGGGATTTGAGCAAGTTCAGCTGCCGAATCTCTCATGCATCCCAACCCAACGCATTAGAGGCGCTTGTTCAACCACATGAAAACAACCAATATTGAGACTGTCTAATCGATGACACAACAACATTCATTTCACTCCGTATTAAAGAGTATCGCAGGTCACACAAAGGTTTCATTCACTATTCTCTGAAACAATATCAATGTTTTATACAAATGTATTTATAAAGTCTATATAAATATTTAATATATATTTATTTGTATTTACACAAACACAGGAAAAATACACTGTCAAATGAATTAGTAAATAATATTTGAATCATTTCTTTTAGCTTTAGTACTTTATAAAAGCCAATTATTGAAGTCATTATAATATCCAGTTTTCACATTTGGGGGTCCTTGAAAAGTTTGAACACCCCTGTGTTAAAGCACATGACCAAAAAAGACCCGATGACACCCATCCAGTGAAGAACAAGAGAAAGAGGAACACACATGGCAGAAGCCAGCGATTACACACACACACACACACACACCACAAACACACACACTGTGTGTACACACACACACACACACTACAGAGAACACACACACACACACACACACACACACACACACACACACACACTACAGAGAACACACACACACACACACACACACACACACACACTACAGAGAACACACACACACACACTACAGAGAACACACACACACACACACTACAGAGAACACACACACACACACACACACACACACACTACAGAGAACACACACACACACACACACACACACACACACACACACACTACAGAGAACACACACACACACACACACACTCGTCACATACCTCAGACCGTTGACAATGTCCTTGGTCTTGCCGAAGTAAATCTCATTCAGAGTGGATCGAATCTTATTTTCCATGTCCTGAGAAACACACACATTTAATCAGTTTCTGTTTTAAAATCAACATCCAAACTCTGGGTAAAGTGTGTGTGTGTGAGATCACCTCCACCAGACGGCCGATGTTAGCGATGTGAGGGGAAGATTCACCAACTGTCTCATCCTTCTCCATCTGACACCAGACAGACGAGATTCAGTGCACAACACAAGCATGTCAAACAAACTGCTTTCAGAGGGTTAATACTGTCACTAGCAGAGACGCTGAGGGGGCGGATCACATGACCAGCGTCCTCATTTAGAAACACAGTCTCAACTAAACGTGTTTCTACTGCAGCGTGTCTGATATTTCATGAATCACTCTCACAAGCTGGTGGTATCTGTAAACATGCGCTGGCCGGACGTCACGTTACCTGTCTGGTGAGACTGCCGCCCAGGTTCATGGTTCCAGAGCCGGTTTTGGTGGTCTGCAGCCACAGCATGACGGTGGATGTGAGTTTATAATGAGCCGTGCGGCCGCTGGATTTCTCCTGAAACACACCGTTGCACATTGACCACCTTCACATGCAACACCTTCATAGTGAAGAACATCGTCAGTGACAAACCAGGTTGAATCTGGTTTAATGCATCAGTGTGTAATATTTACAGCATTTCCCACATTCAAATGTCATGTGCTGCAACCATCGCAAAAAATACATCTTGTTTACAAGGCAAATGTGTCCCAACTTAAAGATGTAATAAAAACCTTTACATGCAAAATCAAGTTCAGTGAACTCACATTTTGAAGTTGAAATGAAATGGATTTTTTATCGTTATCAAGCTTTGGCTGTGAGAGTCCAGTCGTCTCAGTACATCATTAATCTGAGTCTGCCATTCGGCATTCAAGATCCAACATGACTGAACACATGTTCTCGCCATATAACTTCTTTGACTTGGATTGTTTTAAAGTAATACCAAGATTGGGTTCTGGGTATCTCAGCGAGTATTGACGCTGACTATCACACCTGGAGTCGTGAGTTTGAATCCAGGGCGTGCTGAGTGACTCCAGTCAGGTCTCCTTAGCAACCAAATTGGCCCGGTTGCTAGGGAGGGTAGAGTCACATGGGGTAACCTGATTGGCCCGGTTGCTAGGGAGGGTAGAGTCACATGGGGTAACCAAATTGGCCTGGTTGCTAGGGAGGGTAGAGTCACATGGGGTAACCAAATTGGCCTGGTTGCTAGGGAGGGTAGAGTCACATGGCTTAATAATGTTGTGGGTTGAGAGACCTCACCTGCACCTCCACCACATGGATGGAGTCCCAGCATCCTTTGATCTTCTTGGATCCGTCACCTGCTTTCTTAATGAGGATGACTCCAGCGAAGCCGTGATCCAGATCCCACAGATACACGGAGGAAACCCCGCCCTCAAAATACCTGTTAGAGGAGCAGAACATGTCAATCACCGGCAGCCGACCAATCAGAACACCTGCGGCTCAAATACTCACAGATCTCGGTACTGGTCGAAGGCGTTGTTGGCTTCCACCTCCAGCTTACGCAGGCGAGCAGACGGCATGGCACCATCGTCTATCGGTGGCTCGTATTTATTACTCCAGGGAGATCTGAGACGGACAGATCGCACTGAATTATTATATTATACACCATAGTAATGTTACAGTAATATAGATGACATTTCTCCCCATAACTCCTCTTAAAGTCAACATGAAACTATTGTTCAATGCAGGAGAGCTGCAGTTCTGGTTGTGACCTGTAGGAGTCGCCATCACGGTTATAATCACACAGCAGATAGTCTTTTCCCACCACTTTATCACGAGCAATCTTCAGAGGCTGATCCACCGATGACAACAGATCCTCACACAGACCGGGCACCTGCACACACACATGACTTAATGACCTACAGGAAGTGAATGCATCACATCTCATTATTTCAGCATCAACAGTCACTTCCTCCAGTGGGACACACTGACTGAACACAGCAGAGAAATATGAGTCCGCCGAGTGACTGACAGGTACAGTAATACACGCTAACAACGGACCAGAAACACATGCAGAGTTTCAACAGAAGTCACATATAAATGCTGGATTCAGCAGAACTTGGTAAAGAATATTTAAAAACATGCATCTTTAGGCTCTTTTCCTAAACCTAGTGAACCAGCTGAAGACAGGAAGACATCTTCCAAAACAAAAGGTACATCACTGATCAAAAAGGTTGTTAGGGGTGTAAAAATCTATTAATTATAATCTTTGAGCTTATTTCATACACTATTAAAAAAAAGACCTAATGACTTGTAAAAACTCATGTGGTCTAACCATTAAACACAAATCTAAACACATACTCTCCTCGCACCTTCAACACAAACATATTTTAATACAAATGACACGAATGAGTGAAGAATAGAGATGTTTACGCAGGATTTCACCACATGACCTGAACCCCCGGCCTTGTCCCGTGACCTGAACCCCGGCCTTGTCCCGTGACCTGAACCCCGGCCTTGTCCCGTGACCTGAACCCCGGCCTTGTCCCGTGACCTGAACTCTGTTGAACCCCGGCCTTGTCCTGTGACCTGAACCCCGGCCTTGTCCCATGACCTGAACCCTGGCCTTGTCCTGTGACCTGAACCCCGGCCTTGTCCCATGACCTGAACTCTGCTGAACTCTGTTGAACCCTGGCCTTGTCCCGTGACCTGAACCCTGGCCTTGTCCCGTGACCTGAACCCCGGCCTTGTCCCGTGACCTGAACCCCGGCCTTGTCCCGTGACCTGAACCCCGGCCTTGTCCCGTGACCTGAACCCCGGCCTTGTCCCGTGACCTGAACCCCGGCCTTGTCCCGTGACCTGAACTCTGCTGAACTCTGGCCTTGTCCCGTGACCTGAACCCCGGCCTTGTCCCGTGACCTGAACTCTGCTGAACTCTGTTGAACCCTGGCCTTGTCCCGTGACCTGAACCCCGGCCTTGTCCCGTGACCTGAACTCTGCTGAACTCTGTTGAACCCTGGCCTTGTCCCGTGACCTGAACCCCGGCCTTGTCCCGTGACCTGAACCCCGGCCTTGTCCCGTGACCCGAACCCCGGCCTTGTCCCGTGACCCGAACCCCGGACTTGTCCCGTGACCCGAACCCCGGACTTGTCCCGTGACCCGAACCCCGGACTTGTCCCGTGACCCGAACTTGTCCCGTGACCCGAACCCCGGCCTTGTCCCGTGACCCGAACCCCGGCCTTGTCCCGTGACCCGAACCCCGGCCTTGTCCCGTGACCTGAACCCCGGCCTTGTCCCGTGACCTGAACTCTGCTGAACTCTGTTGAACCCTGGCCTTTTCCCGTGACCCGAACCCCGGACTTGTCCCGTGACCCGAACCCCGGACTTGTCCCGTGACCCGAACCCCGGACTTGTCCCGTGACCCGAACCCCGGCCTTGTCCCGTGACCCGAACCCCGGACTTGTCCCGTGACCCGAACCCCGGCCTTGTCCCGTGACCCGAACCCTGGCCTTGTCCCGTGACCCGAACCCTGGCCTTGTCCCGTGACCCGAACCCTGGCCTTGTCACGTGACCCGAACCCTGGCCTTGTCACGTGACCCGAACCCTGCCCTTGTCCTGTGACCTGAATTCTGGCCTTGTCACGTGACCATTTTAGAAAGTTTCTCAAGAATTTCAGCTTTTAATGAGCTTTTTTTTAATGAACTTTTACCAACTCCAGATAGTTACATCACATGACTAATGACTCTAGCTCACTAGAGTTTAGAGCCACAGTGTTGAGGAATCAGAAAACACTGACCAGGTCAATGAGGTCACTGAGGTTCTTCTCGATCTGTTGTGGAGGCAGACGCCTCATGAGGTCCAGAGCACAGTCCAACTGCTGGTCATTCTACACAGAGACAGAGACACATGTTATGACATTACAACAGAGAGTATATACATACTTCAATGAGTTTCATATGCCAGGACACAAATGATTGTGTTTATAACACGTGTGGAAACGAGCACGGATATGGAGGCTCATTATACACACATCTGACTAAAGAATGCTGCAACTGACAAATCACAATCAAGTATTAGCCATAGATGCCTTACACAAGAAAATTACATTTTACAAAATGAAAACAGTTTTAGGGTTAATGTCACAGAAACGTGCGCAAACCGTCCCGTCTCACGGACACCTCAGTTACACACACGGATCTGTGCTTCAGTGACCCGAGATCCAAAGCCCCTGTTCTGGGACTAAATGTGTTCTGTTAAGGGTTTAACGTGTGTGTCCTGCGGATGTTTCAGAGTGTTAATGCCCTTTCTGATGTCTTTAATAAACATCAGACTTTGTAAAGTTCAGTCAAGTCTGTGTTTCTGATACAGACGGGATCTTCACTACAACCAAAAAAATGTCTGATTCTCATGAAAGATAAAATGAAACAGAATTACCCTATATGAAATTAATAATGAGCAACACAAACAGTAAAACAGTCACACACCCAAAATATCCTCAACAGTAGTACACACTCAAATATCACCGTAAACTCTTACACAAAAGCCCTCAAAACACTACACCCCCCCCCCCCAAAATCTCAAATACTAGTAAAATAATAAACTCAAACTTGACAGTAAACCCAACAAACATTAAAGGGACAGTTCACCCAAAAATGTTAATTCTCTCATTCCATCCCAGATGTGTGACTTTCTTCTGCAGAACACAAATGAAGATATTTAGAAAAATATTTCAGCTCTGTTGATCCATACAATACAAGTGAATGGTGACCAGATCCATAAGACTCCAGTGGTTTAATCCATGTCTTCAGAAGCAGAACACTAGGTGTGTGTAAAAACATATCAATGTTTAAAATGGTTTAAAGCTTCCTGTCAGCTTGAGGTTTGTATGTTGATGAGGGTGTAGTTCACATAAACCTCCTCTGCATAGATATTCATATGCAGATCCCTTATTAGCGGTTTCTATGGACCGCAATACTGTCACACAAAAGCAGTTTATGCAGCGGTCTGAGACACCTCCTCCATTCACTTACATTCAAACCGCGCTGCATCAAACCAGCCGAATGAAGCATCTATGTATGATTGTCTATGCTGCTCTGTTGTTAAAAACACTGCATTTTTTGCATTTTTCGTATTTCACGCGTCATTGCATACGTGAACTTGCCAACGCACTTAAACTCGACCCTTGTGAATTTTTAGAGAAAAAAAGTTTTAAAAGTTTAACTATTTCTTACACACCTAGTGTTCCACTTCGGAAGACATTCACTGCAGTTAAATGAATTACTTTTATGATGCCCTTATATTGATTTTGATATATGCAAAGGTCCTGTCACCATTCACTTGTATTGTTATGGACCTGCAGAGCTGAAATATTCTTCTAAAAATCTTTGTGATCTGCAAAAGAAAGTCAGTCAAACACATCTGGGACAGCATGAGGGTGAATAAATCATGAGAACTTTATTTTTTGGGTGAACTGTCCCTTTAAATCAACTGAAGCACTCAATACTCAACCCAACAATCACTACACACCCTAAAATAAACTCAAATACTGAACTGGTATAACACTAAACTCCTATTGACAGTACACCCAAACCAACAAACACTAAACCCCCCCCCCCCCCCCCCCTTAAACACTACACACCCTAAAATAAAACACAAATACTGAACTGGTATAACACTAAACTCCCATTGACAGTACACCCAACCCAACAAACACTACACACCCTAAAATAAACTCAAATACTAAACTAGTATAACACTAAACTCCCATTGACAGTACACCCAAACCAACAAACACTACACCCCCCCCCCCCCCCCTTAAACACTACACACCCTAAAATAAACCCAAATACTGAACTGGTATAACACTAAACTCCCATTGACAGTACACCCAACCCAACAAACACTACACACCCTAAAATAAACTCAAATACTAAACTAGTATAACACTAAACTCCCATTGACAGTACACCCAAACCAACAAACACTACACCCCCCCCCCCCTTAAACACTACACACCCTAAAATAAACCCAAATACTGAACTGGTATAACACTAAACTCCCATTGACAGTACACCCAACCCAGCAAACACTACACCCCCCCCCTTAAACACTACACACCCTAAAATAAACTCAAATACTAAACTAGTATAACACTAAACTCCCATTGACAGTACACCCAAACCAACAAACACTACACCCCCCCCCCTTAAACACTACACACCCTAAAATAAACCCAAATACTGAACTAGTATAACACTAAACTCCCATTGACATTACACCCAACCCAACAAACACTACACCCCCCCTTAAACACTACACACCCTAAAATAAAACACAAATACTGAACTGGTATAACACTAAACTCCTATTGACAGTACACCCAACCCAACAAACACTACACCCCCACTTAAACACTACACACCCTAAAATAAACTCAAATACTGAACTGGTATAACACTAAACTCCTATTGACAGTACACCCAACCCAACAAACACTACACCCCCACTTAAACACTACACACCCTAAAATAAAACACAAATACTGAACTGGTATAACACTAAACTCCTATTGACAGTACACCCAACCCAAAAAACACTACACCCCCACTTAAACACTACACACCCTAAAATAAACTCAAATACTGAACTGGTATAACACTAAACTCCTATTGACAGTACACCCAACCCAACAAATACTAAACTCCCCATTAAACACTACACACCCTAAAATAAAACCCAAATACTGAACTGGTATAACACTAAACTCCCATTGACAGTACACCCAACCCAACAAACACTACACACCCTAAAATAAACTCAAATACTGAACTGGTATAACACTAAACTCCCATTGACAGTACACCCAACCCAACAAACACTACACACCCTAAAATAAACTCAAATACTGAACTGGTATAACACTAAACTCCCATTGACAGTACACCCAACCCAACAAACACTACACACCCTAAAATAAACTCAAATACTGAACTGGTATAACACTAAACTCCCATTGACAGTACACCCAACCCAACAAACACTACACACCCTAAAATAAACTCAAATACTGGACTGGTATAACACTAAACTCCCATTGACAGTACACTCAACAAACACTACACACCCTAAAATAAACTCAAATACTGGACTGGTATAACACTAAACTCCCATTGACATTACACCCAACCCAACAAACACTACACCCCCACTTAAACACTACACACTCTAAAATAAACTCAAATACTGAACTAGTATAACACTAAACTCCCATTGACATTACACCCAACCCAACAAACACTACACCCCCACTTAAACACTACACACCCTAAAATAAAACACAAATACTGAACTGGTATAACACTAAACTCCTATTGACAGTACACCCAACCCAACAAACACTACACCCCCACTTAAACACTACAAACCCTAAAATAAACTCAAATACTGAACTGGTATAACACTAAACTCCTATTGACAGTACACCCAACCCAACAAATACTAAACTCCCCATTAAACACTACACACCCTAAAATAAACCCAAATACTGAACTGGTATAACACTAAACTCCTATTGACAGTACACCCAACACAACAAACACTACTCCCCCCCTTAAACACTACACACCCTAAAATAAAACACAAATACTGAACTGGTATAACACTAAACTCCCATTGACAGTACACCCAACCCAACAAACACTACACACCCTAAAATAAACTCAAATACTGAACTGGTATAACACTAAACTCACACTGACAGTAGACCCAACAAACACTACACACCCTAAAATAAACTCAGATACTAAACTAGTATAACACTAAACTCCCATTGACATTACACCCAACCCAACAAACACTACACCCCAACTTAAACACTACACACCCTAAAATAAACTCAAATACTGAACTGGTATAACACTAAACTCCTATTGACAGTACACCCAACCCAACAAACACTACACCCCCACTTAAACACTACACACCCTAAAATAAACTCAAATACTAAACTAGTATAACACTAAACTCCCATTGACAGTACACCCAACCCAACAAACACTACACCCCCACTTAAACACTACACACCCTAAAATAAACTCAAATACTGAACTGGTATAACACTAAACTCCCATTGACATTACACCCAACCCAACAAACACTACACCCCCACTTAAACACTACACACCCTAAAATAAACTCAAATACTGAACTAGTATAACACTAAACTCCCAATGACATTACACCCAACCCAACAAACACTACACACCCACTTAAACACTGCACACCCTAAAATAAACTCAAATACTGAACTAGTATAACACTAAACTCCCATTGACATTACACCCAACCCAACAAACACTACACCCCCACTTAAACACTACACACCCTAAAATAAACTAAAATACTGAACTGGTACAACACTAAACTCCTATTGAAAGTACACCCAACCCAACAAACACTACACACCCTAAAATAAACTCAAATACTGAACTGGTATAACACTAAACTCCTATTGACAGTACACCCAACCCAACAAATACTAAACTCCCCATTAAACACTACACACCCTAAAATAAACCCAAATACTGAACTGGTATAACACTAAACTCCCATTGACAGTACACCCAACCCAACAAACACTACACACCCTAAAATAAACTCAAATACTGAACTGGTATAACACTAAACTCACACTGACAGTAGACCCAACAAACACTACACACCCTAAAATAAACACAAATACTGAACTGGTATAACACTAAACTCCCATTGACAGTACACCCAACCCAACAAACACTACACACCCTAAAATAAACTCAGATACTAAACTAGTATAACACTAAACTCCAATTGACAGTACACCCAACCCAACAAACACTACACCCCAACTTAAACACTACACACCCTAAAATAAACTCAAATACTGAACTGGTATAACACTAAACTCCTATTGACAGTACACCCAACCCAACAAACACTACACCCCCACTTAAACACTACACACCCTAAAATAAACTCAAATACTGAACTGGTATAACACTAAACTCCCATTGACAGTACACCCAACAAACACTACACACCCTAAAATAAACTCAAATACTAAACTAGTATAACACTAAACTCCCATTGACAGTACACCCAACCCAACAAACACTACACCCCCACTTAAACACTACACACCCTAAAATAAACTCAAATACTGAACTGGTATAACACTAAACTCCCATTGACATTACACCCAACCCAACAAACACTACACCCCCACTTAAACACTACACACCCTAAAATAAACTGAAATACTGAACTAGTATAACACTAAACTCCCATTGACATTACACCCAACCCAACAAACACTACACCCCCACTTAAACACTACACACCCTAAAATAAACTCAAATACTGAACTAGTATAACACTAAACTCCTATTGACAGTACACCCAACCCAACAAACACTACACACCCTAAAATAAACCCAAATACTGAACTGGTATAACACTAAACTCCTATTGACAGTTCACCCAACCCAACAAACACTACACACCCTAAAATAAACTCAGATACTAAACTAGTATAACACTAAACTTCCATTGACAGTACACCCAACCCAACAAACACTACACCCCCACGTAAACACTACACACCCTAAAATAAACTCAAATACTGAACTGGTATAACACTAAACTCCTATTGACAGTACACCCAACCCAACAAACACTACACACCCTAAAATAAACTCAAATACTAAACTAGTATAACACTAAACTCCTATTGACAGTACACCCAACCCAACAAACACTACACACCCTAAAATAAACTCAAATACTGGACTGGTATAACACTAAACTCCTATTGACAGTACACCCAACAAATACTAAACTCCCCATTAAACACTAGACACCCTAAAATAAAACCCAAATACTGAACTGGTATAACACTAAACTCCCATTGACAGTACACCCAACCCAACAAACACTACACACCCTAAAATAAACTCAAATACTGAACAGGTATAACACTAAACTCCCATTGACAGTACACCCAACAAACACTACACACCCTAAAATAAACCCAAATACTGAACTGGTATAACACTAAACTCCCATTGACATTACACCCAACCCAACAAACACTACACCCCCACTTAAACACTACACACCCTAAAATAAAACACAAATACTGAACTGGTATAACACTAAACTCCTATTGACAGTACACCCAACAAACACTACACCCCCACTTAAAAACTACACACCCTAAAATAAAACACAAATACTGAACTAGTATAACACTAAACTCCTATTGACAGTACACCCAACCCAACAAACACTACACACCCTAAAATAAACTCAAATACTAAACTGGTATAACACTAAACTCCTATTGACAGTACACCCAACCCAACAAATACTAAACTCCCCATTAAACACTACACACCCTAAAATAAACCCAAATACTGAACTGGTATAACACTAAACTCCTATTGACAGTACACCCAACACAACAAACACTACTCCCCCCCTTAAACACTACACACCCTAAAATAAAACACAAATACTGAACTGGTATAACACTAAACTCCCATTGACAGTACACCCAACAAACACTACACACCCTAAAATAAACTCAAATACTGGACTGGTATAACACTAAACTCACATTGACTGTAGACCCAACAAACACTACACACCCTAAAATAAACACAAATACTGAACTGGTATAACACTAAACTCCCATTGACAGTACACCCAACCCAACAAACACTACACACCCTAAAATAAACTCAAATACTGAACTGGTATAACACTAAACTCCCATTGACAGTACACCCAACCCAACAAATACTACACACCCTAAAATAAACTCAAATACTAAACTAGTATAACACTAAACTCCCATTGACAGTACACCCAACAAATACTAAACTCCCCATTAAACACTACACACCCTAAAATAAAACACAAATACTGAACTGGTATAACACTAAACTCCCATTGACAGTACACCCAACCCAACAAACACTATACCCCCACTTAAACCCTACACACCCTAAAATAAACTCAAATACTGAACTGGTATAACACTAAACTCCCATTGACAGTACACCCAACCCAACAAACACTACACACCCTAAAATAAACTCAAATACTGAACTGGTATAACACTAAACTCCCATTGACAGTACACCCAACCCAACAAATACTACACACCCTAAAATAAACTCAAATACTAAACTAGTATAACACTAAACTCCCATTGACAGTACACCCAACAAATACTAAACTCCCCATTAAACACTACACACCCTAAAATAAAACACAAATACTGAACTGGTATAACACTAAACTCCCATTGACAGTACACCCAACCCAACAAACACTATACCCCCACTTAAACCCTACACACCCTAAAATAAACTCAAATACTGAACTGGTATAACACTAAACTCCCATTGACAGTACACCCAACCCAACAAACACTACACACCCTAAAATAAACTCAAATACTGAACTGGTATAACACTAAACTCCCATTGACAGTACACCCAACCCAACAAATACTACACACCCTAAAATAAACTCAAATACTGAACTGGTATAACACTAAACTCCCATTGACAGTACACCCAACCCAACAAACACTACACACCCTAAAATAAACTCAAATACTGGACTGGTATAACACTAAACTCACATTGACAGTACACCCAACAAACACTACACACCCTAAAATAAACCCAAATACTGAACTGGTATAACACTAAACTCCCATTGACAGTACACCCAACCCAACAAACACTACACACCCTAAAATAAACTCAAATACTAAACTAGTATAACACTAAACTCCCATTGACAGTACACCCAACCCAACAAACACTACACCCCCACTTAAACACTACGCACCCTAAAATAAACTCAAATACTGAACTGGTATAACACTAAACTCCCATTGACAGTACACCCAACCCAACAAACACTACACACCCTAAAATAAACTCAAATACTGAACTAGTATAACACTAAACTCCCATTGACAGTACACCCAACCCAACAAACACTACACCCCCACTTAAACACTACACACCCTAAAATAAACTAAAATACTGAACTGGTATAACACTAAACTCCCATTGACATTACACCCAACCCAACCCAACAAACACTACACCCCCACTTAAACACTGCACACCCTAAAATAAACTCAAATACTGAACTGGTATAACACTAAACTCCCTTTGACATTACACCCAACCCAACAAACACTACACCCCCACTTAAACACTACACACCCTACAATAAAACACAAATACTGAACTGGTATAACACTAAACTGGTATAACACTAAACTCCTATTGACAGTACACCCAACCCAACAAACACTATACCCCCACTTAAACACTACACACCCTAAAATAAACTCAAATACTGAACTAGTATAACACTAAACTCCCTTTGACATTACACCCAACCCAACAAACACTACACCCCCACTTAAACACTACACACCCTAAAATAAACTCAAATACTGAACTGGTATAACACTAAACTCCTATTGACAGTACACCCAACCCAACAAACACTATACCCCCACTTAAACACTACACACCCTAAAATAAAACACAAATACTGAACTGGTATAACACTAAACTCCCATTGACAGTACACCCAACCCAACAAACACTACACACCCTAAAATAAACTCAAATACTGGACTGGTATAACACTAAACTCACATTGACAGTAGACCCAACAAACACTACACACCCTAAAATAAACCCAAATACTGAACTGGTATAACACTAAACTCCTATTGACAGTACACCCAACCCAACAAACACTACACTCCCCCTTAAACACTACACACCCTAAAATAAACTCAAATACTAAACTAGTATAACACAAAACTCCTATTGACATTACACCCAACCCAACAAATACTAGTGTTGTTGTTGTTGTTGTGTTGTTGTAGGGTCCAGTGTTGTGTGTAGAAGTTTAGTGTTTGTTGTGTGTATTGTAGTGTTCAGTGTTGTTGTAGGGTCCAGTGTTGTGTGTAGAGGTTTAGTGTTTGTTGTCGTGTTTTGTAGTGTTGTTGTAGGGTTCAGTGTTGTGTGTAGAGGTTTAGTGTTTGCTGTTGTGTATTGTAGTGTTCAGTGTTGTTGTAGGGTCCAGTGTTGTGTGTAGAGGTTTAGTGTTTGTTGTTGTGTATTGTAGTGTTGTTGTAGGATTCAGTGTTGTGTGTAGAGGTTTATTGTTCTATATTGTAGTGTTGTTGTAGGGTTCAGTGTTGTGTGTAGAGGTTTATTGTTGTGTATTGTAGTGTTGTTGTAGGATTCAGTGTTGTGTGTAGAGGTGTATTGTTGTGTAGTGTAGTGTTGTTGTAGGATTCAGTGTTGTGTGTAGAGGTTTATTGTTGTGTATTGTAGTGTTGTTGTAGGATTCAGTGTTGTGTGTAGAGGTTTATTGTTGTGTATTGTAGTGTTGTTGTAGGATTCAGTGTTGTGTGTAGAGGTTTATTGTTGTGTAGTGTAGTGTTGTTGTAGGTTTCAGTGTTGTGTGTAGAGGTTTATTGTTGTGTAGTGTAGTGTTGTTGTAGGATTCAGTGTTGTGTGTAGAGGTTTATTGTTGTGTATTGTAATGTTGCTGTAGGGTTCAGTGTTGTGTGTAGAGGTTTATTGTTGTGTATTGTAGTGTTGTTGTAGGATTCAGTGTTGTGTGTAGAGGTTTATTGTTGTGTAGTGTAGTGTTGTTGTAGGATTCAGTGTTGTGTGTAGAGGTTTAGTGTTTGTTGTTGTGTATTGTAGTGTTATTGTTGGGTTCAGTGTTGTGTGTAGAGGTTTATTGTTGTGTATTGTAGTGTTGTTGTAGGGTTCAGTGTTGTGTGTAGAGGTTTATTGTTGTGTATTGTAGTGTTGTTGTAGGGTTCAGTGTTGTGTGTAGAGGTTTATTGTTGTGTAGTGTTGTTGTAGGGTTCAGTGTTGTGTGTAGAGGTTTATTGTTGTGTATTGTAGTGTTGTTGTAGGGTTCAGTGTTGTGTGTAGAGGTTTATTGTTGTGTAGTGTTGTTGTAGGGTTCAGTGTTATGTGTAGAGGTTTATTGTTGTGTATTGTAGTGTTGTTGTAGAGTTCCGTGTTTGTCAGTGATGTGTCGACTACGGAGTTTCGCGGTGTTTAATGTGCGGTCGCGTTTCTTCCTAAAACGGGCACCGACCCAAGCCCCGTCCCCTGAGCGGCTCTTACCATGTCTGCGGCGGTTTCGGGTGTTATTTCAGCTCGGTGTGGACTCGGTTCGGCTTCGACTCTCTGACGGAACCCAACCCTGTCGTAGCTTACTTCCTCATCCGGAAAACTGCACAACACAGCACCGCATGCATATCCGGGTCATTCTGCTCCTGAGCCGCATCGACCAATCAGAGGTGCGTCAGTAAGGCATGGCCAAATATAGAAGAAGAGGGGCGGGCGAGTAAGAAGAGGGCGGGACGCGGGTCGGCGGTAGAGGGCGACAGACAGCAGCTGTGATTTATTAACATACTGTGGTGCAGTGATGTTATCCGTCTTAATATCCCTTACACAAAGCAAAAATACCACCCTGTTTTCAGTCGTTTTGTATATTTTGACCAGTAAAAACAAATCCACTAAAAATACCTCTCCTGTTAAAAAAGTCATTGAATTATTATATTAGGATTATCGTGTGTATATTTGTATTGTATTCCCCAGTGTGTGATTTATAAATGTTTTCTGCAAAAATAAAGTCATAAATATTCTCTTTCTTCATTCAACTAGCTGTAAACTGTTATTTATGTTTAAAGAGCAATAAAAAAAAAAAAAAAAGATTAAAAAAAAAAAGAAACAAAGAGGGGGACAAGAAACTATTTTATATACATGAAATATTTTTAGATAGAAATCTTTAAAGAATAGAATAGAACAGAACAGAACAGATAGAATCGAATAGAATAGAATAGAATAGAATCTAACAGAATAGAATAGAACAGAATAGAATAGAATCGAACAGAACAGAATAGAATCGAACAGAACAGAATCGAATAGAACAGAATAGAATAGAATCGAACAGAACAGAATAGAATAGAATAGATCAGAACAGAATAGAATTGAACAGAATATAATCGAACAGAATAGAATATAACAAAATAGAACAGAATAGAATCGAACCGAACAGAATAGTAAAGAACAGAACAGAATACAACAGAATAGAATAGAACAGAATCGAACAGAATAGAATAGAACAGAATAGCATAGAATACAATAGAACAGAACAGAACAGAATAGAACAGAAAAGAATCGAACAGAATAGACCAGAATCGAACAGAACAGAATTGAATAGAACAGAACAGAATAGAATCAAACAGAACAGAATAGAATAGAATCGAACAGAATAGAATAGAATAGAACATAATCGAACAGAACAGAATAGAACAGAATAGAATAGAACAGAATAGAACAGAATAGAACAGAACAGAATCGAACAGAATAGAACAGAACAGAATAGAACAGAAAAGAATAGAACAGAATAGAACGGAACAGAACAGAATAGAACGGAACAGAACAGAATAGAACAGAATAGAATAGAATCGAACAGAATAGAATAGAACAGAACAGAATCAAACAGAATAGACTAGAATAGAACAGAATCGAATAGAATAGAACAGAACAGAATCGAACAGAATAGAATAGAACAGAATAGCATAGAATACAATAGAACAGAATAGAATAGAACAGAAAAGAATCGAACAGAATAGACCAGAATCGAACAGAACAGAATTGAATAGAACATAATCGAACAGAATAGAATAGAATAGAACATAATCGAACAGAACAGAATAGAACAGAATAGTAAAGAACAGAACAGAATACAACAGAATAGAATAGAACAGAATCGAACAGAACAGAATAGAATAGAATCGAACAGAACAGAATAGAATAGAATAGATCAGAACAGAATAGAATTGAACAGAATATAATCGAACAGAATAGAATATAACAAAATAGAACAGAATAGAATCGAACCGAACAGAATAGTAAAGAACAGAACAGAATACAACAGAATAGAATAGAACAGAATCGAACAGAATAGAATAGAACAGAATAGCATAGAATACAATAGAACAGAACAGAATAGAATAGAA
The DNA here is from genome assembly GCA_032164185.1 of Moxostoma hubbsi. Classification (NCBI taxonomy): domain Eukaryota; kingdom Metazoa; phylum Chordata; class Actinopteri; order Cypriniformes; family Catostomidae; genus Moxostoma; species Moxostoma hubbsi. The sequence goes on along the minus strand of JAVLUX010000058.1, from coordinate 821,070 downwards.
CAGAAAAGAATCGAACAGAATAGACCAGAATCGAACAGAACAGAATAGAATAGAACATAATCGAACAGAACAGAATAGAACAGAATAGAACAGAACAGAATAGAACAGAATAGAACAGAACAGAATCAAACAGAATAGAACAGAACAGAATAGAACAGAACAGAACAGAAAAGAATAGAACAGAATAGAACGGAACAGAACAGAATAGAACGGAACAGAACAGAATAGAACAGAATAGAATAGAATCGAACAGAATAGAATAGAACAGAACAGAATCAAACAGAATAGACTAGAATAGAACAGAATCGAATAGAATAGAATAGAACAGAACAGAATCGAATAGAATAGAACAGAATAGAATAGAATCGAACAGAACAGAATAGAATCGAACAGAACATAATCGAACAGAACAGAATAGAATAGAATAGATCAGAACAGAATAGAATTGAACAGAATATAATCGAACAGAATAGAATATAACAAAATAGAACAGAATAGAATCGAACAGAACAGAATAGTAAAGAACAGAACAGAATACAACAGAATAGAATAGAACAGAATCGAACAGAATAGAATAGAACAGAATAGCATAGAATACAATAGAACAGAACAGAATAGAATAGAACAGAATAGAATCGAACAGAATAGACCAGAATAGAATTGAATAGAACAGAACAGAATAGAATAGAACAGAGCAGAATCAAACAGAACAGAATAGAATAGAATAGAACAGAATAGAATAGAACATAATCGAACAGAACAGAATAGAACAGAATAGAATAGAACAGAATAGAACAGAATAGAATCGAACAGAACAGAACAGAATAGAATAGAACAGAACAGAACAGAAAAGAACAGAATAGAACAGAATAGAATAGAATCGAACAGAATAGAATAGAACAGAATCAAACAGAATAGACTAGAATAGAACAGAATCGAATAGAATAGAATAGAACAGAACAGAATCGAATAGAAAAGAATAGAACGGAACAGAATAGAATAGAACAGAATAGAATAGAATCGAACAGAACAGAATAGAATCGAACAGAACATAATCGAACAGAACAGAATAGAACAGAATAGAATAGAACAGAATCAAACAGAATAGACTAGAATAGAACAGAATCGAATAGAACAGAATATAATAGAACAGAATAGAATAGAACAGAATAGAATAGAATCGAACAGAACAGAATAGAACAGAATAGAACAGAACATAATCGAACAGAACAGAATAGAACAGAATAGAATAGAACAGAATAGACTAGAATAGAACAGAATAGAATAGAAAAGAATCGAACAGAATAGAATAGAATCGAACAGAATAGAATAGAACAGAACAGAATCAAACAGAATAGACTAGAATAGAACAGAATCGAATAGAATCGAACAGAACAGAGTAGAATAGAACAGAACAGAATCGAACAGAATAGAATAGAACAGAACAGAATAGAACAGAATAGACTAGAACAGAACAGAATCGAACAGAATAGAACAGAACAGAATCGAATAGAACAGAATAGAATAGAATTGAACAGAACAGAATAGAATAGATCAGAACAGAATAGAATTGAACAGAACAGAATAGAATATAACAGAATAGAATCGAACAGAATCGAACAGAATAGAATAGAACAGAACAGAATAGAATAGAAACGAACAGAACAGAAAAGAATAGAACAGAACAGAATAGAATCGAACAGAATCAAATAGAACAGAATAGAATAGAATCGAACAGAATAGAATAGAACAGAATAGAATAGAAACGAACAGAACAGAATAGAATTGAACAGAATAAAACAGAACAGAATCGAACAGAATAGACTAGAATAGAACAGAATCGAATAGAACAGAATAGACTAGAACAGAATCGAACAGAACAGAATAGAATAGAACAGAACAGAACAGAACAGAAAAGAATAGAACGGAACAGAACAGAATAGAACAGAATAGAATAGAACAGAATAGAATAGAATCGAACAGAACAGAGTAGAATAGAACAGAACAGAATCGAACAGAATAGAATAGAACAGAACAGAATCGAACAGAATAGACTAGAATAGAACAGAATCGAATAGAATAGAACAGAACAGAATAGAACGGAACAGACTAGAACAGAATCGAACAGAATAGACTAGAATAGAACAGAATCGAATAGAACAGAATAGAATAGAATAGAACAGAACAGAACAGAATCGAATAGAAAAGAATAGAACAGAACAGAACAGAATAGAATAGAACAGAATAGAATAGAATCGAACAGAATAGAACAGAACAGAATAGAACATAATCGAACAGAACAGAATAGAACAGAATAGAACATAATCGAACAGAACAGAATAGAATAGAATCGAACAGAATTGACTAGAATAGAACAGAATAGAATAGAATAGAATCGAACAGAATAGAATAGAACAGAATAGAATCGAACAGAATCAAATAGAACAGAATCGAACAGAATAGAATAGAACAGAATAGAATCGAACAGAACAGAACAGAATAGAATAGAACATAATCGAACAGTATCGAACAGAATCGAACAGAATAGACTAGAATAGAACAGTATCGAATAGAACAGAATAGAACAGAATAGACTAGAACAGAACAGAATCGAACAGAATAGAACGGAACAGAACAGAATAGAATAGAACAGAACAGAATAGAACAGAATCGAATAGAACAGAATAGAATAGAACAGAACAGAACAGAATAGAAAAGAATAGAACAGAATAGAACATAATCGAACAGAACAGAATCGAACAGAATAGACTAGAATAGAACAGAATCGAATAGAACAGAATAGAACAGAATAGACTAGAACAGAACAGAATCGAACAGAATAGAACGGAACAGAACAGAGTAGAATAGAACAGAACAGAATCGAACAGAATAGAATAGAACAGAACAGAATCGAACAGAATAGAACGGAACAGAACAGAATAGAACAGAATAGAACGGAACAGAACAGAATAGAACAGAATAGAATAGAACAGAACAGAATAGAATAGAAACGAACAGAACAGAAAAGAATAGAACAGAACAGAATAGAATCGAACAGAATCAAATAGAACAGAATAGAATAGAATCGAACAGAATAGAATAGAAACGAACAGAACAGAATTGAACAGAATAAAACAGAACAGAATCGAACAGAATAGAATAGAATAGAATCGAACAGAAAAGAATAGAACATAATAGAACATAACAGAATAGAATAGAACAGAATAGACCAGAATCGAACAGAACAGAATTGAATAGAACATAATCGAACAGAATAGAATAGAATAGAACATAATCGAACAGAACAGAATAGAACAGAATAGTAAAGAACAGAACAGAATACAACAGAATAGAATAGAACAGAATCGAACAGAACAGAATAGAATAGAATCGAACAGAACAGAATAGAATAGAATAGATCAGAACAGAATAGAATTGAACAGAATATAATCGAACAGAATAGAATATAACAAAATAGAACAGAATAGAATCGAACCGAACAGAATAGTAAAGAACAGAACAGAATACAACAGAATAGAATAGAACAGAATCGAACAGAATAGAATAGAACAGAATAGCATAGAATACAATAGAACAGAACAGAATAGAATAGAACAGAAAAGAATCGAACAGAATAGACCAGAATCGAACAGAACAGAATAGAATAGAACATAATCGAACAGAACAGAATAGAACAGAATAGAACAGAACAGAACAGAATAGAACAGAACAGAATCAAACAGAATAGAACAGAACAGAATAGAACAGAACAGAACAGAAAAGAATAGAACAGAATAGAACGGAACAGAACAGAATAGAACGGAACAGAACAGAATAGAATAGAATCGAACAGAATAGAATAGAACAGAACAGAATCAAACAGAATAGACTAGAATAGAACAGAATCGAATAGAATAGAATAGAACAGAATAGAATCGAACAGAACAGAACAGAATAGAATAGAACATAATCGAACAGTATCGAACAGAATCGAACAGAATAGACTAGAATAGAACAGTATCGAATAGAATAGAACGGAACAGAACAGAATAGAATAGAACAGAACAGAATCGAATAGAACAGAATAGAACAGAATAGACTAGAACAGAACAGAATCGAACAGAATAGAACAGAACAGAACAGAGTAGAATAGAACAGAACAGAATAGAATAGAACAGAACAGAATCGAACAGAATAGAACGGAACAGAACAGAATAGAACAGAATAGAACGGAACAGAACAGAATAGAACAGAATAGAATAGAACAGAACAGAATAGAACAGAATCGACTAGAATAGAACAGAATCGAATAGAACAGAATAGAATAGAAAAGAACAGAACAGAATAGAATAGAATAGAACAGAAATGAACAGAATAGAATAGAACAGAATAGAATCGAACAGAACAGAAATGAACAGAATAGAATCGAACAGAACAGAATAGAATAGAATCGTACAGAATAGACTAGAATAGAACAGAATCGAATAGAACAGAAATGAACAGAATAGAATAGAACAGAATAGAATAGAATCAAACAGAACAGAATAGAATAGAACAGAACAGACTAGAACAGAACAGAATAGAATAGAAAAGAACAGAATCGAACAGAATAGACTAGAATAGAACAGAATCGAATAGAACAGAATAGAACAGAATAGACTAGAACAGAACAGAATCGAACAGAATAGAACGGAACAGAACAGAATAGAACAGAATCGAATAGAACAGAACAGAATCGAATAGAACAGAATAGAATAGAATTGAACAGAACAGAATAGAATAGATCAGAACAGAATAGAATTGAACAGAACAGAATAGAATATAACAGAATAGAATCGAACAGAAACGAACAGAACAGAAAAGAATAGAACAGAACAGAATAGAATCGAACAGAATCAAATAGAACAGAATAGAATAGAATCGAACAGAACAGAATCGAACAGAATAGAATAGAACAGAATAGAAACGAACAGAACAGAATAGAATCGAACAGAATAAAACAGAACAGAATCGAACAGAATAGACTAGAATAGAATCGAACAGAAAAGAATAGAACATAATAGAACAGAACAGAATAGAATAGAACAGAATAGAATAGAATCGAACAGAACAGAATCGAACAGAACATAATCGAACAGAACAGAATAGAATAGAACAGAATCGAACAGAATAGACTAGAACAGAACAGAATCGAACAGAACAGAATAGAATAGAACGGAACAGAACAGAACAGAACAGAAAAGAATAGAACAGAATAGAACGGAACAGAACAGAATAGAATAGAACAGAATAGAATAGAATCGAACAGAACAGAGTAGAATAGAACAGAATCGAACAGAATAGAACAGAACAGAATCGAACAGAAAAGACTAGAATAGAACAGAATCGAATAGAATAGAACAGAACAGAACAGACTAGAACAGAATCGAATAGAATAGAATCGAATAGAACAGAATATAATAGAACAGAACAGAATAGAATAGAAAAGAATAGAATCAAACAGAATAGACTAGAATAGAACAGAATCGAATAGAACAGAATCGAACAGAATAGAACGGAACAGAACAGAATCGAATAGAACAGAACAGAATAGAAAAGAATAGATCAGAACAGAATAGAATTGAACAGAATAGAACAGAACAGAATCGAATAGAACAGAATAGAATAGAATTGAACAGAACAGAATAGAATAGATCAGAACAGAATAGAATTGAACAGAACAGAACAGAATATAACAGAATAGAATCGAACAGAATCGAACAGAATAGAATAGAACAGAACAGAATAGAATAGAAACGAACAGAACAGAAAAGAATAGAACAGAACAGAATAGAATCGAACAGAATCAAATAGAACAGAATAGAATAGAATCGAACAGAATAGAATAGAACAGAATAGAATAGAAACGAACAGAACAGAATAGAATTGAACAGAATAAAACAGAACAGAATCGAACAGAATAGACTAGAATAGAACAGAATCGAATAGAACAGAATAGACTAGAACAGAATCGAACAGAACAGAATAGAATAGAACAGAACAGAACAGAACAGAAAAGAATAGAACAGAATAGAACGGAACAGAACAGAATAGAACAGAATAGAATAGAACAGAATAGAATAGAATCGAACAGAACAGAGTAGAATAGAACAGAACAGAATCGAACAGAATAGAATAGAACAGAACAGAATCGAACAGAATAGACTAGAATAGAACAGAATCGAATAGAATAGAACAGAACAGAATAGAACGGAACAGACTAGAACAGAATCGAACAGAATAGACTAGAATAGAACAGAATCGAATAGAACAGAATAGAATAGAATAGAACAGAACAGAACAGAATCGAATAGAAAAGAATAGAACAGAACAGAACAGAATAGAACAGAATAGAATAGAATCGAACAGAATAGAACAGAACAGAATAGAACATAATCGAACAGAACAGAATAGAACAGAATAGAACATAATCGAACAGAACAGAATAGAATAGAATCGAACAGAATTGACTAGAATAGAACAGAATAGAATAGAAAAGAATCGAACAGAATAGAATAGAACAGAATAGAATCGAACAGAATCAAATAGAACAGAATCGAACAGAATAGAATAGAACAGAATAGAATCGAACAGAACAGAACAGAATAGAATAGAACATAATCGAACAGTATCGAACAGTATCGAACAGAATAGACTAGAATAGAACAGTATCGAATAGAACAGAATAGAACAGAATAGACTAGAACAGAACAGAATCGAACAGAATAGAACGGAACAGAACAGAATAGAATAGAACAGAACAGAATAGAACAGAATTGAATAGAACAGAATAGAATAGAACAGAACAGAACAGAATAGAAAAGAATAGAACAGAATAGAACATAATCGAACAGAACAGAATCGAACAGAATAGACTAGAATAGAACAGAATCGAATAGAACAGAATAGAACAGAATAGACTAGAACAGAACAGAATCGAACAGAATAGAACGGAACAGAACAGAGTAGAATAGAACAGAACAGAATCGAACAGAATAGAATAGAACAGAACAGAATCGAACAGAATAGAACGGAACAGAACAGAATAGAACAGAATAGAACGGAACAGAACAGAATAGAACAGAATAGAATAGAACAGAACAGAATAGAATAGAAACGAACAGAACAGAAAAGAATAGAACAGAACAGAATAGAATCGAACAGAATCAAATAGAACAGAATAGAATAGAATCGAACAGAATAGAATAGAACAGAATAGAATAGAAACGAACAGAACAGAATAGAATTGAACAGAATAAAACAGAACAGAATCGAACAGAATAGAATAGAACAGAACAGAATAGAATAGAAACGAACAGAACAGAAAAGAATAGAACAGAACAGAATAGAATCGAACAGAATCAAATAGAACAGAATAGAATAGAATCGAACAGAATAGAATAGAACAGAATAGAATAGAAACGAACAGAACAGAATAGAATTGAACAGAATAAAACAGAACAGAATCGAACAGAATAGACTAGAATAGAATCGAACAGAAAAGAATAGAACATAATAGAACAGAACAGAATAGAATAGAACAGAATAGAATAGAATCGAACAGAACAGAATCGAACAGAACATAATCGAACAGAACAGAATAGAACAGAATAGAATAGAACAGAATCGAACAGAATAGACTAGAATAGAACAGAATCGAATAGAACAGAATAGACTAGAACAGAATCGAACAGAACAGAATAGAATAGAACAGAACAGAACAGAACAGAACAGAAAAGAATAGAACAGAATAGAACGGAACAGAACAGAATAGAACAGAATAGAATAGAACAGAATAGAATAGAATCGAACAGAACAGAGTAGAATAGAACAGAACAGAATCGAACAGAATAGAATAGAACAGAACAGAATCGAACAGAATAGACTAGAATAGAACAGAATCGAATAGAATAGAACAGAACAGAATAGAACAGAACAGACTAGAACAGAATCGAATAGAATAGACTAGAATAGAACAGAATCGAATAGAACAGAATATAATAGAACAGAACAGAATAGAAAAGAATAGAACGGAACAGACTAGAACAGAATCGAACAGAATAGACTAGAATAGAACAGAATCGAATAGAACAGAATAGAATAGAATAGAATAGAACAGAACAGAACAGAATCGAATAGAAAAGAATAGAACAGAACAGAACAGAATAGAATAGAACAGAATAGAATAGAATCGAACAGAATAGAACAGAACAGAATAGAACATAATCGAACAGAACAGAATAGAACAGAATAGAACATAATCGAACAGAACAGAATAGAATCGAACAGAATAGACTAGAATAGAACAGAATAGAATAGAAAAGAATCGAACAGAATAGAATAGAACAGAATAGAATCGAACAGAATCAAATAGAACAGAATCGAACAGAATAGAATAGAACAGAATAGAATCGAACAGAACAGAACAGAATAGAATAGAACATAATCGAACAGTATCGAACAGAATCGAACAGAATAGACTAGAATAGAACAGTATCGAATAGAATAGAACGGAACAGAACAGAATAGAATAGAACAGAACAGAATAGAACAGAATCGAATAGAACAGAATAGAATAGAACAGAACAGAACAGAATAGAAAAGAATAGAACAGAATAGAACGGAACAGAACATAATCGAACAGAACAGAATCGAACAGAATAGACTAGAATAGAACAGAATCGAATAGAACAGAATAGAACAGAATAGACTAGAACAGAACAGAATCGAACAGAATAGAACGGAACAGAACAGAGTAGAATAGAACAGAACAGAATCGAACAGAATAGAATAGAACAGAACAGAATCGAACAGAATAGAACGGAACAGAACAGAATAGAACAGAATAGAATAGAACAGAATAGAATAGAACAGAATCGACTAGAATAGAACAGAATCGAATAGAACAGAATAGAATAGAACAGAAATGAACAGAATAGAATAGAACAGAATAGAATCGAACAGAACAGAAATGAACAGAATAGAATCGAACAGAACAGAATAGAATAGAATCGTACAGAATAGACTAGAATAGAACAGAATCGAATAGAACAGAAATGAACAGAATAGAATAGAACAGAATAGAATAGAATCAAACAGAACAGAATAGAATAGAACAGAACAGACTAGAACAGAACAGAATAGAATAGAAAAGAACAGAACAGACTAGAACAGAATCGAACAGAATAGACTAGAACAGAACAGAATCGAACAGAATCGAATAGAACAGAACAGAATCGAATAGAACAGAATAGAATAGAATTGAACAGAACAGAATAGAATAGATCAGAACAGAATAGAATTGAACAGAACAGAATAGAATATAACAGAATAGAATCGAACAGAAACGAACAGAACAGAAAAGAATAGAACAGAACAGAATAGAATCGAACAGAATCAAATAGAACAGAATAGAATAGAATCGAACAGAACAGAATCGAACAGAATAGAATAGAACAGAATAGAAACGAACAGAACAGAATAGAATCGAACAGAATAAAACAGAACAGAATCGAACAGAATAGACTAGAATAGAATCGAACAGAAAAGAATAGAACATAATAGAACAGAACAGAACAGAATAGAATAGAATAGAATAGAATCGAACAGAACAGAATCGAACAGAACATAATCGAACAGAACAGAATAGAACAGAATAGAATAGAACAGAATCGAACAGAATAGACTAGAACAGAACAGAATCGAACAGAACAGAATAGAATAGAACGGAACAGAACAGAACAGAACAGAACAGAAAAGAATAGAACAGAATAGAACGGAACAGAACAGAATAGAACAGAATAGAATAGAACAGAATAGAATAGAATCGAACAGAACAGAGTAGAATAGAACAGAACAGAATCGAACAGAATAGAACAGAACAGAATCGAACAGAATAGACTAGAATAGAACAGAATCGAATAGAATAGAACAGAACAGAATAGAATAGAAAAGAATAGAACGGAACAGACTAGAACAGAATCGAACAGAATAGACTAGAATAGAACAGAATCGAATAGAACAGAATAGAATAGAACAGAACAGAACAGAATCGAATAGAAAAGAATAGAACAGAACAGAACAGAATAGAATAGAACAGAATAGAATAGAATCGAACAGAATAGAACAGAATAGAACATAATCGAACAGAACAGAATAGAACAGAATAGAACATAATAGAACAGAACAGAATAGAATAGAATCGAACAGAATAGACTAGAATAGAACAGAATAGAATAGAAAAGAATCGAACAGAATAGAATAGAACAGAATAGAATCGAACAGAATCAAATAGAACAGAATCGAACAGAATAGAATCGAACAGAACAGAACAGAATAGAACAGAATAGAATAGAACATAATCGAACAGTATCGAACAGAATCGAACAGAATAGACTAGAATAGAACAGTATCGAATAGAACAGAATAGAACAGAATAGACTAGAACAGAACAGAATCGAACAGAATAGAACGGAACAGAACAGAATAGAATAGAACAGAACAGAATAGAACAGAATTGAATAGAACAGAATAGAATAGAACAGAACAGAACAGAATAGAAAAGAATAGAACAGAATAGAACATAATCGAACAGAACAGAATCGAACAGAATAGACTAGAATAGAACAGAATCGAATAGAACAGAATAGAACAGAATAGACTAGAACAGAACAGAATCGAACAGAATAGAACGGAACAGAACAGAGTAGAATAGAACAGAACAGAATCGAACAGAATAGAATAGAACAGAACAGAATCGAACAGAATAGAACGGAACAGAACAGAATAGAACAGAATAGAACGGAACAGAACAGAATAGAACAGAATAGAATAGAACAGAACAGAATAGAATAGAAACGAACAGAACAGAAAAGAATAGAACAGAACAGAATAGAATCGAACAGAATCAAATAGAACAGAATAGAATAGAATCGAACAGAATAGAATAGAATAGAAACGAACAGAACAGAATAGAATTGAACAGAATAAAACAGAACAGAATCGAACAGAATAGAATAGAACAGAACAGAATAGAATAGAAACGAACAGAACAGAAAAGAATAGAACAGAACAGAATAGAATCGAACAGAATCAAATAGAACAGAATAGAATAGAATCGAACAGAATAGAATAGAACAGAATAGAATAGAAACGAACAGAACAGAATAGAATTGAACAGAATAAAACAGAACAGAATCGAACAGAATAGACTAGAATAGAATCGAACAGAAAAGAATAGAACATAATAGAACAGAACAGAATAGAATAGAACAGAATAGAATAGAATCGAACAGAACATAATCGAACAGAACAGAATAGAACAGAATAGAATAGAACAGAATCGAACAGAATAGACTAGAATAGAACAGAATCGAATAGAACAGAATAGACTAGAACAGAATCGAACAGAACAGAATAGAATAGAACAGAACAGAACAGAAAAGAATAGAACAGAATAGAACGGAACAGAACAGAATAGAACAGAATAGAATAGAATAGAATCGAACAGAACAGAGTAGAATAGAACAGAACAGAATCGAACAGAATAGAATAGAACAGAACAGAATCGAACAGAATAGACTAGAATAGAACAGAATCGAATAGAATAGAACAGAACAGAATAGAACAGAACAGACTAGAACAGAATCGAATAGAATAGACTAGAATAGAACAGAATCGAATAGAACAGAATATAATAGAACAGAACAGAATAGAAAAGAATAGAACGGAACAGACTAGAACAGAATCGAACAGAATAGACTAGAATAGAACAGAATCGAATAGAACAGAATAGAATAGAATAGAATAGAACAGAACAGAACAGAATCGAATAGAAAAGAATAGAACAGAACAGAACAGAATAGAATAGAACAGAATAGAATAGAATCGAACAGAATAGAACAGAACAGAATAGAACATAATCGAACAGAACAGAATAGAACAGAATAGAACATAATCGAACAGAACAGAATAGAATCGAACAGAATAGACTAGAATAGAACAGAATAGAATAGAAAAGAATCGAACAGAATAGAATAGAACAGAATAGAATCGAACAGAATCAAATAGAACAGAATCGAACAGAATAGAATAGAACAGAATAGAATCGAACAGAACAGAACAGAATAGAATAGAACATAATCGAACAGTATCGAACAGAATCGAACAGAATAGACTAGAATAGAACAGTATCGAATAGAATAGAACGGAACAGAACAGAATAGAATAGAACAGAACAGAATAGAACAGAATCGAATAGAACAGAATAGAATAGAACAGAACAGAACAGAATAGAAAAGAATAGAACAGAATAGAACGGAACAGAACATAATCGAACAGAACAGAATCGAACAGAATAGACTAGAATAGAACAGAATCGAATAGAACAGAATAGAACAGAATAGACTAGAACAGAACAGAATCGAACAGAATAGAACGGAACAGAACAGAGTAGAATAGAACAGAACAGAATCGAACAGAATAGAATAGAACAGAACAGAATCGAACAGAATCGAACGGAACAGAACAGAATAGAACAGAATAGAATAGAACAGAATAGAATAGAACAGAATCGACTAGAATAGAACAGAATCGAATAGAACAGAATAGAATAGAACAGAAATGAACAGAATAGAATAGAACAGAATAGAATCGAACAGAACAGAAATGAACAGAATAGAATCGAACAGAACAGAATAGAATAGAATCGTACAGAATAGACTAGAATAGAACAGAATCGAATAGAACAGAAATGAACAGAATAGAATAGAACAGAATAGAATAGAATCAAACAGAACAGAATAGAATAGAACAGAATAGAAACGAACAGAACAGAATAGAATCGAACAGAATAAAACAGAACAGAATCGAACAGAATAGACTAGAATAGAATCGAACAGAAAAGAATAGAACATAATAGAACAGAACAGAATAGAATAGAACAGAATAGAATAGAATCGAACAGAACAGAATCGAACAGAACATAATCGAACAGAACAGAATAGAACAGAATAGAATAGAACAGAATCGAACAGAATAGACTAGAACAGAACAGAATCGAACAGAACAGAATAGAATAGAACGGAACAGAACAGAACAGAACAGAACAGAAAAGAATAGAACAGAATAGAACGGAACAGAACAGAATAGAACAGAATAGAATAGAACAGAATAGAATAGAATCGAACAGAACAGAGTAGAATAGAACAGAACAGAATCGAACAGAATAGAACAGAACAGAATCGAACAGAATAGACTAGAATAGAACAGAATCGAATAGAATAGAACAGAACAGAATAGAATAGAAAAGAATAGAACGGAACAGACTAGAACAGAATCGAACAGAATAGACTAGAATAGAACAGAATCGAATAGAACAGAATAGAATAGAATAGAACAGAACAGAACAGAATCGAATAGAAAAGAATAGAACAGAACAGAACAGAATAGAATAGAACAGAATAGAATAGAATCGAACAGAATAGAACAGAACAGAATAGAACATAATCGAACAGAACAGAATAGAACAGAATAGAACATAATAGAACAGAACAGAATAGAATAGAATCGAACAGAATAGACTAGAATAGAACAGAATAGAATAGAAAAGAATCGAACAGAATAGAATAGAACAGAATAGAATCGAACAGAATCAAATAGAACAGAATCGAACAGAATAGAACAGAATAGAATCGAACAGAACAGAACAGAATAGAACAGAATAGAATAGAACATAATCGAACAGTATCGAACAGAATCGAACAGAATAGACTAGAATAGAACAGTATCGAATAGAACAGAATAGAACAGAATAGACTAGAACAGAACAGAATCGAACAGAATAGAACGGAACAGAACAGAATAGAATAGAACAGAACAGAATAGAACAGAATTGAATAGAACAGAATAGAATAGAACAGAACAGAACAGAATAGAAAAGAATAGAACAGAATAGAACATAATCAAACAGAACAGAATCGAACAGAATAGACTAGAATAGAACAGAATCGAATAGAACAGAATAGAACAGAATAGACTAGAACAGAACAGAATCGAACAGAATAGAACGGAACAGAACAGAGTAGAATAGAACAGAACAGAATCGAACAGAATAGAATAGAACAGAACAGAATCGAACAGAATAGAACGGAACAGAACAGAATAGAACAGAATAGAACGGAACAGAACAGAATAGAACAGAATAGAATAGAACAGAACAGAATAGAATAGAAACGAACAGAACAGAAAAGAATAGAACAGAACAGAATAGAATCGAACAGAATCAAATAGAACAGAATAGAATAGAATCGAACAGAATAGAATAGAATAGAAACGAACAGAACAGAATAGAATTGAACAGAATAAAACAGAACAGAATCGAACAGAATAGAATAGAACAGAACAGAATAGAATAGAAACGAACAGAACAGAAAAGAATAGAACAGAACAGAATAGAATCGAACAGAATCAAATAGAACAGAATAGAATAGAATCGAACAGAATAGAATAGAACAGAATAGAATAGAAACGAACAGAACAGAATAGAATTGAACAGAATAAAACAGAACAGAATCGAACAGAATAGACTAGAATAGAATCGAACAGAAAAGAATAGAACATAATAGAACAGAACAGAATAGAATAGAACAGAATAGAATAGAATCGAACAGAACAGAATCGAACAGAACATAATCGAACAGAACAGAATAGAACAGAATAGAATAGAACAGAATCGAACAGAATAGACTAGAATAGAACAGAATCGAATAGAACAGAATAGACTAGAACAGAATCGAACAGAACAGAATAGAATAGAACAGAACAGAACAGAACAGAAAAGAATAGAACAGAATAGAACGGAACAGAACAGAATAGAACAGAATAGAATAGAACAGAATAGAATAGAATCGAACAGAACAGAGTAGAATAGAACAGAACAGAATCGAACAGAATAGAATAGAACAGAACAGAATCGAACAGAATAGACTAGAATAGAACAGAATCGAATAGAATAGAACAGAACAGAATAGAACAGAACAGACTAGAACAGAATCGAATAGAATAGACTAGAATAGAACAGAATCGAATAGAACAGAATATAATAGAACAGAACAGAATAGAAAAGAATAGAACGGAACAGACTAGAACAGAATCGAACAGAATAGACTAGAATAGAACAGAATCGAATAGAACAGAATAGAATAGAATAGAATAGAACAGAACAGAACAGAATCGAATAGAAAAGAATAGAACAGAACAGAACAGAATAGAATAGAACAGAATAGAATAGAATCGAACAGAATAGAACAGAACAGAATAGAACATAATCGAACAGAACAGAATAGAACAGAATAGAACATAATCGAACAGAACAGAATAGAATCGAACAGAATAGACTAGAATAGAACAGAATAGAATAGAAAAGAATCGAACAGAATAGAATAGAACAGAATAGAATCGAACAGAATCAAATAGAACAGAATCGAACAGAATAGAATAGAACAGAATAGAATCGAACAGAACAGAACAGAATAGAATAGAACATAATCGAACAGTATCGAACAGAATCGAACAGAATAGACTAGAATAGAACAGTATCGAATAGAATAGAACGGAACAGAACAGAATAGAATAGAACAGAACAGAATAGAACAGAATCGAATAGAACAGAATAGAATAGAACAGAACAGAACAGAATAGAAAAGAATAGAACAGAATAGAACGGAACAGAACATAATCGAACAGAACAGAATCGAACAGAATAGACTAGAATAGAACAGAATCGAATAGAACAGAATAGAACAGAATAGACTAGAACAGAACAGAATCGAACAGAATAGAACGGAACAGAACAGAGTAGAATAGAACAGAACAGAATCGAACAGAATAGAATAGAACAGAACAGAATCGAACAGAATAGAACGGAACAGAACAGAATAGAACAGAATAGAATAGAACAGAATAGAATAGAACAGAATCGACTAGAATAGAACAGAATCGAATAGAACAGAATAGAATAGAACAGAAATGAACAGAATAGAATAGAACAGAATAGAATCGAACAGAACAGAAATGAACAGAATAGAATCGAACAGAACAGAATAGAATAGAATCGTACAGAATAGACTAGAATAGAACAGAATCGAATAGAACAGAAATGAACAGAATAGAATAGAACAGAATAGAATAGAATCAAACAGAACAGAATAGAATAGAACAGAACAGACTAGAACAGAACAGAATAGAATAGAAAAGAACAGAACAGACTAGAACAGAATCGAACAGAATAGACTAGAACAGAACAGAATCGAACAGAATCGAATAGAACAGAACAGAATCGAATAGAACAGAATAGAATAGAATTGAACAGAACAGAATAGAATAGATCAGAACAGAATAGAATTGAACAGAACAGAATAGAATATAACAGAATAGAATCGAACAGAAACGAACAGAACAGAAAAGAATAGAACAGAACAGAATAGAATCGAACAGAATCAAATAGAACAGAATAGAATAGAATCGAACAGAACAGAATCGAACAGAATAGAATAGAACAGAATAGAAACGAACAGAACAGAATAGAATCGAACAGAATAAAACAGAACAGAATCGAACAGAATAGACTAGAATAGAATCGAACAGAAAAGAATAGAACATAATAGAACAGAACAGAATAGAATAGAACAGAATAGAATAGAATCGAACAGAACAGAATCGAACAGAACATAATCGAACAGAACAGAATAGAACAGAATAGAATAGAACAGAATCGAACAGAATAGACTAGAACAGAACAGAATCGAACAGAACAGAATAGAATAGAACGGAACAGAACAGAACAGAACAGAACAGAACAGAACAGAAAAGAATAGAACGGAATAGAACGGAACAGAACAGAATAGAACAGAATAGAATAGAACAGAATAGAATAGAACAGAGTAGAATAGAACAGAACAGAATCGAACAGAATAGAACAGAACAGAATCGAACAGAATAGACTAGAATAGAACAGAATCGAATAGAATAGAACAGAACAGAATAGAATAGAAAAGAATAGAACGGAACAGACTAGAACAGAATCGAACAGAATAGACTAGAATAGAACAGAATCGAATAGAACAGAATAGAATAGAATAGAACAGAACAGAACAGAATCGAATAGAAAAGAATAGAACAGAACAGAACAGAATAGAATAGAACAGAATAGAATAGAATCGAACAGAATAGAACAGAACAGAATAGAACATAATCGAACAGAACAGAATAGAACAGAATAGAACATAATAGAACAGAACAGAATAGAATAGAATCGAACAGAATAGACTAGAATAGAACAGAATAGAATAGAAAAGAATCGAACAGAATAGAATAGAACAGAATAGAATCGAACAGAATCAAATAGAACAGAATCGAACAGAATAGAACAGAATAGAATCGAACAGAACAGAACAGAATAGAACAGAATAGAATAGAACATAATCGAACAGTATCGAACAGAATCGAACAGAATAGACTAGAATAGAACAGTATCGAATAGAACAGAATAGAACAGAATAGACTAGAACAGAACAGAATCGAACAGAATAGAACGGAACAGAACAGAATAGAATAGAACAGAACAGAATCGAATAGAACAGAATAGAATAGAACAGAATAGAAAAGAATAGAACAGAATAGAACGGAACAGAACATAATCGAACAGAACAGAATCGAACAGAATAGAATAGAACAGAACAGAATAGACTAGAATAGACTAGAACAGAACAGAATTGAACAGAATAGAACGGAACAGAACAGAGTAGAATAGAACAGAACAGAATCGAACAGAATAGAATAGAACAGAACAGAATAGACTAGAATAGAACAGAATCGAATAGAAAAGAATAGAACAGAATAGAACGGAACAGAACAGAATAGAACAGAATAGAATAGAACAGAACAGAATAGAACAGAATCGACTAGAATAGAACAGAATCGAATAGAACAGAATAGAATAGAAAAGAACAGAATAGAATAGAACAGAAATGAACAGAATAGAATAGAACAGAATAGAATCGAACAGAACAGAATAGAATCGAACAGAACAGAATAGAATAGAATCGTACAGAATAGACTAGAATAGAACAGAATCGAATAGAACAGAAATGAACAGAATAGAATAGAACAGAACAGAATAGAATAGAATCAAACAGAACAGAATAGAATAGAACAGAACAGAATAGAACAGAACAGACTAGAACAGAACAGAATAGAATAGAACAGAACAGAAAAGAACAGAACAGACTAGAACAGAATCGAACAGAATAGACTAGAATAGAACATAATCGAATAGAACAGAATAGAACAGAACAGAATAGAACAGAACAGACTAGAACAGAATCGAACAGAATAGACTAGAATAGAACAGAATCGAATAGAACAGAATAGAATAGAACAGAACAGAATAGAATAGAACAGAATAGAACAGAACAGAATAGAATAGAACGGAACAGAATATAATAGAAATGAACAGAACAGAAATGAACAGAATAGAATAGAATAGAACAGAACAGAATAGAATATAACAGAATAGAAATGAACAGAATAGAATAGAACAGAACAGAATAGAATAGAACGGAATCGAACTGAACAGAAAAGAATAGAATAGAATAGGGGTTGTGATTATTGTATTCAATATACACAAAACAATATGTTCAATGTACAATTGTACAAACATGAAAATGAAAATACAAACAACTCAGACAACAACACAAAACAATGGGGGCATAAAGAAAGAGAAAAGTTCAAATAAGTCATTCTTTGTTAGCTCATGCATCAATAAACACATTCCACTGAACTTTGTGTTTTTAATGCAGGTTTGACACATGAATAAAGATTATGCAGCTAACCACATCAGGATGTTTAACTCTTTACAGTTTATGAATTATTTATTAAATCAGAGTGGCATGATGGCACTGATGATGATCACGGGCAGAAGGGGAACGTTGTCCCATGGATAGCGCGGTCAAAACCCGAAACCTAACGACCACATAGATGTAACCGGTCCTGCCTGACCTGTTCCGAACAGGATTCGAACCTGGGTCTCCAGCATAGGAGGCGGGCATGCTAACGAGGACGCTAAAGACCACAGCCTCTACCGACAGTTGCTAGTGCGCCTTTTGATGCCTGGGGATCACATACCAGCTGGCTACAGTTACATACACTGCCAACAGTTTGTAATAATGGACAGATTTTGCTCTTATGGAAGGAAATTGGTACTTTAATTCACCAAAGTGGTGTTCAACTGATCACAGAGTATATTCAGGAGATTACTGATGTGAAACAGACATCAAGACAGCAGCATCACTGCAACACCTTATCCTCGAGTAATCATGTTAAACTGATCATTTGACACTATAAAATCTCTTGCCGTTATATCAGACACAGCTGAAGATATTTGGTTCATTAAATGAAGCTGAACGTTGTCTTTGTGTTTGTTTTTGAGTTGCCACAGTGTGCAATAGACTGGCATGTGTTAAGGGCAATATTAGCTCAAAATGGCAAAGATTAAACATCTTTCTCTAGAAACGCATCAGTCAATCATTGTTTTGAGGAATGAAGGTGATACAATGCTTGACAAAGGTGTAAGTACAGTCTTCAAAGACAAAGCACAACTGTCTCTAACAAGGACAGAAAGAGATGTGGAAGATGTGCAACTAAACAAGAGGAGAAATACATCAGAGTCTCTAGTTTGAGAAATAAATGCCTCTTCCTTCACACGCCCGCCTCCCACATCTCTTTCTGTCCTTGGAGACCCCGGTTCGAATCCCGCTTGGAGCGGGTCGAGCAGCACCGGTTACCAGGACAGATTTTTCCCCCCTTTTTCACCCAATTTGGAATGTCCAATTCCCAGTTGTCTCCACGTCTGAGAATCTTATCACGTGACTTGTTGAGTGGAGATGTAGCGCGTGTGGAGGCTTCACGCTATTCTCCGCGGCATCCGCACACAACTCACCACATGCCCCACCGAGAGCGAGAACCACATTATAGTGACCACGAGGAGGTTACCCCATGTGACACTACCCTCCCTAGCAACCGGGACAATTTGGTTGCTAAGGAGACCTGTCTGGAGTCACTCACCACACGCCCTGGATTCAAACTAGCGAACCAGCGAACTCCTGGGGTGATAGCCAGCGCCTTTACCAAATGCTCATTCCTAGAACTGTCTAAACAAGACTAATACGAACTGATCTATAACTGTTAAAATCGCTAACAGCACCTGTAATCACATGCCCACTCTTCAGTCTGTGAGTATTGCTATTTAACTGTATAACTGATTGTACATTATTTACCCATCAGTTTTTTCGTCCCATGAAAAGGAGCACAACATATATGTTATAACATGACTATAATGTGGTGGGGGGGGGGGGCAGCTTAGGCCAGATTAAGATGGTTTGCTGGTCTCCGTGCCTGGTCAGGCTAGTCTACTGGTTTTAGAGGGATTTGGGCACTTGTCAGCCAATCATACTGAGACCAACTAAAACTAGCATTGGCTAGTTTAAGATGTTTTTTTCAGCAGGGTCCTCAACACGGAAATCATTTCTGGTAGCATATAAACGTCACGGTCATTTCATCTGTTTAGAAACATTAACAGAGTAAGTGAAATGCACCTCAAACATCACTGAGTGATTAATCCAGGGCTGAAGGGTTGTTCTGTACCCGACCGGAATCAAACCCGTTTGCATGTGTGCAGCCCGTCTGGGCACGTCTTCTCTAATTAACACCTGCAGCAGCTTCATTCCACTCTTCTCTTCAGTAACTCTCTAAAGCTGCAGAAGATGATGGTTCCTGACAGTTTTTATCTGAGTTCTGGCACTGACGCAGTTGTTATGAATGTGTGTGTCAATCAAACGGCGGCAGTTTAAACAAACAAACTCAAGCTGCACCTTTATGCCAGAAACTTCCTTTGGCTAACGCAACGCAAGCGTGCAATCCTGTTGTGCACGCTTTCTTGTGTTACAGTGCGATGACAAACTCAAGGGGGCGACAGAGATTCCTTCTGTTATTCAGGGAACTAGACATGTCTTCAAACTGGTGCTCCGCCATGACAGAGAAAAGCGACTGTTGAAAAAGACACAATAGCGCTTCTTGTGGCAGTGCTGAGAATGCAACGCGCACTTACGTTCCAAACTGCACTTGTGTCTGAACGCAATGACACACAAAGCCGAGCATTTAAATATGTAGAGACAAGTATTGTGTCAGTCCTTCTGTGTGTTGTTTGGCTTCTTGTGTGTGATTTAGTGAGTGTGTGTGTGTTTGTGTGTGTGTGTGCATGTGTGTGTGTGTGTGTGCATGTGTGTGTGTGTGTGTGTGTGTGTGTGTGTGTGTGAGTGCGAGAGTGTGTGTGTGTGTGAGTGCATGTGTGTGAGAGAGTGTGTGTGAGAGTGTGTGTGCATGTGCGTGTGTGCGTGTGCGTGCGTGCGTGTGTGTGTGCGTGTGCGTGTGTGTGTGAGTGGGTGTGTGTGTGAGTGTGTGTGCGTGTGTGTGCGTGTGTGTTTGTGTGTGTGCGTGTGCGTGTGTGTGTGTGTGTGTTTGTGTGAGAGTGTGTGTGTGAGAGTGTGTGTGCGTGTGCGTGTGTGTGTGTGTGTGTGCGTGTGTGAGAGTGTGTGTGCGTGTGTATGTGAGTGTGTATGTGTGTGTGTGTGTGTGTGTGTGTGTGTGTGAGTGAGTGTGTGTGAGAGAGTGTGTGTGTTTGTGTGTGTGTGTGTGTGAGAGTGTGTGTGTGTGTGTGTGTGAGTGCGTGTGTGTGTGTGAGAGAGAGTGTGTGTGAGAGTGTGTGTGCGTGTGCGTGTGTGCGCGTGTGTGTGTGTGTGTGTGTGTGTGTGTGTGAGTGCGTGTGTGTGAGACAGAGTGTGTGTGAGTGTGTGCGTGTGTGCGTGTGTGTGCGTGTGCGTGTGCGTGTGCGTGTGCGTGTGTGTGTGTGCGTGTGTGTTTGGGGCAGTGCGTTCCACAGCAGTGTTCAGATTCACACATGTGTTTTTAATGTTTGTGATTTAACTTCTCTGTCCCGAAACAAGATTGAATCATAAAACATCTTGTGGAAAAAAACAACAAGTGACTGAAGATGTCCGAATGATAATATGAGCTTACGAACAAAAGGATAAAAGAAGGTATATGTTGTTCACTGTGTTGTGTTTAGACTCGGTCTCTGCCAAAGTGAGTTCTTGAAGCTCTTAAAGTCTGGGTTTGTGTTGCGAGACCAATCCACACTGAAAATGAGCAAACGCTCAACGAAACTGAAACGTTCACATGAAGAACAACGTAACGGTCATATGCACGCTCTACGCAAGTACACCAACACAAACAATTCTCGGTATGTAAGCTTGAGGTTTTTGTGTTTTGAAATATGTTAGATGGCAATTCATGGCAATGCCCAAACGTCTCGCGTTGAAGCGGGAAAATCAAAATGCCCCAGTGCACACTGCAGAGTAAGCAGTACACCAGTGTTCTGTGCGGAACAGCAGCAGTCGGACAGGAAGAGAGCATGTGGTGGGAAGGGTGTTTGGAACAGGCTCAGGTTTGTGGTATTTCTCTCAGTAATGAAGTCAGGGGGGATGTTGTTACATGTTTTGTGGTTTTGTTTGACATTTGTAAGTTGTTTAAATCAGCACTGCAGGACGCTAGCGCTCAACATCTCTGAATCCAATTAAAGTGAATGCTGCGTGATTCTGGGTGCGGTTCTACCGAAAGAGAGACAGAGAGAGAAAATGTTTCATCTCAAATTCAGTCGACTTTCCATCCTGATCATTTCCACTAAAGTTCTACAGGAGTGTCAGCTGAATGCATGCATCTCCCCCACCATTACAAAAATACTGTGCAGGTACCATGGTACAGTACTTTGAGCTTTACAACGGTACCCAAAAATCATGGTAGAACAATACAAGCGTATGGCTAACAGGTGCTTTTTACAGGTTCTTCAGGTCAAAGGTCACTTCAGGACCCTGTTTCCCATGTCAATAAAACATCCCTGCCAAGATGTTTACCTGTATGTGTGTGTGTGTCTACAGCAGGGTTAAGCTATCTTAAATTTGCAAAAGAGTTCTGTTACCTTATATCTCTAACAGTGTTCAGTTATTTGATATATTAATATAGTTCAGTTGTATATGTAACAGGGTTGAGTTATGTCTGCAACAGGGATTCGTTATCTTACGTATGGACAGAGTTCAGTTGTATATGTAACAGGGTTGAGTTATGTCTGCACAAGGGTTTCATTATCTTACGTACGGACAGAGTTCATTTGCATATGTAACAGGGTTGAGTTATATCTGCACAAGGGTTTCGTTATCTTACGTATGGACAGAGTTCAGTTGTATATGTAACAGGGTTGAGTTATGTCTGTAAAAGGGTTTCGTTATCTTACGTATGGACAGAGTTCAGTTGTACATGTAACAGGGTTGAGTTATGTCTGCAACAAGGGTTTCGTTATCTTACGTATGGACAGAGTTCAGTTGTACATGTAACAGGGTTGAGTTATGTCTGTAAAAGGGTTT
>JAVLUX010000058.1:717500-792500 GCA_032164185.1 Moxostoma hubbsi | reverse complement strand
AGAATAACACATCCAAATGATCACGCTTGTACCGAAATAGTGAAAATGGCCTGAATAACGCATCCAAATGATCACTATTGTACCGCAATAGTGAAAACGGCCTGAATAATGATCACGCTTGTACCGCAATAGTGAAAACGGCCCGAATAACGCATCCAAATGATCACGCTTGTACCGCAATAGTGAAAACAGTCAGAATAACACATCCAAATGATCACGCTTGTACCGCAATAGTGAAAATGGCCTGAATAACGCGTCCAAATGATCACGATTGTACCGCAATAGTAAAAACAGCCTGAATAACGCATCCAAATGATCACACTTGTACCGCAATAGTGAAAACGGCCCGAATAACACATCCAAATGATCACGCCTGTACCGCAATAGTGAAAACGGCCTGAATAACGCATCCAAATGATCACGCCTGTACCGCAATAGTGAAAACAGCCTGAATAATGATCACACTTGTACCGCAATAGTGAAAACGGCCTGAATAACGCATCCAAATGATCATGATTGTACCGCAATAGTGAAAACAGCCTGAATAACGCATCCAAATGATCACACTTGTACCGCAATAGTGAATACGGCCCGAATAACACAACCAAATCATCACGCCTGTACCGCAATAGTGAAAACGGCCTGAATAACGCATCCAAATGATCACGCTTGTACCGAAATAGTGAAAATGGCCTGAATAACGCATCCAAATGATCACTATTGTACCGCAATAGTGAAAACGGCCTGAATAATGATCACGCTTGTACCGCAATAGTGAAAACGGCCCGAATAACGCATCCAAATGATCACGCTTGTACCGCAATAGTGAAAACAGTCAGAATAACACATCCAAATGATCACGCTTGTATCGCAATAGTGAAAATGGCCTGAATAACGCGTCCAAATGATCACGATTGTACCGCAATAGTAAAAACAGCCTGAATAACGCATCCAAATGATCACACTTGTACCGCAATAGTGAAAACGGCCCGAATAACACATCCAAATGATCACGCCTGTACCGCAATAGTGAAAACGGCCTGAATAACGCATCCAAATGATCACGCCTGTACCGCAATAGTGAAAACAGCCTGAATAATGATCACACTTGTACCGCAATAGTGAAAACGGCCTGAATAACGCATCCAAATGATCATGATTGTACCGCAATAGTGAAAACAGCCTGAATAACGCATCCAAATGATCACACTTGTACCGCAATAGTGAATACGGCCCGAATAACACAACCAAATCATCACGCCTGTACCGCAATAGTGAAAACGGCCTGAATAACGCATCCAAATGATCACACTTGTACTGCAATAGTGAAAACGGCCTGAATAACACATCCAAATGATCACGCCTGTACCGCAATAGTGAAAACGGCCTGAATAACGCATTCAAATGATCACGCCTGTACCGCAATAGTGAAAACGGCCTGAATAACGCATCCAAATGATCACGCCTGTACCGCAATAGTGAAAACGGCCTGAATGACGCATCCAAATGATCACGCCTGTACCGCAATAGTGAAAACGGCCTGAATGACGCATCCAAATGATCACGCCTGTACCGCAATAGTGAAAACAGCCTGAATGACGCATCCAAATCATCACGCCTGTACCGCAATAGTGAAAGCGGCCCGAATAACGCATCCAAATGATCACGCCTGTACCGCAATAGTGATAACAGCAATGATTCTCCAGTTTTACTACAGTTCATATTTGCAAGGCCACATTATTACTTAATACAGTGTGTCATTTCTTTGAAATATTTCAGTTTAGAACATCAAATATAGCTACTCTTTCAACTAAAGTAAGAAATATGTCTTGCCGCATGCCACATGTCGTGTCGTGTGGTGATCTGTTACAAATGCGAGCTGAGAGCAAACCACAATACCTGCTAACCATCCAACGCAATGATTGATGGAGCTGCGGTGACGGTTGAGTAACTCTTTATGAGGCATGTTGAAAGACAATAAACACACTCATCAGTCTTATGCAGAGAACACAGAGTGTTTGAACTGTCAAGCGTGTGTGTGTGTGTGTGTGTAATTACAGTGAGCTTTAGTTCTGGCAGCTAAACCGCCCTCTAGTGTCAGAGTTTATTTTCATTGGGCCGGCAGAAGACGGAATGTGTTTGTGTGTGTTATCAGCATATGCAAATAATTGCGCTTTGTTTGCCCATTTTCTCACCCGTCGAGATCTGAGACTTGTTGTATTTACGTTAACGCAGCGTTGTGACGCACAAAGTATGTTGCGGGTCAGTTTGACATCAAACGGTTGTGCTATATTTACCCACATACACAGTTTTCTGCTTGTAAAATTGTGCTTGTGAAATCACTCTTAACATTCGTTGCTGACTCACAATGACGGCTCGCTTTCTGCTACTTATTATGTTCCTTCATACAATCTGGTTTTAATGGAGAGCAGTTCACGTTTGGTAAATAAAACAGATTGGGGCTTGTGTTGACAAAGACCTGCAGTAATGCGACAGTAACCTGATCTGACCCGCAGTACCAACATTCACTTACTGTATGAAAACATACCGACACAACAACATGTCCAAACCAGACACAACACTGCCAAGTCTGCCCTCACTGAAAGTAAAATATGGTGTAAAGCAACAAAATTACAACATATTTGAAGTTTAATTCACAATATGCAGAGCGGGATTTTGGACCAGTGAGATTTGACTTTGCGCAGGGCATGTCAGTGCCACACTACAAAAATAGAGTCTGACTAAATTCCTTTAGGCAAAACACTTTAAGAGCCCCTCACTCTTACAGTGATTACCTGCAACACAATAATGAAACAGTCATTTATAATTAGGATAAAATAACAACATCTATAGAAATTCTGTCATGATTTACTCACCCTCATGACATCCCAGATAGTGTCCCATTAGAAGACATTAATTTAACCGCTGGTGTCGTATGGGTGATGTTTATGCTGACTGTGAGAAATCTTCATTCACTTGCATTATAAGGACCTTCTGAGCTGAGCTGGCCCATGGTAATGAATGGACCAGGTACCATATGACACCGCCGTCTCTGCTAGAGGGGATTGCGCAACATTCGTTGGGCGATACAGACTCAAACAGAAGAGGGGGGTCTTCAGTTTTTGTCTAATTTTGAGAGACTCACAGTTATGCAGTTGCAGGCTTTAACAATATCTCATACTCAAAACATTTATTTAAAATGTATAAAGGAGAACGGATGCATGATTGAATTCTACAGCAATGGTTAATGTAAAAAATGTAAAGTATTGTTCTTGTTAGGACACGATGTAACAATGAAACTCCTCAGACTGACCGTGTGTGTGTGTGTTTAGGTGACTCTGGACTGCGCGGGCAGTGATGAGGCTCCGCGTGTTGATAAGTTAGTGGAACGCATCCTCCACTGCAGCTGCCAGTCGTGCAGTAAAGAGGGCGGTCAGGAGGGGGCGCTGCTGCAGCTGTACCCTTCAGAGGGAGCAGTGGAGACGCCAGCACTCTCACACACACACTCACAGCAGGCACACACACACGCTGACGTGCATTTAGACATACACACACCTGAAGCAGGGTGATGAACACACTTTCACATCCTACTGAACTATTCTCTCTCTGTTTGTTGAATTAAAGCACTTTTTCCTGTACATCATGAAGACATTAATCACACTATATCACGCTTAACCATCATTAAATTGGATGAAATCTCACATGAGCTTTATGAAAGAATGCACTCAGACACACACAGGGCGAATCCCAAATGGCATTTTTGCACCCTTGAAGGGGACGCAACTCGAGGGTTGTTCCAAAGGAAAGTGAGATCCCGTCCACTACAAGAGCTGTAATTCTGCATGTCCTCGCAACTCATTTTAAAACCTGAGATCATTTAAGATCTTACCCAGGATTTTCTCTCATTTCAAATTTTTGCCAATGTTGCATGAAGAGATGCAACACCACATACTCACATGACTGCATTATAAAGTTCCATGTTTGAATACAGTAGTGATGTCAGTATGATGCCTTGATTAACGAAATTAAATAAAATTAAAAGCTAATTCAGATTTATCTCTGGGTATCTCAGTGAGTATTGACGCTGACTATCACACCTGGAGTCGTGAGTTTGAATCCAGGGTGTGCTGAGTGACTCCAGTCAGGTCTCCTTAGCAACCAAATTGGGCCGGTTGCTAGGGAGGGTAGAGTCACATGGGGTAACCAAATTGTCCTGCTTGCTAGGGAGGGTAGAATCACATGGGGTAACCAAATTGTCCCGGTTGCTAGGGAGGGTAGAGTCACATGGGGTAACCAAATTGTCCCGGTTGCTAGGGAGGGTAGAGTCACATGGGGTAACCTCCTCGTGGTGGTGATTAGTGGTTCTCTCAATGGGGCGTGTGGTGAGTTGTGTGTGGATCGTGGAGAGTAGCATGAGTCTCCACATGCTGTGAGTCTCCGCGGTGTCATGCACAACGAGTCACGTGATCAGATGCGCGGATTGAAGGTCTCAGAAGCGGAGGCAACTGATACTCGTCCTCTGACACCGGATTGAGGTGAGTAACCGCACCACCACGAGGACCTACTAAGTAGTGGGAATTGGGCATCCCAAACTGGGAGAAAAGGGGATAAAAAAACTAAAAACCACATGATTTATTTCTCATAATCATGCAACTGCAAGATTTTATAGATATTGTTTCTCACAATTGCGAGACATAAAATGACAGTTATGAGATATAGTCAGAACCTCTTTTACTTTTGAATTGTGTGGTGGAATCTTTATATAGAGTGTACCAAACATGATCCAGTAATGCCCTGCACCCTTCAGAGTGAGCACTTCATAGTGATGTTCACCCATACACACTCACACTCACACACACTCACACACACTCACTCACTCACACACACACACACACACACTCACACACACTCACACACACAAACACACACACACACACACACACACACACACTCGACACGTCCAGATCTATGTCGTGTGCATGAACACATTCTGGTTGTATGTTATTTGTGTATTGTTGTTTAATCAAAATAAAAGTTTCAATCATCCTAGACACTACAATTGATTATTTAATCAAAAACAATCCAAATAAAAAAACAAACAAAAAAAATTTATCAATTGTCACACATTATACATACATTTCTGCATATATACAGTGAAATTATTTATTTTTCACATATCCCAGCTAAGCTGGGGTCAGAGTGCAGGGTCAGCCATGATTCAGCACCCCTGGAGCAGATAGGATCAAGGGCCTTGCTCAAGGGTTACACAGTGGTGTCTAGGCGGTGCTGGGGCTTGAACCCCCGACCTTCTGGTCAGTAACCCAGAGCCTTAACCGCTGAGCCACCACTGCCCCAAAAGAAATGGATTGAATTGATTGTTCTAAACGAAAGTGATTAAATTGACTGCTATTGATTTTAAATTATTTTAAGATAAAATAGTTGTGATTCTAGATGTAAATATAGTCATATCATAAGTTAATAAATGTTGTGTTATCCATAGATTATATAAAATACAGCAACATCTCTGAGTGTCTTTCATCAGTACAGCGATTATCACATGAAACACCATCATCTGATCACAGTCTTGATAACCATCAGCTACATTCAGTGATGAGCTGTGTGTGAGTGTGTGTATGTGCGTGTGTATGTGTGTGAGTGTGTGTGTGTGTGTGTGTGTGTGTGTGTGTGTGTGTGTGTGTGTGTGTGTGAGTAGTCCCCCCTACCTCCGTGTGGTGCCGGACTGGCAACGTCATGGGCAGCGCCATGGGGGGGAGGGCCAATAGAGACAGTTCCCTCCCCGCTTTTCTGTCATGGCGCTTTGTAGCCAGCACAGCGGCCAAATGGGGGTTCTGGATGGGTGCGAGGGGCTGATAACCCCTTCACCTTCAACTGATTACCACTAAATCACAAATTAAAACTTTAAGTAAGCTAGTGCCGGAGGCCCTGGGGGGACAGGCATCTATGACGTCTTCTGGCCATACTCCATCAGGCAGAGCCAGGAGACTGAGTCCTCACCCTCGGGGCTCCTCCAGAAAAAACAAAAAGCCGCTACGGATGGCCACAGGGAATGTTTGAACACTCACGGCGGAGGAGAGACTGCCACTGGAGCTGGACCGGTACTGCCTGGATCTCTGGGGTGTTCAGGAGGTCTGGTGGACCGGCTCTGGCTCTTGCCACAATGAGGGGTGGACTGACCTCCTGTCACAGGTGTTGGCTAAAGTGGCCCCTCGGGATAGAATAATCATGTTGGGTGATTTCAATGCCCGAGTTGGTCATGATGCTAGCACCTGGTCAGGAGTGATTGGAAGACATGGGCCTGATCAGCTCAATAACGGCAGGAGGTTGCTAGATTTTTGTGCAGCCCATGGACTTGTAATTATCAACACACTGTTCCCACATTGGCACACCCACACAACATCATGGATGCATGCCGGGTCCAAGCAAGAACATCTGCTGGACTACATAGTGACGGAACAGCGGATGCGGGCCCATGTCCTTGACACCAGGACCTACCGTGGAGCTGATCTGCCCACTGATCATCAACTTGTCATCTGTAAGATGTGCCTGTCATTGTTCCACTCCGGTGGTGGGTGTAAACCCAGGACCCCTTTCAAACCCATAGTGGCCTGGTCTAGGCTAGCTGATGAAAGTTGCAAACTGCAATGGCAGTTTTGGGCACACGTTCCAGAGCTCCTCATAAACCCTGGCTGACGGAGGAGGTGTTCAGGCTGGCTGAGAAAAAGCGATAGGCCCACTCTCATCGTCTCATCAGAGAATGAGGAGGCTTACCGCAGCCTTCGCTCGGAGGTTCGTAGAGCTGTGAGGCGCTGCAAGGATGGTTGGTGGTCGCGGGTTGCTGAGGAGATGGAGTCTGCCTCAATGGCCCATGATCACAAATCACTCTTTAATTCTATCAAAAAAGTTACTTGCAGTGCCACACCTATCACCATCATTAGGGGAAAGAACGGTGATCCAATCTCCGACCCCCAGAAACAGGTTTGCAGATTTGCTGAGCATTTCTGTGAGGTCCTGGGGGAGGGGAAGACCCTCAGCCTGGAAAACATTGTGGGACAAAGTGGGGGATGACCCTACTGGGGCTGCAGTGCCACAAATATTGGAGGAGGAAGTCACTTCCTGTGGGTGGCTGGCTGAGGTGCCATCTTTGGAGGAAGTACTGAAGGCAATCCAGAGCCTGAGACCAGGAAAGGCAACGGGCAGAGATGATCTCAGCAGCAAAATGCTGAGGGAGGGTGGTGTTTGTGCACAGACTGCCCTACATGACATCATAACAACAGTCTGGACCACTGGGAAGGTTCCGCAGGATTGGAAGGATGCCCTGGTGGTTCCTCTCTTTAAAAAGGGGGACCGCACAGATTGTAACAACTATAGGGGCATCTCACTCCTCAGTGTGCCGGGAAAGGTCCTGGCAAGGATTATTCAACATCGCCTTGCCAGGCACGCTGAGGAGTGACTTGCGGAGCCCCAGTGTGGTTTCAGGAAGGGGCGGTCTTGCACGGATGCCATATTCTCTGTCCGTATGCTACAGCAGAGGTGTAGGGAGTTCCAGCAAGACCTACATCTCTGCTTTATTGACCTTGTCAAGGCCTATGATACCATCAGTAGGCCTGGGCTCTGGGTTGTTCTTCGTGCTTTCTGAGTCCCAGACCCGCTGGGTTCCTTCATTAAGGATCTTCATGATGGCGAGCGGGCCCGGGTAAAAGTACGTGGTCGGGAGTTGGAGCCATTCTCTGTTCACCTTGGAGTGCAACAGGGATGTCCTCTGGCTTCCACATTATTTAATATCTATTTCGACCACGTGGTTTGTGAAGCCTTTGATGGCTGTACCGGAGGAATTTCCATCTGGTACAGATATAATGGGAGGTTGATCGATGCCCAGGTGCGGTCAAGGGATGGCTCCCTATTGGTCAACCACATTATGTATGCTGATGATCTGGTGATTGCTGCTCACTCAGAGGAGGAGTTGGAGGCACTGCTGATGAACCTGGAGCTTGCCACTAAGAGATGGGGCCTTACCATCAGCCCAACCAAAACTAAGCACCTGCCTGGGTATTATGTACCATCAGACACTCCACCCCCACAGCTCCCAATTGGTGATGGGGCAGTTGTGGAGAGAGTGGAGTGTTTTCCATACCTGGGAAGCATGCTTATGACCAACTTCGGTTTGACAGCAGAGGTCTCACTCCGAATCAGTCGAGCAGCATTATCTTTTATCGGTTGCGTAACGATATGTGGAAGCTACCCAGTTTGTCGCTCCGCACGAAGCTTCAGGTATTCTCGGCCAAGGTCATTCCCTCCCTTCTCTAGTCTTGTGAAACATTGACCCCCCACTAATGGAACATCTTCGCTGGTTAGAAACATTTAGGCTGGCCTGCCTAAGATCCATCCTGGGTTTAACCAGGCTAGATTGTGTGAGGAGCTCACAAATCTTTGAAAGATATGGGCAAAGTCCCATCGGTGAGCTCCTCCGGCAGGCAAGTTTGCATTGGCTGGTACAGGAGGATGTGGAGCTGAGTGGACTTGCAGATGACTGGTACCAGCGGTGTCAAGATCGGCCTCTTTGGAGGAGGCTTGTGAAGGACGCTACTGGCCAGTTGGAGGCAGCGCCCTCCAACAACAACGGAGCACAGAGGAGCGACGCTCACAACAACGAGCAGAGCGCCGAGTGGCTAAAACACAGCAAGTTGGCACAATAGGGGGCACAGGTGGTGCATCAGCCAGTCATCTCAGTTAGTCGACCCGTGTCACCTGTTGGATCTGTCCCGTGACCTCCTGCCAGCGGGCGTTCGACACTTCATGTGGCCTTAACGTGCACATAGCCTGGCACAAGCGTCGTGGTGACGTCACCGCCACTTAGTGGCGAATGGCGGTTGTTGTTGTTCTATGTGTCTGTGAGTGTGTGTGTGTGTGTGTGTGTGTGTGTGAGAGTGTGTGTGTGTGTATGTGTGTGTGTGTGTGTGTGTGTGTGTGTATGTGTGTGTGTGTGTGTGTGTGTGTGTGAGTGTGTGTGTATGTATGTGTATGTGTGTGTGTGTGTGTGTGTGTGTGTGTATGTGTGTGTGTGTGTGTGTGTGTGTGTATGTATGTGTGTGTATATGTATGTGTGTGTCTGTATGTATGTGTATGTATGTGTGTGTGTGTGTGTGTGTATATGTATGTGTGTGTATGTGTATGTGTGTGTGTATGTATGTGTGTGAGTGAGTGTGTATGTATGTGTGTATGTGTGTGTGTATGTGTGTGTGTGTGTGTGTATGTATGTGTGTGTGTGTGTATGTGTGTGTATGTGTATGTATGTGTGTGTGTGTGTGTGTGTGTGTGTGTGTGTGTGTGTGTGTGTGTAAAGTCACCGTGTTCTGTCAGTGTTGTCGTGTCCGGTCTCATGGTCTCTTGAATGCTCTTATACAGCAGTTGATGGTCATCTGAGATGTGTTCAATGATGCGAGTGTCTGATTGAGTCCAGAACAGGAACTGGACGCTTTCTGACCTACATTCAGAAAATAGCTGGAGAACAAGAAGAGTAAGTGTGAAACACACACATGCTCTAATGTGTAAGTAACAGTTTAAAACCCTATATCAATAATAACCTCTAACGTTAAGGACAATAACAGAATTAATACATTATGAATAAGTGAAACACTAACAATAAACTACACTTTCACTTCTGGTCTGCATCTCTGTTCTAGCTCATACTTTACTGATCTTTCATGTTAGTGTATCCTTTAGAATTAATCACATATCTTATCCTTATGTTCCTGGTTTAAAAGCATTAGCTAAATTAATGAATGCTAATTAAAATTTTAAACATGTTAAACTCAAAAGTTTGATGCTGAATGAGAACGTCATGACTTGAGTTGACCAGCAGATGTCGCCAGAGCATGTGTGAGTGTGTGAGTGTGAGTGTGTGTGAGAGAGTGAGTGTGTGTGTGTGAGAGAGAGTGAGTGTGTGTGTGTTTGTGTGTGTGTGTGAGTGAGTGTATGTGTGTGAGTGTGTGTGTGTGTGTGTGTATCCTTTTGATTTTTGTAACTTTTGTGTCTTTTTCTGTCTACTTTGGATTAATAGATGCATAGACTGAAAATTACCCATGAAAAATTATTTACCTACCCTACCATTGCTTTGTTAGTCTCGATCCCTCATTTCCTCTTTATCTATCTATATCTGATGAACTGAGCATCTTTATCTCTGCGAGAGTCTGGAAAACAGTCATTACTCTCATAATCAATCAATTTGGATTAATCAGTGACAGAGAGATTCTGTCTTAAAGTCTTCCAGAATTACTTCTGATGCATTTAGAAAGTCAATGTAATAACAAAGTTATTCAAGTGTGCAAGTAATTTTTTTAACAATAAATGGATGGGTTGAGCAATTTCATGATACCTCATCCTCTCTTATATTATTCTAAACCACTCAGAGAGGATTTCGTACAATTTTGACAAATTATAATGTATTAATAATAATCATACAGGTAAGTGCACAAATTGTAAAGAGAAGTAACTACAGAGAAACTAGGATGTATTAAGAACTGAGACGCCCATGGACCGGTACACCATGGAGGCCCCCCATTATATGTCACGTGTAGAGGCGGTCTGGCCATAGGGAGATCCGGGCCGCAATATGCCAAAGGGGGCCACGGTATGCAGAAAAGGACAGCATCCTTTCTCTCCTCTCTGGTTCTCCAGTTCTGTCCGTGTTGACCCGTCTCTACAGACTCCTTCAGTGCAGCCTGAACACAGTCTGTCCTCTCTGGATCTCCGGTTCTGTCCATGTCGACCCATCTCTAAAGACTCCTTCAGTGCAGCGTGAACACGGTCTGTCCTCTCTGGGTCTCCGGTTCTGTCCACGTTGACCCGTCTCTACAGACTCCTTCAGTGCAGCGTGAACACAGTCTGTCCTCTCTGGGTCTCCGGTTCTGTCTGTGTTGACCCGTCTCTACAGACTCCTTCAGTGCAGCGTGAACACGGTCTGTCCTCTCTGGGTCTCCGGTTCTGCCCGTGTCGACCCATTTCTACAGACTCCTTCAGTGTAGTGTGAGCATAGTCTGTCCGCTAAGGGTCTCCAGTTCTCTCTGTGTCGACCCACTTCTACAGACTCCTTCAGTGCAGCATGAACACAGTCTGTCCTCTCTGGGTCTACAGTTCTGTCTGTGTCGACCCGTCTCTACAGACTCCTTCAGTGCAGTGTGAACACAGTCTGTCCTCTCTGGGTCTCCGGTTCTGCCCGTGACAACCGTCTCTACTGACTCCTTCAGTGCAGCGTGAACACAATTTGTCCTCTCTGGGTCTCCAGTTCAGTCTGTGTCGACCCGTCTCTACAAACTCCATCAGTGCAGCATGAACACAGCCAGTCCTCTCAGGGTCTACAGTTCTGTCTGTGTCGACCCATTTCTACAGACTCCTTCAGTGCAGCATGAACACAGTCTGTCCTCTCTGGGTCTCTGGTTCAGTCTGTGTTGACCCGTCTCTACAGACTCCTTCAGTCTGCGTGAACACAGTCTGTCCTCTCTGGGTCTCCGGATCAGTCTGTGTTGACCCGTCTCTATAGACTCCTTCAGTCTGCGTGAGCACAGTCTGTCCTCTCTGGGTCTCCGGATCAGTCTGTGTTGACCCGTCTCTATAGACTCCTTCAGTCTGCGTGAGCACAGTCTGTCCTCTCTGGGTCTCCAGTTCTGTCTGTATCGACCCGTCTCTACAGGCTACTTCAATGCAGCGTGAACACAGACTGTTTGCTATGGGTCTCCAGTTCTGCCTGTGTCGACCCGTCTCTACAGACTCCTTCAGTGCAGTGTGAACACGGTCTGTCCTCTCTGGGACTCCGATTCTGTCTGTGCCGACCCATCTCTACAGACTCCTTCAGTGCAGTGTGAACATGGCCTGTCCTCTCTGGGACTCCGATTCTGTCCGTGTCGACCCGTCTCTATAGATAGACTGTGCTCATTCACACAATACTTCATCAGAAGCTTCCTGTGATGCGACAGTCTTTCATATTGGTCAGATATGATGCCAATTTATATTCTGTCTTAATGTTTGGAAATAGGTTAATTTGTTTATAATTTCCTTGAGTTTTCTTTGCCAATGATAAATATATTCTTCTTGAGTCGTGTTTTGTATTTGTTTTAATTTTCCTGCCTGAATTGATACATTTAGCTGGTGTTTGTCCACTAAATACTGTAAAGTGTCATTCTCTCAATCACTCTCTCTCTCTCTGTATCTCTCTCTCTCTCTGTATCTCTCTCTCTCTCTCTCTGTCTCTCTCTCTGTCTGATGTTTGTGGTCTCTAGTTTAAATCTCTTCAACCCTGCGGCAGGTAAGACTATTCTTCCTCTGAACATATACAGCGGGAGTTTATTCCATTTCATGATAAGTCAAACTGTTATTATAAATATGTATTCCTCTTTCTTTGAAATGTTACTGATTCCTTAGAAGATCCAAACTGTGGGTGTGTTCCAAAATCGATTTAAGTTACCTACCTAGGCAGCATTAATAGGGCATATTAGGCATCTTCCGAGTGAAATGATCCGGATCCCATGACAATACCACTCACTCTGAATGTCAATGCACATCAGAACTGTAGCTTGAGACATCTGTGTTTCATTTCTTGCTCTGATTCTAAAGTGTTTGTTCAAAAGTGTACAGAAGACTGACACGAGAACGATGAATCGAGCTGAGGAGAATCAATTAATCAATTAATGAATCGACTCAGTCGCTCTCAATACAAAACCGTTTTTAAACAGTTTTATCCATCAGGAGTTTATAACCGAATCCCTGACAGCACACATGCATCACCAGACGTCTGTTAGTGTGAGAAGACTTGTTTTAGCTTGTTTGCACATCTGCAATACGTTTATATGATACATTTAATCTCAGATGTCAATGAGACATTCAGAAGATGCCTTTGAGATGTTTATAAATCTGATCTTTTTAAGATGTTTAGCAGATGTGAATTACATTATCATGCTCTCCAGATGTAAAACAGACATCTCTGAGATGTACGTGTGCTATCTGGGGTCGCATCTAGTAAATTTAGTATGACAGAAATAATTCGGAGTCTGCAGCAGAGTTTCCTCTGATCGACCTGTGTTTGCATTGTGCTGCATTATAGTGCCTCTGCTGCGTTGTTCAGCAAGTAGAAACAGAACACTCAGTTCACTATAATCATTTTAATTTCCATGAGCCTAAAATCACCTCAGGCTCTCCACTGTTTGTCTTTCTCTCTGTTTTATTTATGAGTATGATCTGTTTTATTTCATAGCTCGTCGCTGGAAGGACATGCACTGGCACAACAATATTTAAACAGTCTGTCTCTCTTCAGGATGTGCGGTATGTCTGTGCTTTTGGATGATGGAGGCGATGAAGACTTTGATGTGGGTGATGGGATACGGATGCTGCCGCCTCCTCCAGCACAGTGTGATGGGGGGGTGTGGGGGGCCCGGCGGGGTCGCTGCGGATGCGTTTTATGGGCACTAGTTCTGCTGCTGTGGAACGTGATGTTGGCACTGGTGTGTGTGGGCCTGATGGTTTTGGTGTTCAATCTCGTACTGCTGCCCGCCACTCTGCTGCTGTACGCTGGCTTCCTGTGCCACTCACGGGTGAGGCCGATCATACGGCCATAAATGCACATGAATGACACATTCATAAATCCATGATAAATATTGTGATATCATGGTTTTGCCTTTGTAGGTTCTGGCATCACCGACTGCTCTCTGCCGTTACCTTGACGATAACAGCTGCTCCGGCCTCATCATCCTGGGCTTTGTTATGATGTCACCGTTGGTTGTGGTCGCTGCGGCGACATTCTGCGCTCTACTCAGGAGACTCCACCTACTCTTATATTTTCAGCCAATCACAGGAGCTTGGTACAGAGGGCGGGGCCTGGGCTGGAGGTGGGACGTCCATGCTTGGGTTTGACGGACAGACACACCCACCATTTTCAGGTCAGCATTCAGGATGATCTCCAGTTATATCCTCTCTAATCCTAAAGGTCAAGGGGTGAGAGTTTTCAGGGGACAGCGGCGGCATTACTGTAAACCGTCCCAAAATCCCATCCGTGCACCACCAACACATTGCTCTGGTAATATTCTCACCTTGTTTCATTCCATGAAGACTTGATTATCTCAGAGAGAATTCGTAAAGCCTCTGTTGTCTTTGCAAGAGTATAAATATTATTAATTATTATGAAAAGATTCCAGATTCAAGTCATTCTTATTTGAGCAGCACTTTTCACATCAAACATCCTGTAAATGATTCTGTAATAGAAAATAAATCCTAATATCTGTAATGTCGTAAAGTCATAGTTATGTGTTGTCATGAGAAACGTGATTGTAAATTATGCATTAAAAATATCAATTTAATATAAAAGACCCCAGTGAACAAGCCAAAGGAGATTGCCAAGGAACACCAAACTTCATCAGGAAAAACAATGTTTTATTCTTGTTTCTGACGATTCTGTGAATCTTTAGATATCTTCCAATGTGGCTGCGGCTTGTCTCGTGATTTATTGTATTTCCCACGCAGATTCAAAGTATTGATGATTAAAGGTAATAATTGTCTGGTCACATGGTATCACTTATATTTATATGCTTATTCCTGCATGTTACGTTTAATCTGATAGGTGTTAAAATAATCAAACACACTTATATTGTATTTTATTCAGACAGTACTTCAATAAACAATATTGCTATTTATTGCTATTGTCGTTATTTCTGTATTGATGATGCAATCCTTCAAAAGTACCTGAAGCCATGTGAATAAGTGCCGAAACTCTGCGCATGTGTCGCGTGTGCTAGTTTACAGACGCGTTTACCCATTCTGTGCATGTGTCGCGTGTGCTAGTTTAGAGACGTGTTTACCCGTTCTGTGCATGTGTCGCGTGTGCTAGTTTAGAGACGTGTTTACCCGTTCTGTGCATGTGTCGCGTGTGCTAGTTTAGAGACGTGTTTACCCGTTCTGTGCATGTGTCGCGTGTGCTAGTTTAGAGATGTGTTTATCCGTTCTGTGCATGTGTCGCGTGTGCTAGTTTAGCATGTGTCGCGTGTGCTAGTTTAGAGATGCGTTTACACCTTCTGTGCATGTGTCGCGTGTGCTAGTTTAGAGATGCGTTTACCCGTTCTGTGCATGTGTCGCGTGTGCTAGTTTAGAGATGTGTTTACCCGTTCTGTGCATGTGTCGCGTGTGCTAGTTTAGCATGTGTCGCATGTGCTAGTTTAGAGATGCGTTTACCTGTTCTGTGCATGTGTCACGTGTGCTAGTTTAGAGATGTGTTTACCCGTTCTGTGCATGTGTCGCGTGTGCTAGTTTAGAGATGTGTTTACCCGTTCTGTGCATGTGTCGCGTGTGCTAGTTTAGAGATGTGTTTACCTGTTCTGTGCATGTGTCACATGTGCTAGTTTAGAGATGTGTTTACCTGTTCTGTGCATGTGTCGCGTGTGCTAGTTTAGAGATGTTTACCCGTTCTGTGCATGTCGCGTGTGCTAGTTTAGAGATGTTTTTATCCGTTCTGTGCATGTGTCGCGTGTGCTAGTTTAGAGATGTTTACCCGTTCTGTGCATGTGTCACATGTGCTAGTTTACAGATGTTTACCCGTTCTGTGCATGTGTCGCGTGTGCTAGTTTAGAGATGTGTTTACCCGTTCTGTGCATGTGTCGCGTGTGCTAGTTTAGAGATGTTTACCCGTTCTGTGCATGTGTCACATGTGCTAGTTTAGAGATGTTTACCCGTTCTGTGCGTGTGTCGCGTGTGCTAGTTTAGAGACGTGTTTACCCATTCTGTGCATGTGTCACGTGTGCTAGTTTAGAGATGTGTTTACCCGTTCTGTGCATGTGTCGCGTGTGCTAGTTTAGAGATGTTTACCCGTTCTGTGCATGTGTCGCGTGTGCTAGTTTAGAGACGTGTTTACTCGTTCTGTGCATGAGTCGCGTGTGCTAGTTTAGAGATGTTTACCCGTTCTGTGCATGTGTCACGTGTGCTAGTTTAGAGATGTTTACCCGTTCTGTGCGTGTCGCGTGTGCTAGTTTAGCATGTGTCGCGTGTGCTAGTTTAGAGACGTGTTTACCCGTTCTGTGCATGTGTCACGTGTGCTAGTTTAGAGATGTTTACCCGTTCTGTGCATGTGTCACGTGTGCTAGTTTAGAGATGTTTACCCGTTCTGTGCATGTGTCGCGTGTGCTAGTTTAGAGATGGTTACCCGTTCTGTGCATGTGTCACGTGTGCTAGTTTAGAGATGTTTACCCGTTCTGTGCATGTGTCGCGTGTGCTAGTTTAGAGATGGTTACCCGTTCTGTGCATGTGTCACGTGTGCTAGTTTAGAGATGTTTACCCGTTCTGTGCATGTGTCACGTGTGCTAGTTTAGAGATGTTTACCCGTTCTGTGCATGTCACGTGTGCTAGTTTAGAGATGTTTACCCGTTCTGTGCATGCTCTTATGGGTGGTATAAATAAACAAACTCACATCAAACCTGTCATTTAACTTCCTTTTCTGTGCAGAAATCTAAAAACTGAAACTCACATTTAGATCAGATGTGCCCCAGAGTGCTGTAATAATATCTCAGAACATTGATTATTCATGAGGTTCAGAAATATTCCTGTTATATAGAGCTCTGGAGAGAAACATGAAATCATGTCAAAACTGCAGAAGAATTCAGAGCAGAAATAATCTTCATCTTTCAACAGTTTATCATGTTTAGTGTACGTGTACGGGACAACTGCATGTTTCTTTCTGCTGGAGGGAAAATGAAACAGTGTGAACTCACGATCAGCATGACATTATAATCACATCAAAGACACGTATGAGTGTGAATGTCGGTGCACTGCCTTATTTACTGTATATAACACTTTTCACATTCTCATTTGTCTACTAACAATGTTTAACAGTGAATATATTGTACGTCACAGAAGAAATGTCATTTCCAACAAATGTCACAATGAAAATGAAACATTCTGTAGATAAATCGGCCGACTGCTTTTGTCTCGCAAAGGTAATTATCATCGCTAACATTTGATGCATCCACAAATGACAGCACGATTAAAGTGATAAAGCTTGATTTGTTTTTAACCATGTTTTTGACGGTCTGTTTGTATGTCAGTCAGAGGTTGCACTCACTGTTGTTATTCTCCGGTCTGTTTATCTGTGATTATAAATGATCTGACTGGAGGTTAACACTCATAAATGCACAGTTTGACCTCGACACACGGCTCTCATGTGCATATCCAAAACTCTTAATGTGTCGCCCTCCATACTATGATTTATCACCATGACAACAGGCAGCGGCTGGACCTTTGCCATGGCAACATAATGGGATGAGAGAGCGCTGAGGTAATGACAAACAATGACAACCAGCAGAGAGACAGACAGAATGGATCAGGACAAGTCAAGATGTAAATAAAGGGAGATTTATATCAAATCCTCATTAAAAAGAATGTGCTCAATAATGATCAATTCAGTCTAATGTCACATTATGCTGCTTTAGTTTCATTTAGTTTTGAAATTTATTATCATTCAATAAAATAAAAAACAGTCAGGTTTTGGCTCTAATTACAGAGTCAGTCAAAAGATTCAAAGCTGAATGTGTCCTTTTCTTTCATTTCAATATGGTAAGGGTTATATTTCCGCGTTACAACTGATGATCTAATCTGTATTGGTATTTTTCCACCTGTTGTCGTTACAGTAAAAGGGGCCGCTGTAAGTGGTTGGACAGACTAAAACAGTTTGGAAACACAACAGCGTCCTGTCATGTGTTAAGTTTAGATAAGTTGTTTGGGTATGGGTATAATATTAATAAGTATGTCCTTAACTCCTCGTGCGTGGAACTCACACTCCCGTTATTACACATCCGGGAATTTGCACGTGATGAAGTCGTTCGAGTTTATGCAGACAACATCGTGTGAGACCATATGAAATAGCCAACTTAAATTATGTACAAATTTTCATGAGATCAGGTTGGTCCATTTACACTAGCAACTTCATTAGCTGTCTTTATTTATATCGCTAGTGCTTGAGGGAATGGACTATATAATAGGTATAATGGACTAACTTAATCCCGCACATTAGCGCTATGCATGTGCAATTTCGCCAAACTCACTTGTGCCTAAAATTAGCCCATGCTTGGACAAAACTAGCAAACTTATGGCATAGTGCTCTGCTTAGCGCTCTTAAATTAGGGCCCTAAATCTCGTTTCTCAGCTTGTGTGTAATTTCTGCACCGCTAGCGACACACAGAGACAATTCCAAACAGAATTGAGGAATACAAACATGGTCCCGCCCAAACTGATATACTGCAACACTGACTCAACAGATGCTGTGAGTTTAGGGCTATCAATTATTGTGACAGATGCTGCCTCATTTAAAGCTGTCGTTAACCTGATAAACACTCAATCTGCACTGATGACAGCGTAGTGTTATTAAACTCATTTAAAATCCTAGAAGAACTAATCTCATATGACGATCCGCGTCGCCAGCATTCTGAAATGGTCTGAAGTGCAAAATGAGAGATTTTAATATCTGCTCACAATTAATGAGTCCTAAAAATACATTACAGTCACAGTCCTGTCTCCTTGTCTGGTTGTGTTTTTGTCTGATGGGACCGTCCCATATTCTGTCTTTGTGTGAGTGCACGGGTCCCCATGTGAGTTACCACCGTGCACTCTTCAGTAATGTCGGGAAAGAGAAAGAACGTTACGCTGCTGGCATACAGGCGTGCTTAGGAAATGTTTTTCTTTGAATTCAGCTAAACAGTGCCAACCCACATCTCAGCACAGCATTCAGAGATGATATTCTCCAACACAATTATACAGAGCAGTTATCTGAGTTACTGTAGACTTTATCAGTTCAGTCTGATCATTCTCTGTTGATCTCATAAACAAGTGTTTCATACACAGAACTGAATATCACTGGATGTGTTTTATGTTTTTGGCACCATTCAGAGTCAATTCTAGAGA
Source organism: Moxostoma hubbsi (assembly GCA_032164185.1). Classification (NCBI taxonomy): domain Eukaryota; kingdom Metazoa; phylum Chordata; class Actinopteri; order Cypriniformes; family Catostomidae; genus Moxostoma; species Moxostoma hubbsi. The sequence continues at coordinate 773,555 of JAVLUX010000058.1, read as the reverse complement.
CTGTTGTGTGTGAAAATCCCAGAAATACTCAAACCAGCCCGTCTCACACCAACAATCATGCCACACTCCAAAATCACAGAGAGAATTTTTTCCCCATTCTGATGGTTGAAGTGAACACAATCTGAATCTCCTGACCTGTATCTGCATGATTTCACGCACTGCTGCCTGATTGGCTGATTAGATAATCACATGGATGAGCAGGTGTACAGGTGTTCCTAATACAGTGGTCACTGAGTGTAGAGCACAATCACACATTTCCAGGCAAATTACAGTTCCTTCGGTTCAAAATCAAAATAGGTTAAAATACTAGTCTACTTTATAAACTGAAATATTTCGTGAGCCCAAGACTAACTCTCCAGCAGTCATTAGTGTGTGTCAGCTCAGTGTTTTATTAAAGTGTATGTGACAGTTCTGCAGTTAATTACACTGTTCTTCCTCCTCGAGTCCAAACAAGTCTTCACGGACCGTGGAGCCGCTGATAGCAGATGAAACTTTCGTCCGCCCACTGCGAGTGTTTGAGAGTAAAGATGATCTAATGACCCACCGTACAGACACTGAATGTTCCTCCCATAAAGCACTGCTCTGCACCGGCTCTTATCTGTGCTCGACTCTCTTCAGCTGGAAAACTGCCGGATGGTGATGGCAGGAACTCTGATTACAGTCCAACATTTCACCTCTTTAATGCGTTCTCTCTCATGTGATTAATGCCTCGTTGCCGTCAGCCCATTTTTCATGGGCTAAGAGTGTGTGCGGGTGATTTATGTGTGATTTTTATGTGTGTGCTTGTAAACTGCTGCAGTGCAGTGGTAGTTGATCATGTTGTCCACTCTGGAATCATTCATAGAAGATGAAACTAATCGACCGCAGGCAGAATCAAACCGTCTCGCTCATCGCTCGTTCCAGAAGTACATTCTCACTTCTCTGGACATCATGGACATGAGTGTTTATCCCATGTGGTGTCACAGATGTTTTTACACTGAAGTGTTGAAGCATTACCAATCACATGTATGCTTGTATCAGCTGGTTTCTCAATGTGCTTTTTCTGGGGTCGTTGGACGTCATCATTCACTGCTGAAATTCACTTTAAGTAATCAAGTATGTAAGTATCGAGAATGCATAGAATTACCCGGATCAGCCTTTATTTCATTAAAATGATGCCCCAAAAAACAACAAATATTGACCAAGTATAACGACTCTCAAATTTTTCTTCTCTTTTTCCCCCCTTTTCTCCCCAATCTGGAACGCCCAATTTCCAATGCGCTCCAAGTCCTCGTGGTGGCGTAGTGACTCGCCTCACTCCGGGTGGCGGGGGATGAATCTCAGTTGCCTCCGTGTCTGAGACCGTCAATCCATGCATCTTATCACGTGACTTGTTGAGCGCGTTGCCGTGGAGACGTAGCACGTGTGGAGGCTTCATGCTATTCTCCGCAGCATCCACACACAACTCACCACACGCCCCACTGAGAGCAAGAACCACATTATAGCGACCACGAGGAGGTTACCCCATGTGACTCTACCCTCCCTAGCAACCGGGCCAATTTGGTTGCTAAGGAGACCTGACTGGAGTCACTCAGCATGCCCTGGATTCAAACTCACGACTCCAGCGGTGATAGTCAGCGTCAATACTCGCTGAGATACACAGACCCCACGAAAACACGATAAATGTCCTTCGTCTGCCACCGTAGTACCAAGTTCTTGCTTGCAAGTCATTATCCGATGCATCCTCGATATTCAGCCTGATCAAGAACACATCCGGGTATTTCAATGCAATCTCTGGCGTTCTTGAGGCTTGAATTGAACTTCAGCAGTGGATCCATGAGAAACACAAAGGACACTGAGAACATTGAGAAACAGCTTTTATCAGTCGTCTTCCGGAACTATTTCCCCCATTCATTTCTTCAATAGAGATTTCATAAAAGTCCTCGTAAAAGAGTAGCGTGCCATGAACCAAGCCAACCAGCTCCGAGGTAAATTACAACATTACAAACTTTGTACAAATATATTTGAGATAAGTGCACTAAACATCTTTCACAAGACCATGAACATCAATCCCATGAAGCATTGCGAATGATATAAACCGATGGAAATATAAAAAAACGATTTTAGGTTGATGTTTATAAGTAAAGAAACAATATATATTTCACAATAAACTATAAGTACTTTGAGGATGACCGACTCGTTTGCGTCATTGGACAAGATGGCGGCGCGGTAGCACGCAGTGGCCACTCCGGATCCAAAATGGTGCTACTTTTGTAAAAACCTGACTTTTGCGGCACATGGACATCGGAGTATCCGGTGTTCGTGTCTACCATCGCCAGACACTGCTCAAATATAGGATTCATGCAACAACCAAGCTGCATGATGACCTACAGGAGGCACTACGCGTACTCGGCTTGCTGCGGAGACCAGGCCTCCAGTCCTCGGCGTCGCCTGATGCCGGTGGCCGGGGAGAGGATGTTGTAAGCTGTGTGCGAGAAAGCAGAAGCCCTGCAGAGGATAGTGAGGACAGCTGAGAAGATCATCGGGGGTCTCTCTTCCCTCCATCAAAGACATTTACAAAAAACACTGTATCCACAAAGCCAACAGCATTGTGGATGACCCCACACACCCCTCACGCAAACTCTTCACCCTCCTGCTGTCTGGCAAGAGGTACCGAAGCATTCGGACCCTCACGGCCAGACTGTGTAACAGCTTCTTCCCCCAAGCCATCAGACTCCTCAATACTCAGAGACTGGACTGACACACACACACACACACACACACACGTGTCCTGAGTTGCACTTTAATTATTGCCACTTTATAACTGTCTGCTACCTCAATAACTGCTATGTGCATAGAACACTATCTCATAGTATGATATGTTTACATTTGGCATCTTTTTGCACTACTGTGTACTGGTCGGCGCTGCACTGTCTCTCACTGTGTCTATTGTCCTGTTCATTGTTAGTAATTTACTGTACTGTCCCGTACTGTTTGCACATGTTTGCACGTGCACTTTATATAGGTATGTTATTTAGTCTGTGTAGTCTCATGTGGTTTGTGTTTGTCCTATGTTGTTTTATGTAGCACATGGTCCTGGAGGAACGTTGTCTCGTTTCGCTGTGTACTGTACTAACTGTATATGGTTGAACGACAATAAAAACCTCTTGACTTGACTTGATCTTGCCTGTACAGAATTACATCTGTAATTATTAAGCAAGGTAAACTACAATAACACATGGAATGAATGCTAAACAATGTTCAAGATAATGCAGAAAGCTCAATTCATTAGTGTAAAGTAACTTGGTTATACAGAAAATATATACAATCTACTATAAAACAATAGTGCATCGATATACCAAAATGACTGATTATAATACTGAATTGTGTCAATATATTTATAATGTTCAGTCTATTTTATAACAGCTACTGTCATCATCCACCAGATTTAGCTAACAGCTATTGATAAAGCTAGCTAGCTAGCTAACGCCGTCATAGGCTATCGTATAAATGCAGTCAATGTATCATCCAAAGAAAAGTGATGACTTCAAACTACAGTCTCGTATAGTCAAACCGATATCCACACTTTGTTTTAGCCCTGTTCCAGCACTGGAGACTCAAATATAATGTACAGTCTCAAAGTTTGTAGTAAAACAATCATAACTGTGTCATTTGAATTATGCTATCTCATCCGTTAGGATGATGCTGGTGAATCACGCTCAGTCTCTTTGTACGTTACGTCATTGTTTTGGCCCTATGGAGTGTGCTCGAGCGCGAGCAACAGGCTGCAGTTCACTGAACGGCCACAGGTGTCACTATGGAGTGTCTGCATGAGCGCGAGCAACAGGCTGCAGTTCACTGAACGGCCACAGGTGTCACTATGGAGTGTGAGCACGAGCGCGAGCAACAGGCTGCAGTTCACTGAACGGCCACAGGTGTCACTATGGAGTGTGCGCACGAGCGCGAGCAACAGGCTGCAGTTCACTGAACGGCCACAGGTGTCACTATGGAGTGTGCGCACGAGCGCGAGCAACAGGCTGCAGTTCACTGAACGGCCACAGGTGTCACTATGGAGTGTGCGCACTAGCGCGAGCAACAGGCTGCAGTTCACTGAACGGCCACAGGTGTCACTATGGAGTGTGCGCACTAGCGCGAACAACAGGCTGCAGTTCACTGAACGGCCACAGGTGTCACTATGGAGTGTGCGCACGAGCGCGAGCAACAGGCTGCAGTTCACTGAACGGCCACAGGTGTCACTATGGAGTGTGCGCACGAGCGCGAGCAACAGGCTGCAGTTCACTGAACGGCCACAGGTGTCACTATGGAGTGTGCTTGAGCGCGAGCAACAGGCTGCAGTTCACTGAACGGCCACAGGTGTCACTATGGAGTGTGCGCACGAGCGCGAGCAACAGGCTGCAGTTCACTGAACGGCCACAGGTGTCACTATGGAGTGTGCGCACGAGCGCGAGCAACAGGCTGCAGTTCACTGAACGGCCACAGGTGTCACTATGGAGTGTGCGCACGAGCGCAGCAACAGGCTGCAGTTCACTGAACGGCCACAGGTGTCACTATGGAGTGTGCGCATGAGCACGAGCAACAAGCTGCAGTTCACTGAACGGCCACAGGTGTCACTATGGAGTGTGCGCACGAGCACGAGCAACAGGCTGAAGTTCACTGAACGGCCACAGGTGTCACTATGGAGTGTGCGCACTAGCGCGAACAACAGGCTGCAGTTCACTGAACGGCCACAGGTGTCACTATGGAGTGTGCTCGAGCGCGAGCAACAGGCTGCAGTTCACTGAACGGCCACAGGTGTCACTATGGAGTGTGCGCACGAGCGCGAGCAACAGGCTGCAGTTCACTGAACGGCCACAGGTGTCACTATGGAGTGTGCGCACTAGCGCGAGCAACAGGCTGCAGTTCACTGAACGGCCACAGGTGTCACTATGGAGTGTGCGCACGAGCGCGAGCAACAGGCTGCAGTTCACTGAACGGCCACAGGTGTCACTATGGAGTGTGCGCATGAGCACGAGCAACAAGCTGCAGTTCACTGAACGGCCACAGGTGTCACTATGGAGTGTGCGCACGAGCACGAGCAACAGGCTGAAGTTCACTGAACGGCCACAGGTGTCACTATGGAGTGTGCGCACTAGCGCGAACAACAGGCTGCAGTTCACTGAACGGCCACAGGTGTCACTATGGAGTGTGCTCGAGCGCGAGCAACAGGCTGCAGTTCACTGAACGGCCACAGGTGTCACTATGGAGTGTGCGCACGAGCGCGAGCAACAGGCTGCAGTTCACTGAACGGCCACAGGTGTCACTATGGAGTGTGCGCACTAGCGCGAGCAACAGGCTGCAGTTCACTGAACGGCCACAGGTGTCACTATGGAGTGTGCGCACGAGCGCGAGCAACAGGCTGCAGTTCACTGAACGGCCACAGGTGTCACTATGGAGTGTGCGCACGAGCGCGAGCAACAAGCTGCAGTTCACTGAACGGCCACAGGTGTCACTATGGAGTGTGCGCACGAGCGCGAGCAACAGGCTGCAGTTCACTGAACGGCCACAGGTGTCACTATGGAGTGTGTGCACGAGCACACTCCACAGGTGTCACTATGGAGTGTGCGCACGAGCGCGAGCAACAGTCTGCAGTTCACTGAACGGCCACAGGTGTCACTATGGAGTGTGCGCACGAGCGTGAGCAACAGGCTGCAGTTCACTGAACGGCCACAGGTGTCACTATGGAGTGTGTGCACGAGCGCAAGCAACAGGCTGCAGTTCACTGAATGGCCACAGGTGTCACTATGGAGTGTGTGCACGAGCGCAAGCAACAGGCTGCAGTTCACTGAATGGCCACAGGTGTCACTATGGAGTGTCTGCACGAGCGCGAGCAACAGGCTGCAGTTCACTGAACGGCCACAGGTGTCACTATGGAGTGTCTGCACGAGCGCGAGCAACAGGCTGCAGTTCACTGAACGGCCACAGGTGTCACTATGGAGTGTTCTCGAGCGCGAGCAACAGGCTGCAGTTCACTGAACGGCCACAGGTGTCACTATGGAGTGTGCGCACGAGCGCGAGCAACAGGCTGCAGTTCACTGAACGGCCACAGGTGTCACTATGGAGTGTGCGCACGAGCGCGAGCAACAGGCTGCAGTTCACTGAACGGCCACAGGTGTCACTATGGAGTGTGCGCACTAGCGCGAGCAACAGGCTGCAGTTCACTGAACGGCCACAGGTGTCACTATGGAGTGTGCGCACGAGCACGAGCAACAGGCTGCAGTTCACTGAACGGCCACAGGTGTCACTATGGAGTGTCTGCACGAGCGCGAGCAACAGGCTGCAGTTCACTGAACGGCCACAGGTGTCACTATGGAGTGTGCTCGAGCGCGAGCAACAGGCTGCAGTTCACTGAATGGCCACAGGTGTCACTATGGAGTGTTCTTGAGCGCGAGCAACAGGCTGCAGTTCACTGAACGGCCACAGGTGTCACTATGGAGTGTGCGCACGAGCATGAGCAACAGGCTGCAGTTCACTGAACGGCCACAGGTGTCACTATGGAGTGTGCGCACTAGCGCGAGCAACAGGCTGCAGTTCACTGAACGGCCACAGGTGTCACTATCACACAGGTGGCGACTCTCTACCCAACAAGGGGTCCTTGACCTAAAAATGGTTGAAGACCCCTGATGTTCAGTGTAATAAATTACAACTCATATTAATCAATTCACATATATGATATTTGTACATCTTCAGACAGAAGGGGAAATAATGATTAAAATAGAAATGGTCTATTCTAGTGTTCAGTTCAGAAATCTAGTTTTGAATTGAAATGTGAATCTTTGAGTTCTTCAGGTCCGACTGGGCTTCAGTGATCTCACTAGTGATCTGTTTCTCTCTCTGTGAAGAAGAATGGAATAATGAAAATGACTTTTTCTGGTTTGGTATTTCCACTCTGCCATTTTCTCGGCTCAGTAAAGGTCTTTTACGTCAGAGCAGATCGACAGTTTTCTCTCGCCTGAGGACCTATTCATTGCCTTCGGAAGTCATTCTCTTTGTCTGCTTTAACCGAAGATTAATTCCAACATTAATTGCATATGAAAATTCATCGCTCACTGCCTTGAACGTCAGGCAAATTGAACATTTACCTGAATATAAAACACCAGACACAGTCCAAGGGACATAAACTGAGACGGGTCCCGACAGCTTTATTTTGGCATGTGGAGTGGGACATGGGAGCAGTTTGTGCCCGGCTCTGGAAAAGCATCAATGCCAGTTTGAAGTGTTTTCTTTAGAGACGACCCAAATGCAGAGCAATACCCGTTTGACATTTAACTTCAGCTCAACCAGCGCTTGTGTTGTCTCAATCAGAGCTTTGTATGTGGACAGACATGTTCCATTCCCTCACTGCGTGGGTTTCCAAACACTTTCCAAACCTGATACAAACACTCACAAAGAACTACAGCAGAAACTCAAGGGTTGATAGGACATGAGCAGCTCCCTGTCTCTCTCTCTCTGGCTGTCTGTCTCTTCTTTCCTGTCTGTCTCTCTAGTAATGCTCTGATAAGTATAGTTCATAGAGCGCTGCAGAGTGCTGTGTGATCAATTGTTGCATGTATCTGGAGTTAATGGACATGCAGTCATTTGTTAGTCACCGATAAAACATCAAAAACACATACACTCACCTCAGCCAGACCTGACCGGGATCTTTCATGCACAAACACACATTCATCTGTACTGGTGAGGTAATGACAATATTGTAAATATCATATGAACATGGCATTCATTCAGTACCATCTGATGCCACCATGAGTGCATTGCAGTACTTTAATGTTTAAAGAGAAAGATTATAGATATAATCTGTACATGAGCTGTGCATCACAATTCTCTCTCTCTCTAATAATGTCTGATATTAACCGCAAGTGTTTCTTTATCACTGTGTGAATGTCTCGGCACGTCGTTTACTGTCACACCCTGAAAGCGAGCAACGCGACGCGTCAAAGCTAGGACGCTCCTGTTATAATACACCAAACGTGACGCAATGAGAACGCGTGCAGTGTACATTAGGTGTGGTATAACTTATTATAATGCATTTTATGGGGCCAGAAGTCTTGGGGAAAGTCTGCGTTCAGAACGCAACGCGCATCAGACGCTGCACTGGAGGGGCGTCAAAAACGCGTCAAACGCACGGAGCGCTGGGGAGGAGTTAATGTTGTCAGCTCTGTGCAAATATTAACAAGAGCTAAAAAGCGAACAAACTGTCAGGTGTAGGTTTATAAAGCGAGCAGGAGTGCGTTCGGTGTTTCGTTAAGTAGAGTTCTACGTGATCACCAGGTTCACTCAGAGATGACGTCCGGATCTGAAGTCAGGTAACTTTCTATAAACTTCTCAATGGACGAACTCAAACGAACCCGCTGCAGCTGCTCCTGTTGGTAACTTCACAAGATCTGCATTCAAATGGACCGGCTCCGGTTCGTCTCGATCCTGGCGATGTGCGCGTGCCTGTGGGCCACCTGCACGCGCTGCTCAGGTGAGCGTCACGTGAGGAGTAACTTTACTCATATATGTATGTGTATCTTGTTAAGAGCAGTTTTGGGTAACTTTATGTTACTCTAAAAAAGTAATGCATTACAAACTTCTAATTTTGATTAATTAGATTACTAATTACTCTGTCTGAAAAGTAATTGCATTGATTATTACTAATTACTTTCTAAACCCTGATTAACATCGACCAGTGAAAAAAATACAAGGATTGACATGAAACTGTTCTTTTAATTCTTTCAAATAAATAAAATAAATTATTAATGATCTGCCCAAAGAATTTAAAGAGGCGGCGTTAAATTAGAAAACCTATATTTTAACATTACATTACACGTTACATTTAGATTTGACAATTTTTAGAATTGTTCAATCAATGTAATGCAATTACATCAGAAGTAACTGTAATCCCTTACTTTACTTTTTTCAATGAAAAAATGATTTAATTACAATAATTAATTACTTAGTAATGCATTACACCCAAAACTCCACAAGGACTGACAGCGCCACCACGAGGACTGACAGTGTCATCACGAGGACTGACAGAGTCACCACGAGGACTGAGAGCGCCATCACGAGGACTGACAGCGCCACCACGAGGACTGACAGCGCCACCACGAGGACTGACAGAGCCATCACGAGAACTGACAGCACCAACACGAGGACTGACAGCACCATCACGAGGACTGAAAGCGCCATCACGAGGACTGACAGCGCCACCACGAGGACTGACAGCGCCACCACGAGGACTGACAGCGCCACCACGAGGACTGACAGCGCCAACATGAGGACTGACAGCACCACCACGAGGACTGACAGCGCTGGATGTCGGCATTCCATTTTGGGGGGGAAAAGGGGATAGATAAAAATTAAATAAAAAGATGACAAAAAATGTCCTCATTTGGAAAAACGATTCTTAAATAAATTAAATAATGTTATTTTGTATTATTTTAGTGGGAGGATGTGGATTAGGGTTGGTATGTAGTCACTATAAGTTACAACAATAGAAGTTTATGCCATGCCTCTGTTTAGATAAATGTGTGTGTTCAGGATGACAGCAGAGATGAGCTCTCTGTCTGGAACATATGATGTCATCAGAGTGATATTCTGTGTGTGTGTTCAGACATGTGTGGGATTCAGGAAAATTACTGTTCAAGTTTCAGGTTTGTTTGTCATACAAACTCACTGCATCCAAACATTTTGAAAGATATTATATCTGTCTATTTCTTTCAATTAAATTCCAAAGTACTATATTGCCATGACCGTTTTACATACTACATTGCCAAATCATTAAAACACACAGTCTGAGTGACTCCAGTCAGGTCTCCTTAGCAACCAAATTGGCCCGGTTGCTAGGGAGGGTAGAGTCACATGGGGTAACCTCCTCGTGGTCACTATAATGTGGTTCTTGCTCTCGGTGGGGCGTGTGGTGAGTTGTGCGTGGATGCCGCGGAGAATAGTGTGAAGCCTCTTCACGGGCTAAATCTCCACGGTAACGCACTCAACAAGTCACGATAAGATGCGTGGATTGACGGTCTCAGACGCTGAGGCAACTGAGATTCGTCCTCCGCCACCCAGATTGAGGCGAGTCACTACACCACCACGAGGACTCAGACTGCATTGGGAATTGGGAATTCCAAACTGGGGAGAAAAAAAACAATAAAAAACACAGTAAATCAATGAAAAATATGTTTATAAAACCTGGAGTTCTCAATCCATTAGCATCCTAAGAGCCCTCCTAAAACCATTCACTGGTGAAACATCTAATGAAATATTTGCAGAAGTTTTATTCCATCACAATACACAGCTACTTTTGATTGGCCGGCCATAGAGAAAGAGGCTTTTTGCCCAGGCAAGACTGTAGCTACATTTGACCTTTTTCTGACGATCTTGAGGTTTGAAAGTTGTTCTCTCTTGTACAGTATAATGAAATGGAGAAAGTATCAGTGCAGTTATATCTGTATATCTGTCTCTGTCTTCAAGTTTCGAACTGTTGTGAGGGAAATATCCTGCTGCTTCTGGACTCGTCCGGTAGCATAAATTCTCAAGAGTTTTCTCAGTTGCTGCACTTCCTGTCGGAGCTCCTGCAGCCGTTCCGATTGGGCCACGGTCAGGTGAGGGTGGGCCTTGTGCAGGTGGGAACGGAGCCTAGACTCGAATTCGGTCCAGACGTATACAATACCCAGAACGGCCTACAGGAGGCGCTGAGAAGAACGCAACAGCTCCACGGAGACACGAACACCGAGGATGCGTTGCGATTGGCCGAGAGAATGTTTCAGAATGAGGCTGACACTGAAGCTCCGCCCAGAATACTACTCTGGCTCACGGATGGGGTGGGGCCAGGAGCAGTGGAAGGACCAATGGCAGCACTGCGGCGACAGGGAGTGTCTGTGTTGGCCGTTTCAACAGGACCTGGAAATTATCAGGTGCTGCGTAATGTGGTGACTCCGCCCATTGAGACGCACCTGTATTTTGTTGACGTTGATGACATCAGCATCATCACTGAGGACTTGAGAGAGGCGATTATCGGTAAGGCCGAGAAATATGTTGAACATTCACAATATTTGCAATGATTTTGGTGGAGATATAACACTGAACATCCTCATGAATATGCCGATGATTTTGTTGTGTTTTTTATAGTTTTCTATAGGTCATGTTATTAGTGTTGTGATATCATATCTGATGTAAAACTTCAAGCTGAAGTGTGTCATTTCTGTGCCACTGGCATCACAAACCAGAATACTAAAAATAAACATTGTTTTCCAACAGCTTTGTGAATACGACCCGCATCTGCTGTTGAACGAACAAACAGATAGCCCCGCCCCCAACTCATGCCATTGGTAGAGTCTGTGTTGTTGTGTCGGGTTGGATGGGTCACTCAAAACAAACAGAAGAATTTTCTATAGTGCCACAGAGACACAGTGTTTACCGCTTTCCAGAAAATGTATTTTTGCATAGTTTTTGCATTGCATCTCCTAGAGAGCAGAACCATAAAACAGTCCAGAGTCATAACAGCGCCACCCAGTGGTTGCTCAGGAAAACTGCATGATTTGTGCATCCTAAATCATAGCATGTTGACTAAGTAGTAAACTATCTCTTTCTGTCTCTGTCTCAGAGTTGATTCGTGCAGATCGTTTACAGGTACGTGATGTCCACTCTCGTAGCGCTGTGCTGCAGTGGCGCCCAGTGCTCAGTGGAGGTTTGGGAACTTACAGGCTTCATTATGGGCCCGACCCATCTGATGGCACAGCGGCCACCATCAGCTTGGGCTCCAACAGCAAACTCATCCTTTCAGGAGACGTGAACTGGGCGGAGCTCATCCACCTGCAGCCTGACACACCCTACACGGCCTGGCTCATTCCCAAGACCAACATTTACAACACCAAAACACTGAGTGTTACCTTCAGAACACTGCCGGGTAAGGAACTTTACACCTGTTTAACATCTGTTGTTATTTTTTAAAGCCCTAACTAACAAAGTAATTAAAGTAAATCTCTTCCCGTAGATCAGTTTGGTCCGGCCACAGTGATGGTGTCTGACTCGAGTCCAAGTCGCTTGCGTGTGAGCTGGGGTCCGATACAACCTGAGCAGGTTCAGCAGTACCGTGTGGAATATGGAGTGAATCCCAGAGGTCCAGTCCATACTTTGACCCTGACCTCATTTCAGAGCTCCGCCCTCCTCACACATCTCCACCCACACACTGAATATCTAATTACCGTCACTGCAGTGCACTCGTCCGGCCAGCAGAGGGCGATGTCTGTCAAAGCCTGCACACAGGAAGGTACAGGGATTTTTTGGGGATATGCTTTCATAAAAGAAAGTTTGAACGAGGGAGTGTAATTAACGTCTTTAATCTTTATAAGGTTGATTGTGAGACTGTTTGAATGTTTCAGTTCTCCCAGCACTTACTGACATTCAGCTGACTCCAGTGGGGCGGGGTTCGGTGCAGGTTGATTGGCGGGGACAGGGAGAGGAGGCGGGGCTTCTGGGTTTCTGGGTGAGTTGGAAGAATGAAGATCGGCCTTCATCGTCTTCCTCACTGTATCTGCCACCACATTCACTGTCCACACTGCTGACTGACGTGGGCCGCACAAGTCGCGTGTGTGTGTCACCGGTGTATCGCACGGCGCGAGGGGAGGGGCTCTGCTGCACTGCACATGCTTAAACAGGTACGACTACACATATGTTTGAGTCAAAAGCATCCGTAACCCATAATAACAGTGCTTTCTGTATTTAACAGCATCTGTCCAACTGTGTGCAGCTTCAGTGTGAATCACAGATCCGTGACGGTCCATCAGTCATTGATCCATGTGACGCCACATCAAAGACCAGAGTTCACAAAGATCCATTATCAAGACAAGCAGCTTCATCAAACACAGCCCACGCTAATACAAGCAGACTGAACCAAACTTCAGAAGTGATCTGATCTAGTCTCATCTGAAGTGAATTGACTGTCCTCATACTGTGTCATTGATTATTTGCCTAATTACAAAAATGTGTTTCAGTCAAATTGAGACTGCAGCTCTGAGCTGTTTACAGTTGTGATTGTGTGTGTCTAGTGACACCTAGTGGCCATTAGAGGACACTGCGTCCAATTCTATCTACTGTGCAGAACTATAGGCTTTATTGCATTGATTTATATGTAGACTTTAACTGAGATGTGTAAGATTTAACACTAGTATTACAGAATAAACCTATTAAAACACATATTGCCAGTTGATGAGTCTGAGTGATTTTTTTGTTTTGTTTGAATTTTCTCCCCAATTTGGAACGCCCAATTCACACTACTTAGTAGGTCCTCGTGGTTACTCGCCTCAATCTGGGTGGTGGAGGACAAGTGGCAGTTGCCTCCGCGTCTGAGACCGTCAATCGACGCATCTGATCACGTGACTCGTTGTGCATGACACCGCGGAGATTCACAGCGTGTGGAGACTCATGCTACTCTCCACGATCCACACACAACTCACCACACGCCCCATTGAGAGAACCACTAATCACCACCACGAGGAGGTTACCCCATGTGACTCTACCCTCCCTAGCAACCAGGACAATTTGGTTACCCCATGTGACTCTACACTCCCTAGCAACCGGCCCAATTTGGTTGCTAAGGAGACCATCAATATTCAATGAGATATTTTATATTTTAATATTTGACCACAACAACAAAAATATGTATTCATCAAAGCCATTTCCAAGGTTTTATTAATTTAAATATTCTCAATCAATAATAAAAAAAAAAAAATGAAATGTTATATACAAGATTTTTGAAATGTCATTGCTTTTGTAGGCTTGGACTTTAAAATCACTTAATATTTCCCATTTTTTGATGGATGCGGGAACCCTGCTGTTACAAAGTCCTGCGTTCCAAATGTGATAAATCACCCTCCAAAGGACACTTTAAAGCAGGGGTGTAGATTCCAGTGGGGTGTAACCCTCCAATAATCAAAACAAGCCAGTTCTGTAACATCCAAGGTTGTTACCCCTACTACCCACCACCAGAGGGAGCCCTCTCCCGAATACTGACACTATACTGTTTCTTCATTGGTGATTTACTGTTTTACTATATAAGTAGCCATGCTTCTCCATTTTGACTTTGCAAAGTATTGCCAGTTAACGCTGTCTTACCCCGAAGTGTTTTTCCATCGCCATTGCTGATTGTTCTCTTGTTATATCCGTTGCCTGTTTTACTGCATTTACTGGCCAAATATACGCCCTTGCTTTAAAGGGAGAGTGATCATGATGGTCCTGCTGTAAGATCACTTTAAACACTGACTTTAAAAGCAGGGACTAGTTATACCAAAGTAGTCTCAACGGTTATAAGGTTTATTAAAGTCAAAAGTCAATGTGTGTTTTCTCGAGATGTGGGTTAGCATGCATGTTGTTCAAAACCCTCTTGAATTAGAATAATTTGTAAAGTTTCCCCCAAACTACAGTTCTAATATACTTGTATTTGTACATGTTGTGTGAACAAATGAACATTCTTGTTACGATCCATACTGTCTTTTGTTTATGCACCTTTATTTTTAAGTTTCTGGCACCTTTTACGTTCCATATTGTCTTTTGTTTTATGCACTCTTATTTTGAAATCACTCTTATGTTCCTGTTTCCCAGTCTTGTCATGTCCTGTTTTCCCTCCATATTCATGTGTCTGGTTTTCATTGGTTCATTGTTTGATTGCTTTATTATCAGTTCTAGTTTTGTCATTGGTTTTAGTTAATTGCCTTTATTATCTTGTTTTGAGTTCTGTTTGTCCATTGGCATTTGTTTCCCCTTGGTTTTGTATTTAAGCCCTCATGTTTACCTTGTCCTTTGTTGGTTACTGTTTGATGTTAGGTGTTTGATGAATGTTCCATGTCAACCCAGCCTTCAATCGTGTTCCTGCCTGTGCCTTCCTTGGAAGATTCCCCGTGTTGATATCTTGTGTTTATACCTTTATTTTCCCCTCGTGGATGTTTTATTTGTCCCTGTGTTCACCGTTCACTTGACTTTCAGTTATTTTCAATAAAACTGCATCTAGATCCTCACTCCTCGTCTGCCTCACCTCGTTACAACACTAAAACAACACTGGCATACATTCAGTCAAGGGTTGATGTAGATTTTAACTGTGGGTTTGAAGAGAGTTTTTTTCATAAATTTCATGTCACATGTTTTAAATGTTGATTAATTACAATATATGTTGGCCCAAATCAGTAGTTCAATGTTTGTATCTGTTATCATTTACATTTTTGCTGTTTCATTAATTGGTTTGTGCTTAATATTTCACATGAAAAGCCTGTAATGGGCCGTTTAATAGTTCCATTGAGACAGCAGACTCTAGGTCGATCTGTTCAATGACCTGAAGTAGTTTTTCTTTGGCAGTAAATGTGGAAATGTTCAATAGATTTTTTTGTAGTCAACACTTTGAGGTTTATGTGAAGTGAAGAGTGTGCATTAAACTGACACTTGGAGAAATGACACTTCTGTTTATCAGTAACCACGTACGGTTTTCAGCTAATGACGTTAGGCTCAAAATGGCCAAATATTAGCCAGTCTATGCTAATTTAAGATTAAAATTCATGCTAATTACCATGTTAGCATACTTTGTTTCAGTAACTACATTTACATTAAGGATTTGTTGTGGAAAAATATTTAGCGCATCAAAAACGCAAAAATTATCATTAAAAATGTTGACTTAATATTTTCCCGTTTAACTCTAGTGCATAAAATGTATGTTGATACTTCAAATGTCGTGAAAAACTGATTTGGAAACACTTTTTGTCGAGAAAATTGGCATTAATGCAAAAATATAGTGTCACATGAGAGAATTGACCCCAACCATTAGCCATTGTTAATCATGATGACGGAATCCATCCTTAAAATCTATTTATTATACGAGATTATGGATTATAGATCCGATCTGCAAATATGACACTTCCAGGAGTGCCAATTAACCCTATAATCCCATAAACCTAACATAACCCAAACCATAAACCAAACCATAAAATAACCATAACATAACATAACATAACCCTAACCATAACATAACCCTAACATAACATAGCATAACCCAAACCATAAACCAAACCATAAAATAACCCTAACATAACATAACATAACCCTAACCATAACATAACCCTAACATAACATAACATAACCCAAACCATAAACCAAACCATAAACCAAACCATAAACCAAACCATAAAATAACCCTAACATAACATAACATAACCCTAACATAACCCAAACCATAAACCAAACCATAAAATAAACCTAACATAACATAACCCTAACATAACCCAAACATAACCCAAACCATAACATAACCCTAACATAACCCAAACCATAACATAACCCAAACATAACCCAAACCATAACATAACCCTAACATAACCCAAACCATAACATAACCCTAACATAACCCTAACATAACCAAAACCATAAACCAAACCATAAAATAACCCTAACATAACATAACCATAACATAACCGTAACATAACATAACCCTAACCATAACATAACCCTAACATAACATAACCCTAACATAACCCTAACATGACCAAAACCATAACATAACCCTAACCATAACATAACCCTAACATAACATAACCCTAACATAACCCTAACATAACCCAAACATAACCCAAACCATAACCCAAACCATAACATAACCCTAACATAACCCAAACCATAACATAACCCTAACATAACCGTAACATAACCCTAACCATAAACCAAACCATAAACCAAACCATAAAATAACCGTAACATAACCCTACATAACCCTATAATCCAAACCATAACATAACCCAAACCATAAACCAAACCATAAACCAAACCATAACATAACCGTAACATAACCCAAACCATAACATAACCGTAACATAACCCTAACCATAACATAACCCTAACCATAACATAACCCAAACATAACCCAAACCATAACCCAAACCATAAACCAAACCATAAAATAACCCTAACATAACCCTATAATCCAAACCATAACATAACCCTAACATAACCCAAACCATAACATAACCATAACCCAAACCATAACATAACCATAACATAACCCAAACCATAACATAACCGTAACATAAACCTAACATAACCGTAACATAACCCAAATCATAACATAACCCTAATATAAATGTAACATAACCCAAACCATAACATAACCCTATAATCCAAACCCTAACATAACCATAACATAACCCTAACATAACCGTAACATAACCCAAACATAACCCTAACATAACCGTAACATAACCCAAACATAACATAACCCTAACATAACCATAACCCTAACCGTAACATAACCCAAACCATAACATAACCCAAACCATAACATAACCCAAACATAACCCAAACATAACCCTAACCATAACATAACCGTAACATAACCCAAACCATAACATAACCCAAACCATAACATAACCCAAACATAACCCAAACATAACCCTAACCATAACATAACCGTAACATAACCCAAACCATAACATAACCCAAACCATAACATAACCCAAACATAACCCAAACATAACCCTAACATAACCGTAACATAACCCAAACATAACATAACCCTAACATAACCATAACCCTAACCGTAACATAACCCAAACCATAACATAACCATAACATAACCCAAACATAACCCTAACATAACCGTAACATAACCCAAACATAACATAACCCTAACATAACCATAACCCTAACCGTAACATAACCCAAACCATAACATAACCCAAACCATAACATAACCCAAACATAACCCAAACATAACCCTAACCATAACATAACCGTAACATAACCCAAACCATAACATAACCCAAACCATAACATAACCCAAACATAACCCAAACATAACCCTAACCATAACATAACCGTAACATAACCCAAACCATAACATAACCCAAACCATAACATAACCCAAACATAACCCAAACATAACCCTAACCATAACATAACCGTAACATAATCGTAACATAACCCAAACCATAACATAACTGTAACATAACCCAAACATAACCGTAACATAACCGTAACATAACCCTAACCGTAACATAACCATAACATAACCCAAACATAACCCAAACCATAACATAACCATAACATAACCCAAACATAACCCAAACCATAACATAACCCAAACATAACCCTAACCGTAACATAACCGTAACATAACCGTAACATAACCCAAACCATAACATAACCATAACATAACCCTAACCATAACATAACCCAAACATAACCCAAACATAACCCAAACCATAACCCAAACCATAAACCAAACCATAAAATAACCCTAACATAACCCTATAATCCAAACCATAACATAACCCTAACATAACCCAAACCATAACATAACCATAACCCAAACCATAACATAACCCTAACATAACCCAAACCATAACATAACCGTAACATAAACCTAACATAACCGTAACATAACCCAAACCATAACATAACCGTAACATAACCCAAACCATAACATAACCGTAACATAAACCTAACATAACCGTAACATAACCCAAACCATAACATAACCCTAATATAAATGTAACATAACCCAAACCATAACATAACCCTATAATCCAAACCCTAACATAACCATAACATAACCCTAACATAACCGTAACATAACCCAAACATAACCCTAACATAACCGTAACATAACCCAAACATAACATAACCCTAACATAACCATAACCCTAACCGTAACATAACCCAATCCATAACATAACCCAAACCATAACATAACCCAAACATAACCCAAACATAAACCTAACCATAACATAACCGTAACATAATCATAACATAACATAACCCTAACATAACCATAACCCTAACCGTAACATAACCCAATCCATAACATAACCCAAACCATAACATAACCCAAACATAACCCAAACATAACCCTAACCATAACATAACCGTAACATAATCATAACATAACCTTATAATCCAAACCATAACATAACCGTAACATAACCCAAACCATAACATAACTGTAACATAACCCAAACATAACCGTAACATAACCGTAACATAACCCTAACCGTAACATAACCATAACATAACCCAAACATAACCCAAACCATAACATAACCATAACATAACCCAAACATAATCCAAACCATAACATAACCCAAACCATAACATAACCCAAACATAACCCTAACCGTAACATAACCGTAACATAACCCTAACATAACCCTAACCATAACATAACCCAAACATAACCCTAACATAACCGTAACATAACCCTAACATAACCCTAACATAACCCTATAACCCAAACATAACCCAAAAATAACCCTAACATAACCCAAACATAACCCTATAACCCAAACATAACTCAAACATAACCCAAACATAACCCAAACATAACCGTAACATAACCCAAACCATAACATAACCGTAACATAACCCTAATATAACCCAAACCATAACATAACCGTAACATAACCCTAACATAACCGTAACATAACCCTATAATCCAAACCCTAACATAACCGTAACATAACCATAACATAATCGTAACATAACCCTATAATCCAAACCATAACATAACCGTAACATAACCCAAACCATAACATAACTGTAACATAACCCAAACATAACCGTAACATAACCGTAACATAACCCTAACCGTAACATAACCCAAACCATAACATAACCATAACATAACCCAAACATAACCCAAACCATAACATAACCATAACATAACCCAAACATAACCCAAACCATAACATAACCCAAACCGTAACATAACCGTAACATAACCGTAACATAACCCTAACATAACCCTAACCATAACATAACCCAAACATAACCCTAACATAACCGTAACATAACCCTAACATAACCGTAACATAACCCTAACATAACCCAAACATAACCCTATAACCCAAACATAACCCAAACATAACCCTAATATAACCCAAACATAACCCTAACATAACCGTAACATAACCCAAACCATAACATAACAGTAACATAACCCTAATATAACCCAAACCATAACATAACCGTAACATAACCCTAACATAACCCTAACCATAACATAACCCAAACATAACCCTAACATAACCCAAACATAACCCTATAACCCAAACATAACCCAAACATAACCCAAACATAACCCTAATATAACCCAAACATAACCCTAACATAACCGTAACATAACCCAAACCATAACATAACAGTAACATAACCCTAATATAACCCAAACCATAACATAACCGTAACATAACCCTAACATAACCGTAACATAACCCTAACATAACCCTAACCATAACATAACCCAAACATAACCCTAACATAACCGTAACATAACCCTAACATAACTCTAACATAACCCTAACCATAACATAACCCAAACATAACCCTAACATAACCCAAACATAACCCTATAACCCAAACATAACCCAAACATAACCGTAACATAACCCTAACATAACCCAAACCATAACATAACCCTAATATAACCCAAACATAACCCAAACCATAACATAACCTTAACCGTAACAGAACACCTCCAGGAGAGCAACACAAATATCTAGTGTCTAAATCTAGTGTCCTTCCAAAAAGGGTTTCAATAAATTGGAGTATTTTGATAACTGTTATATGTAACTCAAAGTAAAAGCTGCCTGGAGCTACACATTGTTTACGTCCTTATTATAAAGTGTAAAGGAGGAACACAAATGGAGCCTGTTTTGTAGAATACCCAAGAGATGTGAAGAATTTGTTTGGATTGAACACACTCTGTGGGATCACTAATGAATTAGGCTGCTAACGAGCCAGAATTTAATGAACCTGGTGGGGTTAATTTTTAACACCTTTTAACAGCTTTAAATTGGTTGTCCGATTTTATATAGTGCTCAGACAAAGTTAGTGTCATCCCAGCTAACAATTTTATGTTCTAAGAACGTTTTCCTAACGTTAGTATTTGGTTGTGGGAACATGAAAATGTCCAGTTTTCTTAACATTAGTAGAACGTTTTTTAAGGTTAATAACGTTATAAGGATGTTCCATTAACGTTTTATATAATTTTTTTCCCCCCAAACCTTTAAATAATGTTAGCCAAAGTTGTTGGAACGTTCCCTGTTAGGTGGGATTGTTCTTGTACGCCACAAGCACACAACACGTTATATATGTTTATGTTTATTGCAAGATGTGCAGTCTTTCTTATTTTACCATCATTTTCTACTTATTCTTTTTATTATAAATGTTTTTATTTAAAACATTTGGTCAGTTGTTGGCCCTGTAGAAGTTGACAGGTAAGTGGGAGAGAGAGAGGGAATATGGTCAGGATTCGAACTCGAGTCCTCATTAGCGCAACAGCTCTTTTATTTGTCAGGATCACGTGTGCGATCTTCCACGAAACCGCTCCAGCTAATCCCTCAGGTGTGATGACGTATGTTCAGCTCACATATATACGCATCTCTGGTGGAATGTCACCTGTATTTCGGGGTATTTTCTCCTATGACTGCAGGACTTGAATGGAGCTGATGATGCTTTGTCCTTATGTATATTTGGTAACCATGGTAATAAAGGGGGGTGGTTGGGGGGCGGGATGGTTAAGGAGGGATAAGCAGGGAGGAAGATATTTTAATGTCAAAGGACATCCTGATAAAATCTCTTTTTCTGAACACTCGGCTGATCAGTGATTGGGTGCAACATGGCCGCTCAAGGAAAAGCCATGACTGCTGTGCAACGTACACCTTCATCGCTGCTCTACATATCCATCTACATCTTTCTGGTGTTGTTGGGGAATATCGGTAATTCTACGGTCATCGGAGTGGTCGGGGAAAGTATTCTGCGAGAGCCGGGAGTCGTCCGCAGTTCTGATGTGATCCTGGTCAACATGGCTTTCTCCAACCTGATGGTGTCGTTAGTGAGGAACTCTCTTCTGGTGATTACTGACCTGGGAGTGGAGGTACGTTGGAATGACCTACATCAAACCAGATGCATGGAGGAATGATGAACGGATGTTTGAAGGATGGATGAATAATTTATGAATGCTTAGATGACAGGAAGATGGATGGTTGATTGGTAGGATGGATTTCTTGAATCATGGATGGCAAGGATTTGCAAAACTACATATTTTCAAAATGAGTTCGTCAGTAGGTTGCCTGAATGACTTGTCAACTAAACTGTCTTGAAGGTTTCATGTTAACCTGACCCTGATCAGACACATTTCTTAGATGGGGTATTTACATAAGACACGTTCTTTGGTGTCAATAACTTTCTCTGTTTCCTCTCAGGTGTTTCTTGATAAAAACTGGTGTCGTGTCATGATGGGTGTCTGGGTTTGGCTCCGATCTGCAAACGTGTGGTCGACGTTCTTTCTCAGTGCGTTTCATTTTCAAACACTGCGTCGAGTCGCTCCACCCATCGTCAACCTTCATGGCCCACGCGGGCTCCCAAAATCTCTCACACTCGGGTTTTTCCTCATCTGGAGTCTCAATCTGATCTACTCGATTCCAGCATTTATCTTCTCCAAGAACGGAGGCGAAAACTCCACTGAGGTCTGTCTGTTATCTATCGGTCTTTCAGACTCAACAGACCAAATTAAACATGTGTCCCCTTTGTTTAACCTTCGACTTCTCCTATCTCTCTCTCCAGACATTGATGTTGGTGAGCAGCACCACCCGGCCACTGCTGGGCTGCATCTGGAACTTTCCGTCAACCTACAGTGGCCTGACCTTCGCCACATCCTCCATGGTGATCCATGAGGTATTTCCAATCTGCCTGATGAGCATCACAAACCTGGGCTCCTTGGTGACACTGTACGGCCACGGCAACTCCGGCAACAAGAGCCAGGACGCACCGGTCGTCAGCCGCATCCCTGCGGAGAGACGGGCAGCTAAGGTGAGCACAGCCGGTGACCGTGATTTTCCTTTCATCAGCATCATTTGTTGGTCCTGGAACAAGATTCTTATCAAACATACCTTGACAAGTGGGAGAAGATAAGCTGATAAGAATGCTATCAAAGCCCCAACACAAACCTTAAAGTTATAGTTCACCTCATCATTTACTCACCCTCATGCCATCCCAGATGTGTGACTTTCTTTCTTCTGCAGAACACAAATGAAGATTTTTAGAAGAATATTTAAGCTCTGTAGGTCCATACAATGCAAGAGAATTGGGACCTCTTTTGGATCCCTTTAGATTAATCCTCAAATCTGATTGGTTTGTAGAACCAATAAAGGACCAATAAAGACACTGATCCATACACAAGTCCTACTTGGTGGTCACCCATGATCACCTTGAGTAGGATGTGGTCCTGTGTCAACAAGTCCTAACCCTGTTGAAGGAACCAGCATGGATGCTCACCAGCATATGTTGTGTTTTAGATACTGGTGTGCTAATGCTCTTTCTTTCTTTGCCAGATAAACTAGCAAGACTTCCTTAGTCAAATACCAAAACAGCACCAAATCAGCATAAACCAGCATGGACACTCATGCTGCTCTTCAGTAGAGGAAATACCCCAACCGTAACCTACACCAGCAACTTCCCTAAAATTAGAGGGAAATTGTAGACAGTCAAGAATGTCCCTGACCCTAACTCTAACTCTAAAATCTGACTGGTTGATCGTTAATGGTAATAACAGAAGTTAAATCTCTGTGTTTGCTCAGGTGATCTTGGCTCTCAATATCCTCTTCATATTGTCATGGGGCACCAGTGTCGTCTCTGTCAACTACTTCAACTATAACCGCGGCTCTTCAACAGAGTTTCTGCTCATCGTGGCGCGCATCGGGAACATCACCTTCATCGCGCTGTCGCCCATCATCCTCGCCGTTGGACATAGGAGACTGCGAGCGTTCATAAAGTCTGTCCTGTCCCGCATACTCTGATGAGATCAAAGACACATTATTACATTGTACTACAGTGTATTTCTATCTTGTTTCATTTTCAATAAAGTTGCAATTTTCAATAAACTCAAGAATGAAGGTTTGCTTGGAACTTTGTAGCCCGTTCAGGGTTGAATTGAGAATTTCTTTTGATGTCCAATTCAATTTCTGAACTCAAATTGAGGAAGCAATCAGGCAGCTGGATTGTTTTTCAGCTATGTGGCAAACAACACTGCTCCAAACACTAGTCCAATATACAAAGACATAATCCAGGTGCGTAGATCCAAAGATATGGGAAGGAATGATGAATCTGCATTCAAAAATGGGCTAAATCTTATATCAATTTATTTACACAGAAGCCCCAACAGAGTAAAGAAGTGTGCAAAAAAGTGCAAGAAGTGCCAAGTGCATCAGCAAAACCTTTTCGGGTTTACCCCTTCATCAGTGCTAAATACCCATACACACAACTGCAATCATTTACCGTAACATTCTAATATTAAGCTTGTAACTGGTTCAAATATCAAAAGTAAAGACACGTGGTGATATACATTCCAAGCAACATTGCTTGTATCTATAAATAAAAACATATTACATATTAGGATCAAATATACATGATTTCCCATTGATATAAAAAATATTATTTGTACATTGATATACATGTACACAACAATCAACCTTGTACAGTTCTCTAATATCTTAAGAACATTTCAATTTACCAAAACATTTTTTAATCTACAAAAAACAACCAAAAAAATGCTCTTTCATTCCCAGAGAATACATTGAATTCAGGGTTGTAATTGAAATGTGAATTTATTGAAGCAGAATTAAAACTGGGATGTAATTACAAGAAATTCATAAAAGTTACATTTTTTAAATACATAGAATTTTAATTCAATTGCTTTAAGTTATTAGTTTAACAAAAATGTTTTTGTAGTGGCGGTAGGTGGTAGTATCACTAGTTTATAAATCAAGTAGCTTTTCTGTAGCTAATCTATTTAATAAAGCGAAATGTTGGCAACACTCCATTATTTCAGACAATAGCTGCGTCTCAAACACTTCTAAACTATTCTACGGCATGTTGTCGTGTACATTTTGTGAATAGTGCATACACACTGACAATGCAACAAAAAGAAGTTTACTACGAGTACCCGGATGTTGCACTTCTTCAACCGAAAACGAAGTCTGGAATGTTGGACTTCATTCACTCAGTGCTCGCGACTTGCCCTACTTAGCAGAAGTTATCTGGCCACGATGCTGGTCTGACAAAACATCTGTGATTAATGGTGAATGTGGCAACTTGCGAAGCTTCAGTGAAGACAGCACCTTACAAATGTTGAATGCTTTACCATCAAGCCATGCTGTGTGAAAATGTATATAGATTGAGACAGGGGCTTGCCAGGAAATTGGCCCTGGATTTTACATAAGAAACCGGCCCAAAAGTTGTTGAGTGTTGGTGCTGGTGTAGCTTGCCCAAAACTTGTTGAGTATTGGTGCTGGTGTAGCTGGCCCAAAAGTTGTTGAGTGTTTGTGCCAGTGCAGCTGGCACTAAAGTTGTTGAGTGTTTGTGCCGGTGTAGCTGGCCCAAAACTTGTTGAGTATTGGTGTTGGTGTAGCTGGCCCAAAAGTTGTTGAGTGTTTGTGCCAGTGCAGCTGGCCCAAAAGTTGTTGAGTGTTTGTGCCGGTGTAGCTGGCCCCGAAGTTGTTGAGTGTTTGTGCCGGTGTAGCTGGCACAACAGTTGTTTAGTGTTGGTGGTGGTGTAGCTGGCCCAAAACTTGTTGAGTATTGGTGCTGGTGTAGCTGGCCCAAACGTTGTTGAGTATTGGTGCTGGTGTAGCTGGCCCAAAAGTTGTTGAGTGTTTGTGCCGGTGTAGCTGGCACTAAAGTTGTTGAGTGTTGGTGGTGGTGTAGCTGACCCAAAAGTTGTTGAGTGTTTGTGCTGGTGTAGCTGGCCCAAAAGTTGTTGAGTGTTGGTGGTGCTGGTGTCACTGGTCCAAAAGTTGTTGAGTGTTGGTGCCGGTGCAGCTGGCCCAAAAGTTGTTGAGTGTTTGTGCCGGTGTAGCTGGCCCAAAAGTTGTTGAGTGTTTGTGCTGGTGTAGCTGGCCCAAAAGTTGTTGAGTGTTTGTGCCAGTGCAGCTGGCACTAAAGTTGTTGAGTGTTTGTGCCGGTGTAGCTGGCCCAAAAGTTGTTGAGTGTTTGTGCCGGTGTAGCTGGCACAACAGTTGTTTAGTGTTGGTGGTGGTGTAGCTGGCCCAAAAGTTGTTGAGTGTTGGTGCTGGTGTAGCTGGCCCAAAAGTTGTTGAGTATTGGTGCTGGTGTAGCTGGCCCAAAAGTTGTTGAGTGTTTGTGCCAGTGTAGCTGGCCCAAAAGTTGTTGAGAGTTGGTGGTGGTGTAGCTGACCCAAAAGTTGTTGAGTGTTTGTGCTGGTGTAGCTGGCCCAAAAGTTGTTGAGTGTTGGTGGTGGTGTAGCTGACCCAAAAGTTGTTGAGTGTTTGTGCTGGTGTAGCTGACCCAAAAGTTGTTGAGTGTTTGTGCTGGTGTAGCTGACCCAAAAGTTGTTGAGTGTTTGTGCCGGTGTAGCTGGCCCAAAAGTTGTTGAGTGTTGGTGCCGGTGTAGCTGGCCCAAAAGTTGTTGAGTATTGGTGCTGGTGTAGCTGACCCAAAAGTTGTTGAGTATTGGTGCTGGTGTAGCTGGCCCAAAAGTTGTTGAGTGTTGGTGCTGGTGTAGCAGGCCCAAAAGTTGTTGAGTGTTTGTGCCGGTGTAGCTGGCCCAAAAGTTGTTGAGTGTTGGTGGTGGTGTAGCTGACCCAAAAGTTGTTGAGTGTTGGTGCTGGTGTAGCTGACCCAAAAGTTGTTGAGTGTTGGTGCTGGTGTAGCTGGCCCAAAAGTTGTTGAGTGTTTGTGCTGGTGTAGCTGACCCAAAAGTTGTTGAGTGTTTGTGCCGGTGTAGCTGGCCCAAAAGTTGTTGAGTGTTTGTGCCGGTGTAGCTGGCACAACAGTTGTTTAGTGTTGGTGCTGGTGTAGCTGGCCCAAAAGTTGTTGAGTGTTTGTGCCAGTGTAGCTGGCCCAAAAGTTGTTGAGAGTTGGTGGTGGTGTAGCTGACCCAAAAGTTGTTGAATGTTTGTGCTGGTGTAGCTGGCCCAAAAGTTGTTGAGTGTTGGTGGTGGTGTAGCTGACCCAAAAGTTGTTGAGTGTTTGTGCTGGTGTAGCTGACCCAAAAGTTGTTGAGTGTTTGTGCTGGTGTAGCTGACCCAAAAGTTGTTGAGTGTTTGTGCCGGTGTAGCTGGCCCAAAAGTTGTTGAGTGTTGGTGCCGGTGTAGCTGGCCCAAAAGTTGTTGAGTATTGGTGCTGGTGTAGCTGACCCAAAAGTTGTTGAGTATTGGTGCTGGTGTAGCTGGCCCAAAAGTTGTTGAGTGCTGGTGCTGGTGTAGCAGGCCCAAAAGTTGTTGAGTGTTTGTGCCGGTGTAGCTGGCCCAAAAGTTGTTGAGTGTTGGTGGTGGTGTAGCTGACCCAAAAGTTGTTGAGTGTTGGTGCTGGTGTAGCTGACCCAAAAGTTGTTGAGTGTTGGTGCTGGTGTAGCTGGCCCAAAAGTTGTTGAGTGTTTGTGCTGGTGTAGCTGACCCAAAAGTTGTTGAGTGTTGGTGCTGGTGTAGCTGGCCCAAAACTTGTTGAGTATTGGTGCTGGTGTAGCTGGCATAAAAGTTGTTGAGTGTTGGTGTTGGTGTAGCTGACCCAAAAGTTGTTGAGTGTTTGTGCTGGTGTAGCTGACCCAAAAGTTGTTGAGTGTTGGTGCTGGTGTAGCTGGCCCAAAACTTGTTGAGTATTGGTGCTGGTGTAGCTGGCATAAAAGTTGTTGAGTGTTGGTGTTGGTGTAGCTGACCCAAAAGTTGTTGAGTGTTGGTGCTGGTGTAGCTGACCCAAAAGTTGTTGAGTGTTGGTGCCGGTGTAGCTGGCCCAAAAGTTGTTGAGTATTGGTGCTGGTGTAGCTGACCCAAAAGTTGTTGAGTATTGGTGCTGGTGTAGCTGGCCCAAAAGTTGTTGAGTGTTGGTGCTGGTGTAGCAGGCCCAAAAGTTGTTGAGTGTTTGTGCCGGTGTAGCTGGCCCAAAAGTTGTTGAGTGTTGGTGGTGGTGTAGCTGACCCAAAAGTTGTTGAGTGTTGGTGCTGGTGTAGCTGGCCCAAAAGTTGTTGAGTGTTTGTGCTGGTGTAGCTGACCCAAAAGTTGTTGAGTGTTGGTGCTGGTGTAGCTGGCCCAAAACTTGTTGAGTATTGGTGCTGGTGTAGCTGGCATAAAAGTTGTTGAGTGTTGGTGTTGGTGTAGCTGACCCAAAAGTTGTTGAGTGTTGGTGCTGGTGTAGCTGACCCAAAAGTTGTTGAGTGTTGGTGCTGGTGTAGGTGGCCCAAAAGTTGTTGAGTGTTTGTGCTGGTGTAGCTGGCCCAAAAGTTGTTGAGTGTTGGTGCTGGTGTAGCTGGCCCAAAACTTGTTGAGTATTGGTGCTGGTGTAGCTGGCATAAAAGTTGTTGACAACACTCAACAACTTTTATGCCAGCTACACCAGCACCAATACTCAACAAGTTTTTGTGTAGGTGTTGGTGTAGCTGACCCAAAAGTTGTTGAGTGTTGGTGCTGGTGTAGCTGACCCAAAAGTTGTTGAGTGTTGGTGTAGCTGACCCAAAAGTTGTTGAGTGTTGATGCCGGTGTAGCTGGCCACAAAGTTGTTGAATGTTGGTGGTGTTGGTGTCGCTGGCCCAAAAGTTGTTGAGTGTTGACACTTGTGTAGCTGGCACAAAAGATGTTGAGTGTTGGTGGTGCCGGTGTAGCTGGCCCAAAAGTTGTTGAATGTTGGTGGTGTTGGTGTCACTGGCCCAAAAGTTGTTGAGTGTTGGTGCCGGTGCAGCTGGCACTAAAGTTGTTGAGTGTTTGTGCCGGTGTAGCTGGCACAAAAGTTGTTGAGTGTTGGTGCCGGTGTAGCTGGCCCAAAAGTTGTTGAGTGTTGGTGCCGGTGCAGCTGGCACTAAAGTTGTTGAGTGTTTGTGCCGGTGTAGCTGGCACAAAAGTTGTTGAGTGTTGGTGCTGGTGTCACTGGTCCAAAAGTGGTTGAGTGTTGGTGGTGCTGGTGTCACTGGTCCAAAAGTTTTTGAGTGTTGGTGCCGGTGCAGCTGGCACTAAAGTTGTTGAGTGTTTGTGCCGGTGTAGCTGGCACAAAAGTTGTTGAGTGTTGGTGCTGGTGTCACTGGTCCAAAAGTTGTTGAGTGTTGGTGATGGTGTAGCTGGCACAAAAGTTGTTGTGTTGGTGCCGGTGCAGCTGGCACTAAAGTTGTTGAGTGTTGGTGCTGGTGTCACTGGTACAAAAGTTGTTGAGAGTTGGTGCCGGTGTACCGTTCGGCCCCCAGTGGGAAACATCCCGATTCTCCATATTTCCAGTCTGCCCTTGAATTGAGATACAAGTGTTGAATATTAGAACTGAGCTTGTCTAACATGCTAAAGCTAGCAACAATAAAATGCCTTTCGCAATTAAAATGACACTTCCGTCAGCTGAAAAACAGTGAATGCTTTGGTGTAGAGAAATAAATGTTAGTGTCCCATTTAAGATACGTTTTGGAAGTATACACAATACATGTCTGAGTATATAGTTTGAGTGAACACAGCATTGGTCATCATTTGGGAAAAGTGGTTTGTCCCGTATCTTCTGTCTGTCTTTTAGAATCAGATTGCAAAAAAATGGTGCATGTTAATAAATATTGGGCCTTCTGAAATGTAATAGTTTTACAGTTCATTAATCTCGTCTTGTAGTCAAAGTCATGACAAGATGTTTATTAGAAAGACAGCTTCTGTTGGCAAATATCCATGTATGAATCATCAGTAATTTACATTACAAAAATCCTGGAAAAATGGTTGCCCTTTGAGACAAGCAAAACATTAAAAAACTGATTAAAATTGGAGACATTTACTTGTCACTTCCTGAATGAATTATGCAATTATGTCTGATTTATTTATTTAGAGAATAATACAATAAAAGATGGAGTAATAGAAAGACTAACAGTAAATATGTGCACTGTACAGTTCATGTATATAGCCAGAATGAAAGCTTATAGTAGCTTTTTTCTTTATATTTCTGTTCAATGAAAATGTTTATATTTGCTAATACAGTAAAGAGATATTGGAAACCTGACACGTAAATATATATAGAAAATGCCTTTAATTACATAGTAAAGGTTTGCGTCAGCATAGAGAAGCGTTTGTTTGGACTGGTGATATAACTCTCTCTGTGGGTTTACTAATGAATTAGACCGCTAACGAGTCCCAGATAATTAACCTGGAGGGGTTAATTAATTGCTCATGTGTAAAGATGCCTGTTCAGCTCATATAATCCATATCTCTGGTGGAATCTCTGCACTGACAGTGGTCACGTGGTGCAGTCACAATGGCTCAGTAACTATATTGTGTAAATTATTGTTTCTTCAGCAGTGCTTTTGTATGTTGATTTCAAACAAAACTGTCCTTCTGTCCTCTAAAGCAACTTTTTAATGTCATCTTATTTGTCTTATAGCTGTTTGATTTACTTCTAGGCAGATTTGAATTGAGATGTTGTATTTTGTTCTCAGGACGAGTATTTTTCCCAAATCTCAGGCTTGTCACATTTATATTGGGGCAAGTTTTCTGTGCTGAAACTTCAAAAGAATTCATTCATAAAGTTATAATAATAAAGTTAAATATAATGATATTTTTGTATATTTTGCTGTTTGTTTTATTGTTAAAATATGAATGAAAGGCCTTTGTGTCAGATAATTCAAACACGTTCTTGGACTGTATCGTGTTTATTTATTTTACTTCAGAGAGTCTTCTAACAAGTTAGGGTTATCTTCTTAAAACAGTCAGCAGGTTGTCAAAAGGTTCCCATTGTGACAACTTACCCCATCTATTGTGTGACAACATGGCCCATTGTAGGTTGACAATGGAAATGTTCAAAAGCTTTTCTTGAGAAATATTGATTAAGGCTTACTTACTTATGATTTTTATCTGTTGTTAAAGGACTTCCCAACAGTATTTTTACTCTAAAGTTCTGTTCATGCCTTGTTTTAGCAGCTCATCCAATGAACAATCAAATCAGAATCAGGTTTTCATACTTGCATTAAAACAGATTTGCACTTATATCACTTATATATCAAAATTGAGATGTAAATACCCGAATAACCACCACACCTGATTTACTGTGTTACCTTAAAATCCCCCAGAATTCCCTATTATTCACTGGTTAAACGAAAATGACTCCCTTATTGCACCACCAGATGAACAGATAGTTTTGACTGCCAAGGCCCTTGGTGTTGTTGACGTAAGGCCATGAGTATATTCCTCTTGTATCATTGCATAGCCTTCCAACATGTTTTAGGACAGGATTTGTCTTTGCTCTTTTAAACCCAGCTTGCCTGAGGCTGAATTTAACTCTGTTTCATGTAAAAAAAAAAAAAAATACACATTTTGAAGAGTAAAATCATGTAGTGGAGGGACATGTCCCCTTGTCCCTTGTGGGGAATTGCGCACGTGCTTTTACGGTATCTTCTCCGATATCAGAATGGTTTTGTGGTTATAATTAGTAACTATGGCGATAGAGGGGGCTTGATGTTGGGGGGGAGCTGGAGTAGGGAGGTGCTATGATGGTGACGTAACAGAAAACGTTCTGAGAGAAAGCTCTTTTAATGAATGAACGTGAAGCCGTTTGAACACTCGATTGTCGAGTTGTCAGAGGATACATGGCAACTAAAGGAAAATCCATTACCATCTATCAGCATGCAGCTTCATCGCCATTTTACTTCATCCTTTATGTCTTACTGGTGCTGTTGGGGAATGTGGGAAACTTCACGGTCATCGGAGTGGTCGGGGAAAGTATTCTGCGAGAGCCGGGAGTCGTCCGCAGTTCTGATGTGATCCTGGTCAACATGGCTTTCTCCAACCTGATGGTGTCGTTGGTGAGGAACACTGTTGTGATGGTGTCTGACTTGGGAGTGGAGGTACGTCAAAAATAAAAATGGATGGCTGGTTGGTTGGTTGGGTGAATGAATGGATGGGTTGTTAGATGATTGAAAGATGAGCAGTAGATTGGCTGTTCTGGATGCTAGTGCCCAGCATGGGACCAGCAATACTTTCTTTGCCAACCAGCATCACTAGAAAGATCTTAACCCTGTACCAGCATGGAAATGTCATGTTTGCTAAGTTGATCTTTTTATCAGGGGTACAACCAAATCACTGAAATTAGTTGTGAATTCAACCAATCCTGACGTCCTGTTTATTTGGATTCTGTGTTCTGTGTATGTTTTATGTAGTATTGCTCGAATTTTGGGTTAGAGATTTGAACAATAGGGACATAAAGGAAGGACTCTTTTCAGGACTCTTTTGAGGCAGTAGGCAACCACCCATGTAATATATGTTTACACACTGATTGTATATACTGTATGTAGCTGATTGACACATGTATCTTTCCTCACTACAGGTTTACCTCAGTAGAGACTCATGCCATATTATGATGGGCGTCTGGGTTTGGGTGCGCTCTGCAAATGTTTGGTCAACGTTCTTTCTCAGTGCGTTTCATTTTCAAATGCTGCGTCGGGTTGCCCCACCTGTCATCAATCTGCACGGACCCCGTGGGCCCCCCAAATCCCTCATTATCGGGTTCTTCCTCATCTGGAGTCTGAATCTGATGTACTCATTACCAGCATTTATGTTCTCCAAGAACGGGGATGAGAACTCCACTGAGGTCTGTCTGTCTGTTTGTATATGTCAGAGCTATCAGAACCAGCAGAGTAAATGTAACTTGCATTCCCTTTATTTTACTTCTGACCACTTCTGTGTCTCTCCAGACGTTGATGTTGATGAGCAGCACCACTCGGCCACTGCTGGGCTGCATCTGGAACTTTCCATCATCCTATAGCGGTCTGGCCTTTGCCATGTCCTCCATGGTGATCCATGAGGCTATTCCAATCTGTCTGATGACCTTCACTAACCTGGGCTCCCTGGTGACACTGTACAGCCACGGAAACATGCGGAACTCCACCAAAAAGGACCAGGACGCACCGGTCATCACCCGCATTCCTGCAGAGAGACGAGCGGCTAAGGTAAGCACAGCTCCTGAGCCAAACCTTGATGATACTACATTGCTACTAAATATCTACATAAACTCTTCTTTTATAATGCAATGACTCTGTCAGAAGCACAGGCTAAGGCAGAAACTGTACTGGCATCTGTCCACCAGTATGGGTTAAGACAGAAAGGGAAGGCTGAACTGGCATCTGTTGACGAGTGGGCACCAGGGCATGAACTGGAGGTTGTGCCAGTTTCTGTGCACCAGCAGTGACCAAAATAAGTGCTATAGGCTGCACTGTCATCTCTCCACCAGTAGGGACCAAGACAAGTGCTATAGGCTGCACTGTCATCTCTCCACCAGTAGGGACCAAGACAAGTGCTATAGGCTGCACTGACATCTCTCCATCAGTAGGGGCTGAGCTGGAACTATAGGTTACACTGGCGTCCACTGGCATCCATTGACCAGAACAAACTAAGGCAGGGACAAAATGCTGCTTCTGGGGATGACTTTAGGAACCTGCTTGGGAGACTGGACAGAGTAGAGGTAGTGCTAAGAGAGGTACATTTTTAGTATATCTAAAGTGACCATTAAGAGAATTTGGTCCAAAGATAGGTGTCTGATACCTGGTTGAAACATCTGAGCAAATCCATGTTGGACATAGTAAAAGAGATCCTTACCTCTGGGATTGTACTGGAAACATTGGGAATGTAAGGATAGTATGAAGCATACTTCATCTAGGAAAGAGACTCTATGACCAGAGTTGCAGGGATCTCCAGGAACAAGGTTTGGAAACACGTGGCAATCCTGGAACGGAATTGAATAGCCTTGGCAAAGGGTACATCTAGATTTTACCATTTTTTAAGTGCTAGAGCATGCAAAACTCATCACTATGATTCTAGGGTGTTCTAAAGACTTAAGTCTTTGTTATTTTATCATAAATCTGATCTGTAATTAAAATAATTGCACAGGACAAGCTACACTCTGAATGTTTGATACTCATCATTATGAGCAATAGTAATTGTACTTGACTTTGCAAACTCCAGTAATAACAGATCTTCACTCTGTGTTTGTTCAGGTGATTTTGACTCTAAATATCCTCTTCATATCATCTTGGGGCACCAACGTCATCTCTGTCAACTACTTCAACTATAACCGTGGATTTTCAACCGAGTTTCTGCTGATCATCGCTCGCTTCGCTAACTTGACCTTCATTGCGCTCTCACCCATCGTCCTCGCCGTGGGACACAGGAGACTTCGATCATTTATAAAGTCTGTCCTGTTTAGCATACTCTGACAAACAGCTGTCTCTCTCAGTCTCTCTCTCTGGACAGACAAGCTTTAGGAATCAAAGGCATGTCACATTATTTTCTGTACTGTACTTATGTATGATTTATGTTTTTCACATTTGAACTTCATACACCATATTTTAACAAGACAAGCACTAATCTTTTGTCCTAACCAGCCGCGACACACATCAGGACAAGCTCCACCCACACTGAAATCCCATTGGTCCAGCTTGTCGCTGGAGACATGTTGCATCGTACCTGGTTAGGACACAGTGTTATGATATCTTGTGTTAAAGTCTGACAGGGGTTATAAGAGACGCAGTTTCTTTTTTAGTGGCTTGATTTCTGATAAATAAGAAAATACATCGAATAAAGAACAAATAATATAACAGTATATTCAATGTGAATGTTTTCTCATATAAAAAGTTGTTTTTAGATAACAAACTACCTTACAATGATATGTATTCTAGGGTTGTGTCTTGCTAAACCGAGGAAACAGATGTTCTTCATTGTTGTTAGGCCTATTAGACAAAGTTTGTGTTTTCTGAGGAACTTGTATGATTAAGTATGACATTCTCACATCCTTAGATACTATAAAGACTTCTGTATCCTTTTACCTCTATTCCATCTTTCACCATTTAACTGCATATTTGATTCAACCATTTCATTGATTGATAAAGCATTGATTAAACATTGCTACTCTTTTATATAAACCTCATTGCTTTATTGTTTGCTGAATCTATCTGCATCTGGTTCAGGTTTGGGAGGAGCTTCACAACTTGTGACTCAATGATTAAATCAGTTCTGAGTCTTTCCAAAACATATCAAATAAAAGCGTTCCCAGGAAGATTTGCCCATCCTAAGCGAAGTGTGTGATTTCTGTGCCACTAGTGTCACCCATCGGAACAGGTTGACTGAACATTCCCCTTGTCTTCCACAGGTCAGACAAACAGATAGTATATTGGTCTAGTGGATGTCGCTGTGTCAGGCTGCTACGGGATACAAAAGTTCACTCTTTGGGACATTAACCTACTAATGGCTTACTTACAGTTGACCTAAAACTGTGAGTTTATTAGCATTGTCAGGTGCTAGACAGATATTCAAATGGTTGTAAAACAAACAAACATTACCATATATTACATGAGAATATTTCAGATGCAGATTTTCGAAACTAAAATAAATGAAATAAACATCACATGAACACATTCAGACACTATAATGAATGGATGCAGGTGTGACCTGCATCTGGAATCTCATTGGTTGATTGATAACATATGCAATATTTATCTTATGTATACATGTATGTATATATAGATAAATACATTTTAACATTAAAAGCTGTATAGTGTTACATACCTTAATGTTAACAACATTATTAACTGTATTTATTAATATGAACCAAAATTCCTTCAAATAAATATATTTTCTTGGCTCGTGATACCGAATGCCTTTTATTAACACTAATATGAACATTATTTCACATTACTGTAGATAATAACTTGCCTGTGCATATGTGGACTTCCATCCATTTATACATCTGACTTTATTGCATCTATTTGCATTACTGTAAACAATGCAGACAGTGTGCGCAAATAAACAACGCTATTAGCAAACCAGTTCATTCTTGGCGAATTCCCTTCTCACAGTTTAACAAATTTGTTCACGTCACTATTTTGCCCTCTGTGTTGTTTTTATGACCGATGCATCCTTCTGGGTTGTCGCTGTCTGTTTGCTGGTTTCCGAGTGTTTTTCCACCGGCCGTTTGATCCAGTGCGCCCACCATTGCAGCATCATGCTGATCTTTCTGCGCAGTTTTCCGTGTCCAAATGCCACCACCAGCGGGCTGAACCCCACGAAGA
The DNA here is from genome assembly GCA_032164185.1 of Moxostoma hubbsi. Lineage (NCBI taxonomy): Eukaryota > Metazoa > Chordata > Actinopteri > Cypriniformes > Catostomidae > Moxostoma > Moxostoma hubbsi. Next base: position 737,491 of record JAVLUX010000058.1, on the reverse strand, counting down.
GCGAAGCCGAGAAATGTGCGACGGTCAGCAGTCCCTCCGCATGTCGCCCACCGTTGTGGTTGTAATACGTAACGGCGGCAACCTGCAACACCCAACAGCTGACAAATAGTGTGACTAGCGCCATGATCACGCGACCGGCCTTCCTCTCACTCGACATGTGTCTGTCCAGCTCGCTGTTTGCCCCCGAACCAGCGCCGACACTCGCCATGACTGCCCGGATGTGTTTAGACAGCGCATGCAGGGTTGCGAGATTGGTTGCCACCATTAATATCAGCGGCATGACCTCGTTAAGTGCCAGTGATGTTGAGGCGAACACAAAGCCCTGCTGTTCAGTGGGAAACTCCCAAATGCAGCCCAGCAGCGGCCGCGTCGTACAACTAATAACCATGAGCTCCACCGTCACATTACCACGCACATGGGTCGTGTACACCAGCGCCGGGAGAGAGAACAGCAGGTTAGCACCCCAAACGATGCCCAGAATCACCCAGACACGCCGGCGCTCCCTCTGGTGGCCCATCGGTCCCATGGTGACGTGCTGCCGTCGCAAGGTGGCGCAGTGGAACGCGCTGAGGGCAAGAGTGACCCAGCAACCCACTGCACGCCACCACACCCACAGCAGCATGAAGAAACGACACCAGATGAGTGACAGTGATAACTCCATGCCAAGATCAGACACGAAGATGGGCACCGTACGGAAAACAGACGTCAACAGGTTTGCCAGACACAGATTGACCAGGATGGTGTCGGACGGTGCCAAGTGACGAGAGATGCTTTCTTTAGCGCACTGAAACACCTGAAACACACAGAGAAACTGTTAGGTGTTACTGAAATTAAACCTTCACATGTTACGTTTCTTGGGAATTAGTTCCGTTCGATGTTTCTCACCACATATATGACCAGAATATTTCCCATAATGCCTGAAATGACCAGCAGTCCGAAGAGGATGGCGTCTACCGTCAGAACTTCAGCCATATCTCTCTGTCTCTCTCTACACTTCACACCTGTCTGTCTCTCTGTCTGTCTCTATGTGTGTTCTGTCCATGCTATGTGTGTGCAGATGGCTGTCGTTTGAGTGTGTTCATGTTAATTCTGTATATAAACACATTCACACATGCTCTAATGCACATTCTCACCCTGAGCAAACACAGTTTCAAGCTCAATTAAATCCATCGTCAGTCACTCAGCAGTTCTTTACTTTTCTGAGGCCAAACAACTATTAAACGCTCGAATGAGAGTAAAATGACACTATAGAGTGGAAAGTTCTGTTAGATGTTGGCCTGTCGACTGTATCCAACATCTAAAAGGATTCTGACATAAATGATTGTCAGTTTATGACATTGTGACAGTCAGATTAAGTGTGAAACAAATATATATTGTGTGTGTGTGTGTGTGTGTGTGTGTGAGTGTGTGTGTCAAGTCAAGTCAAGTCAATTTTATTTGTATAGCGCCTTTCACAACACACATCGTTTCAAAGCAGTTTTACAGAAGTTCAGCATTAACAGACGATAAAAATGTAATGTCTATAAAGTCGATAAATCATCATCCTTGTGCAGGGCTCCAAACTGCGACTAAAAAATGGTCGCATTTGCGACCAAATAAATTTATTTGCGAGTGTAATTTCTATCAAGGTCGCCATTGGCGACAGTAAAAATTTACTCCCTTTGATTTTAAAATTTGCTTTACATTTCCCGAGATACATTACAAAAGTTTATATCAAAGAAATAGCGGGGAAAACGGAGTTCATTGCAAGAACTAACCATTTCAAAAAAGAGACTGTGAGAAAACACGGTGACAGTAACAAGCATAAAAAATGCACGTGATCACACAATTGCGAAGAATGCTCCACAGACTACACTGTTAGCACGTGCAGTTTTTCTTGCATGTGAGCTGCGGGATGAAAAGGAATGGAAGGAGTTAAAAATGAAAATATTTGGCGCCTGTTTTTCCCCCTATAGGAGCCAGTGGCTCCTTAATTGATTTTTTGTTTGGAGCCCTGTTGTGGAATTAGATAAGATATGATTCTTTATCGTGTTTAAAAATAATTAAATAATAATTGTATTAATAACCCCAGTGAGCAAGCCGAAGGCGACTGTGGCAAGGAACACAAAACTCCAAAAGATGATTGTTAATGGAGAAAAATAACCTTGGGAGAAACCAGACTCACTGTGGGGGGCCAGTTCCCCGCTGGCTAACATCATGAATAATGTAAATAAGAATTATTTATAGTTAAAAAACATGATTAAAAAAATTATTAAACTTATTAAGTGTTAAGTGTCAGTATTTAGACAGTGATTGTGTTTGAACTGCAAGATTAGTGACCAGTGTCTTTGAAGTCCATCCTTGATTAAATTCCAGAAGTTCACTTAGATGCAATTGTCCTTGTTTGGCTGATGAAGGCTTTTGTTGGCAATAGTTAGTCTATGTATCCCATTTCAAGATCGTAGTCCATGGTGATGGGGCATCTGAAGTCTCCGTGAGAGGCTGGATACAAACTGGAGCTGACGAACGCTATTTACCTGTGTGTGTTTGTGTGTGTGTGTGTGTGTGTGAGTGTGTGTGTGTGTATGTCTGTGTGTGTGTGTCTGTGTGCGTGTGTGCGAGTATGTGTGTGTATATGTGTGTGTGTGTGTGTGTGCGTGTGTGTGTGTGTGTATATGTGTGTGCGTGTGTGCATGTGTGCGTGTGAGTGTGTGTGCATGTGTGCGTGTGTGAGTGTGTGTGTGTGCGTGTGTGCGTGTGTGTGTGTGTGTGCGTGCGTGCGTGTGTGTGTGTGTGTGTGTGTGTGTGTGTGTGTGTGTGCGTGCGAGTGTGCGTGTGTGTGTGCGAGTGCGCGTGTGTGCGGGCAGTCACACCAGCAGGTGGAGACAAACAACTGCCTTTTATGTGTTACGAGTGTGCGTGTGCGTGTGCGAGTGTGCGAATATGTGTGTGTGTATGTGTGTGTGCGTGTGTGCGAGTGTGCGAGTATGTGTGTGTATGTGTGTGTGTGTGTGCGTGTGTGCGTGTGTGTGTGTGTGTGTGTGTGTGAGTGTGTGTGTGTGAGTGTGTGTGTGTGTGTGTGTGTGTGTGTGCGTGCGAGTGCGTGTGTGTGTGCGAGTGCGCGAGTGTGCGTGTGTGCGCGAGTGTGCGTGTGTGTGCGTGTGTGTGTGTGTGTGCGAGTGTGTGTGTGTGTGTGTGCGAGTGTGCATGTGTGCGTGCGTGCGTGCGTGCGAGTGTGTGTGTGTGTGTGTGTGTGAGTGTGTGTGTGTGTGCGAGTGTGCGAGTGTGTGTGCGAGTGTGTGTGTGTGTGTGTGTGTGTGTGTGTGTGTGTGCGAGTGTGTGTGTGTGTGTGTGTGTGTGTGTGTGTGTGTGTGTGTGTGTGTGTGTGTGTGCGCGAGTGTGCGAGTATGTGTGTGTGTGTGTGTGTGTGTGCTGATATAGGTATATTGGACTCACGGGTCTTGTTAAACTCTGATTCTGCATGTTCATGTCATTAGTAATAATGTTGACTCAGTCCTCAGCAGATAGACGTATGTCTGTTTACGTGTTCAGGCAGACATCACAGATCACTGACTCCAATAATCCTATTCTGTCATGATGATGGTATATACGTAATTATTTAATATTTCATTCTGTGAGTTTGTCAGTATTTGTAATTTTACTCAAGATAAGTATTAATAGCTGTCTTCTGGCTGATAAATATTTAGGCACTTAATATTTCCTTCGATTGCCTCTGAGAATTACTTCGATCAACGTCAACGTTTTCATTAACTTTATTCAGAGAGTTACTGCTGACACTCCTGCAACGGGGGCACTCCAACCGACTTCCAGCCCCTCAAAATCACCTGTCTGGCAACCATAACACAGGTTAGGACCCAATCCTCCACATGTTTATTCCCCACATTGATGACCGCCCCAACAAATCCCTTGGATCTTAACGCACCCCCAAAAAACATGGGTTGTGTTCCTATCTTCTGATTGGCATTGCCAGCAGGTGGGTGTGTCTTTAAGACCAAGCCTATACAATCTAGAGGGTTCATCTGCTCGAGGCAACATTTAAATAAATGTCTGAATTAAACACTTTTGTCCACATCGAGTGCAAATGCGAGATAACGGGGTGTAATTTAACTTCAACAGTTAGTTTGATAGAAAGGATTTGCAGTGGTGAAATAGGGGCAAGAACTTCCTGTTCAACACAAAATCAGGGAGGGGCTCTCTCAGGTGGAAGAAACCAATGAGACAAATGTCTGAGACCGAATGCATAATAATAAAACTAAATCTTGGTAGGACTAGCCCCCCTTCAATCAGCTTATGCATCTTACTGAAATGTAATCTGGGACGTTTCCCATTCCAAATGAAGTACTTCGATATGCTCTCAAATAACTTGAAATAAGAGAGGGGGGCATCTACAGGGACTTAGATATCAATACATCTATTCTAGAATAAACCTTATGGACAGATTAATAAAATGTATAGTCCCTAGCAGACGGGTTCAAAAGTCTCCAAATTAGGGCTGGGATAAACGATTATTTTTTAACGATTAATCTAACGATTATTTTTTCGATCCATCGATTAATCTAACGATTCATTTTTTCCAGTCCGATTCGATTTCGATTCGATTAGAAAATGTAAAAAAAAAAAAAAAACAAACAAAAAAAAAGATCACCGGGAGTTTGATTGACAGGCGATCTGATCAATCAATCATAATACGCCATTTTTGTCCGACAAAGTAGTCAGGAGAGAGAAGATTAACATCGGTGGATTATAATTTGAATAATGGATTGTAGGCTACTGTACTGACGTCTTTCCACGGTTAAAACATCAGTCCTTCTGATGTAGGCTACTGTAACAAGTAGAATTAGGTACTGCGCCTTTAAGATGGAACGTACTCTGTTACTCCCGCTCAGAGTGGGCAGTTGATATGGGAAGAGTGAGCTGTGAACATCGCATGTATGCGTGTAAGCCTGTTTTGTGTTTCTGTTGCTCATTTGTACGTGGGACCGACGACAGCTGATAATAAATCACCACGGTGGAATATCAGTTACGTCTTGTGTGTCTTTGCTTACACCTGACTACAACCATTTAGGCAAGCTATCCGGCCCCTTTTGATCAAGAGCGTTACACTACATTCATGTTTAGCCTCTCCGGCACCGCCATCTTTGTTTTTGGTCTGACGAATTGACGCGCATATTTTGCGTCGTGTATTATTTGCGTCGACGTCATCGATGACTTCGACGCGTTGTCCCAGCCCTACTCCAAATATCTGCAAGACCAATATTTTACACATCCTGTGATGTGTCACTGTTGCACTAGGGGATTTACACACTTTTGCTTCACTATGATCAAGGACTGAATCCATCAGTAGATTAAAGTCTCCTCCCAATATTATATCATGAGGGGTGCCAGTGGCTTGCAACATCCCATCAAGATCTATAAAAAAGCCCCGATCATCAGCGTTAGGTGTGTAAATATTAGCCAAAATTCAACTTTGCCCCTGAATTTCAGCTAAAACAATAATGACTCTTCCTAATTTATCTTTAATCTGTTTGAGACATTGTAGATGTTTATTTATCAATGTAGTGACTCCCCTGCTCTTACAGATTATTCAGTTTCCTGCAGTTAAAGATGCATATCTTGAAGAAACACTATATCATATTTCTTACGTTTAAGAAAATTAATAACCTTTCTTCTTTATATGGGATGCCCCAACACATTCACATTCCACTCATATTAACATCTGATATATTAGAAAATATAGACTGTGTGTCAAAAATAAAATTATAAAGACCACATTCCAACATGAGTGCAACAATTAAACCCTGAACTTCCCCAGAAAAAGATAAATGTGCAGATTAACCCCCCACACGACAGCGCCAACCGGTGTCCATTCCTCTAAACTCAAACTGTCCATGAACGCCTACGAGAGTCCCCGCAACAACTTTGCCGTCAGATTGCTCAAGTCCGGTGTTTCTATACAAATTTTATGAGACACAATTACACAACAGAAAATACTCTATAAAACAAACTCCATTCAATAGAGGCATAAACACAAAGAACATGTAGATTAATTCACAAAACTGTCCCAAAGGAGTGTTCTTCCACAAAACATACTCCAGCCGCTAGTGGAACCAGCACAACAACAAAAAAAGACCGTTCAGTTTCCTCGGGCAGTCAAATGAATGTTCAGTGAGCCGGCTGTTTCATAAGTGTAGCAAATGACTTAATCCTTCCAATGTCCTGCAAAAATACTGCACAAAACACACTCCATTCAATATGAGGCATAATCTCAAAGAACATGTAGATTCATCCACATAACGGTCTCAAAGGAGTGTTCTTCCACAAAACATACTCCAGCCGCTAGGTGGATCCAACAAAAAGAAAAAAAGATGCCCAATTACCTCAGACAGTCGAGTGCATGCTCAACGAGTCAGTTCACTTGGGGGGTAACATGATCAACACCAATTGACTTTATGAAGGACATCGCTTGCTGTGGGCACATGAATGTTTTACACCCATCTTTAGTATCTATTCTTAATTTGTCCGGGAACATCAGAGCAAAAGCGATCTCTTGTTGATCTAAATGTTTCTTGCATTCCTTGATTCAGTCCCTTTTCTCTCTTGTTGAATTTGCAAAGTCTAGGAAGAAGAAAATGCTGCACTTCTTCCAAGAAAGATTTTCATTACTCCTCGTGTAACACAAGATGTTTATTAGATGATCTCTGAATTGATCGGGCTTGTCCAACCATTTGGATGTTGTTTCACCGATTATAATTCTCCTAATCCTCCAGCTTCTCCCAAAAATATATGCAGAGTAATAATTCCCTCTCCAATGACTCCAGAACAGTCTCTCAACATCCCTGATTCTTGTGTCCATCTCAGAGAATTTAGTTTCCATCGCAGTGATGCATACACACACACTCACACACACACACACACACACACACACACACACACACACACACACACACATGCACACTCCCTCACTCACACACACACACACACACACTCACTCACACACTCATACACACACACACACACTCACACACTCACACACACACACACACAAACACACACAAACACACACACACTCACACACACACTCACTCACACACACACTCTGTGCACACATTTGCTCATTCAATGTCCAGTAGTATTTGCTCCACCCACTCGCTTGTCATTTTATGTTCATTAGTATTTGCTCCAGTATTTGCTCACTCAATGTTCAGTAGTATTTACTCCACCCACACGCTTGTCATTTGATGTTCATTAGTATTTGCTCGAGTATTTGCTCACTCAATGTTCAGTAGTATTTACTCCACCCACACGCTTGTCATTTGATGTTCATTAGTATTTGCTTGAGTATTTGCTCATTCAATGTTCAGCAGTATTTACTCCACCCACACGCTTGTCATTTGATGTTCATTAGTATTTGCTCGAGTATTTGCTCATTCAATGGTCAGTAGTATTTACTCCACCCACTCACTTGTCATTTGATGTTCATTAGTATTTGCTCCACGCACTCGCTTGTCATTAGATGTTCGGTAGTATTTGCTCCGCCCACTCACTTGTCATTTGATGTTCATTAGTATTTGCTTGAGTATTTGCTCATTCAATGTTCAGTAGTATTTACTCCACCCACACACTTGTCATTTTATGTTCAGTAGTATTTGCTCGAGTATTTGGTCATTCAGTGTTCAGTAGTATTTACTCCACCCACTCGCTTGTCATTTTATGTTCAGTAGTATTTTCTCGAGTATTTGGTCATTCAGTGTTCAGTAGTATTTCATCTACACACTCGCTTGTCATTTTATGTTCAGTAGTATTTGTTCGACCCACACACTTGTCATTTTATGTTCAGTAGTATTTTCTCGAGTATTTGGTCATTCAATGTTCAGTAGTATTTACTCCACCCACATGCTTGTCATTTGATGTTCATTAGTATTTTCTCAAGTATTTGCTCATTCAATGTTCAGTAGTATTTACTCCACACACTCGCTTGTCATTTTATGTTCATTAGTATTTCCTTGAGTATTTGCTCATTCAATGTTCAGTAGTATTTACTCCATCCATTCGCTTGTCATTTGATGTTCATTAGTATTTGCTCCATGCAATCGCTTGTCATTAGATGTTCGGTAGTATTTGCTCCACCCACACACTTGTCATTTTATGTTAATTAGTATTTGCTTGAGTATTTGCTCATTCAATGTTCAGTAGTATTTACTCCATCCATTCGCTTGTCATTTGATGTTCAGTAGGATTTGCTCCACCCACTCGCTTGTCATTTGATGTTCATTAGTATTTGCTCCACCCACACACTTGTCATTTGATGTTCATTAGTATTTACTCGAGTATTTGCTCATTCAATGTTCAGTAATATTTACTCCACCCACTCGCTTTTCATTTGATGTCAGTAGTATTTGCTCCACCCGCACACTTGTCATTTTATGTTCATTAGTATTTGCTCGAGTATTTGCTCATTAAACGTTCAGTAGTATTTACTCCACCCACACACTTGTCATTTGATGTTCATTAGTATTTACTCGAGTATTTGCTCATTAAATGTTCAGTAGTATTTACTCCACCCACACACTTGTCATTTGATGTTCATTAGTATTTGCTCCACCCACACACTTGTCATTTTATCATTCATTAGTATTTGCTTGAGTATTTGCTCACTCAATGTTCAGTAGTATTTACTCCACCCAGTCGCTTGTCATTTGATGTTCATAAGTATTTGCTCGAGTATTTGGTCATTCAATGTTCAGTAGTATTTGCTCCACCCACACACTTGTCATTTTATGTTCAGTAGTATTTACTCTACCCACTCCCTTGTCATTTGATGTTCATTAGTATTTTCTCAAGTATTTGCTCATTCAATGTTCAGTAGTATTTACTCCACACACTCGCTTGTCATTTTATGTTCATTAGTATTTGCTTGAGTATTTGCTCATTCAATGTTCAGTAGTATTAACTCCACCCACTCGCTTGTCATTTGATGTTCATTAGTATTTGCTTGAGTATTTGCTCATTCAATGTTCAGTAGTATTTACTCCACCCACACACTTGTCATTTTATGTTCATTAGTATTTGCTTGAGTATTTGCTCATTCAATGTTCAGTAGTATTTGCTCCACACAATCGCTTGTCATTAGATGTTCGGTAGTATTTGCTCCACCCACACACTTGTCATTTATGTTCATTAGTATTTGCTCGAGTATTTGCTCATTCGATGCTCAGTAGTATTTACTCCACCCACTCGCTTGTCATTTGATGTCAGTATTATTTGCTCCACCCACACACTTGTCATTTTATGTTCATTAGTATTTGCTTGAGTATTTGCTCATTAAATGTTCAGTAGTATTTACTCCACCCACACGCTTCTCATTTGATGTTCATTAGTATTTGCTCCACCCACACACTTGTCATTTGATGTTCATTAGTATGTACTCCACCCACACACTTGTCATTTTATCGTTCATTAGTATTTGCTTGAGTATTTGCTCACTCAATGTTCAGTAGTATTTACTCCACCCACACACTTGTCATTTGATGTTCATTAGTATTTGCTCCAGTATTTGCTCACTCAATGTTCAGTAGTATTTACTCCATCCATTCGCTTGTCATTTGATGTTCATTAGTATTTGCTCCATGCAATCGCTTGTCATTAGATGTTCGGTAGTATTTGCTCCACCCACACACTTGTCATTTTATGTTAATTAGTATTTGCTTGAGTATTTGCTCATTCAATGTTCAGTAGTATTTACTCCATCCATTCGCTTGTCATTTGATGTTCAGTAGGATTTGCTCCACCCACTCGCTTGTCATTTGATGTTCATTAGTATTTGCTCCACCCACACACTTGTCATTTGATGTTCATTAGTATTTACTCGAGTATTTGCTCATTCAATGTTCAGTAGTATTTACTCCACCCACTCGCTTTTCATTTGATGTCAGTAGTATTTGCTCCACCCACACACTTGTCATTTTATGTTCATTAGTATTTGCTCGAGTATTTGCTCATTAAATGTTCAGTAGTATTTACTCCACCCACACACTTGTCAATTGATGTTCATTAGTATTTGCTCCACCCACACACTTGTCATTTTATCGTTCATTAGTATTTGCTTGAGTATTTGCTCATTCAATGTTCAGTAGTATTTACTACACCCACTCGCTTGTCATTTGATGTTCATAAGTATTTGCTCGAGTATTTGGTCATTCAATGTTCAGTAGTATTTGCTCCACCCACACACTTGTCATTTTATGTTCAGTAGTATTTACTCTACCCACTCCCTTGTCATTTGATGTTCATTAGTATTTTCTCAAGTATTTACTCATTCAATGTTCAGTAGTATTTACTCCACACACTCGCTTGTCATTTTATGTTCATTAGTATTTGCTTGAGTATTTGCTCATTCAATGTTCAGTAGTATTAACTCCACCCACTCGCTTGTCATTTGATGTTCATTAGTATTTGCTTGAGTATTTGCTCATTCAATGTTCAGTAGTATTTACTCCACCCACACACTTGTCATTTTATGTTCATTAGTATTTGCTTGAGTATTTGCTCATTCAATGTTCAGTAGTATTTGCTCCACACAATCGCTTGTCATTAGATGTTCGGTAGTATTTGCTCCACCCACACACTTGTCATTTTATGTTCATTAGTATTTGCTCGAGTATTTGCTCATTCAATGCTCAGTAGTATTTACTCCACCCACTCGCTTGTCATTTGATGTCAGTAGTATTTGCTCCACCCACACACTTGTCATTTTATGTTCATTAGTATTTGCTTGAGTATTTGCTCATTAAATGTTCAGTAGTATTTACTCCACCCACACGCTTCTCATTTGATGTTCATTAGTATTTGCTCCACCCACACACTTGTCATTTGATGTTCATTAGTATGTACTCCACCCACACACTTGTCATTTTATCGTTCATTAGTATTTGCTTGAGTATTTGCTCACTCAATGTTCAGTAGTATTTACTCCACCCACACACTTGTCATTTGATGTTCATTAGTATTTGCTCCAGTATTTGCTCACTCAATGTTCAGTAGTATTTACTCCACCCACTCGCTTGTCATTTGATGTTCATTAGTATTTGCTCGAGTATTTGCTCATTCAAAGTTCAGTAGTATTTACTCCACCCACTCATTTGTCATTTGATGTTCATTAGTATTTGCTCGAGTATTTGCTCATTCAATGTTCAGTAGTATTTACTCCACCCACTCACTTGTCATTTGATGGTCAGTAGTATTTACTCCACCCAGTCGCTTGTCATTTGATGTTCATTAGTATTTGCTCGAGTATTTACTCATTCAATGTTCAGTAGTATTTACTCCACCCACTCGCTTGTCATTTTATGTTCATTAGTATTTGCTCGAGTATTTGCTCACTCAATGTTCAGTAGTATTTAGTCCACCCACTCGTTTTTCATTTTATGTTCATTAGTATTTGCTCCAGTATTTGCTCATTCAATGTTCAGTAGTATTTACTCCACCCACACGCTTCTCATTTGATGTTTATTAGTATTTGCTCCACCCACACACTTGTCATTTTATGTTCATTAGTATTTCCTCGAGTATTTGCTCATTCAATGTTCAGTAGTATTTACTCCACACACTCGCTTGTCATTTTATGTTCATTAGTATTTGCTTGAGTATTTGCTCATTCAATGTTCAGTAGTATTAACTCCACCCACTCGCTTGTCATTTGATGTTCATTAGTATTTGCTTGAGTATTTGCTCATTCAATGTTCAGTAGTATTTACTCCACCCACACACTTGTCATTTTATGTTCATTAGTATTTGCTTGAGTATTTGCTCATTCAATGTTCAGTAGTATTTGCTCCACACAATCGCTTGTCATTAGATGTTCGGTAGTATTTGCTCCACCCACACACTTGTCATTTTATGTTCATTAGTATTTGCTCGAGTATTTGCTCATTCAATGCTCAGTAGTATTTACTCCACCCACTCGCTTGTCATTTGATGTCAGTAGTATTTGCTCCACCCACACACTTGTCATTTTATGTTCATTAGTATTTGCTTGAGTATTTGCTCATTAAATGTTCAGTAGTATTTACTCCACCCACACGCTTCTCATTTGATGTTCATTAGTATTTGCTCCACCCACACACTTGTCATTTGATGTTCATTAGTATGTACTCCACCCACACACTTGTCATTTTATCGTTCATTAGTATTTGCTTGAGTATTTGCTCACTCAATGTTCAGTAGTATTTACTCCACCCACACACTTGTCATTTGATGTTCATTAGTATTTGCTCCAGTATTTGCTCACTCAATGTTCAGTAGTATTTACTCCACCCACTCGCTTGTCATTTGATGTTCATTAGTATTTGCTCGAGTATTTGCTCATTCAAAGTTCAGTAGTATTTACTCCACCCACTCATTTGTCATTTGATGTTCATTAGTATTTGCTCGAGTATTTGCTCATTCAATGTTCAGTAGTATTTACTCCACCCACTCACTTGTCATTTGATGGTCAGTAGTATTTACTCCACCCAGTCGCTTGTCATTTGATGTTCATTAGTATTTGCTCGAGTATTTACTCATTCAATGTTCAGTAGTATTTACTCCACCCACTCGCTTGTCATTTTATGTTCATTAGTATTTGCTCGAGTATTTGCTCACTCAATGTTCAGTAGTATTTAGTCCACCCACTCGTTTTTCATTTTATGTTCATTAGTATTTGCTCCAGTATTTGCTCATTCAATGTTCAGTAGTATTTACTCCACCCACACGCTTCTCATTTGATGTTTATTAGTATTTGCTCCACCCACACACTTGTCATTTTATGTTCATTAGTATTTCCTCGAGTATTTGCTCATTCAATGTTCAGTAGTATTTACTCCACCCACTCGTTTTTATTTTATGTTCATTAGTATTTGCTCGAGTATTTGCTCATTCAATGTTCAGTAGTATTTACTCCACCCACACGCTTCTCATTTGATGTTCATTAGTATTTGCTCCACCCACACACTTGTCATTTTATGTTCATTAGTATTTGCTTGAGTATTTGCTCATTCAATGTTCAGTAGTATTAACTCCACCCACTCGCTTGTCATTTGATGTTCATTAGTATTTGCTTGAGTATTTGCTCATTCAATGTTCAGTAGTATTTACTCCACCCACACACTTGTCATTTTATGTTCATTAGTATTTGCTTGAGTATTTGCTCATTCAATGTTCAGTAGTATTTGCTCCACACAATCGCTTGTCATTAGATGTTCGGTAGTATTTGCTCCACCCACACACTTGTCATTTATGTTCATTAGTATTTGCTCGAGTATTTGCTCATTCGATGCTCAGTAGTATTTACTCCACCCACTCGCTTGTCATTTGATGTCAGTATTATTTGCTCCACCCACACACTTGTCATTTTATGTTCATTAGTATTTGCTTGAGTATTTGCTCATTAAATGTTCAGTAGTATTTACTCCACCCACACGCTTCTCATTTGATGTTCATTAGTATTTGCTCCACCCACACACTTGTCATTTGATGTTCATTAGTATGTACTCCACCCACACACTTGTAATTTTATCGTTCATTAGTATTTGCTTGAGTATTTGCTCACTCAATGTTCAGTAGTATTTACTCCACCCACACACTTGTCATTTGATGTTCATTAGTATTTGCTCCAGTATTTGCTCACTCAATGTTCAGTAGTATTTACTCCATCCATTCGCTTGTCATTTGATGTTCATTAGTATTTGCTCCATGCAATCGCTTGTCATTAGATGTTCGGTAGTATTTGCTCCACCCACACACTTGTCATTTTATGTTAATTAGTATTTGCTTGAGTATTTGCTCATTCAATGTTCAGTAGTATTTACTCCATCCATTTGCTTGTCATTTGATGTTCAGTAGGATTTGCTCCACCCACTCGCTTGTCATTTGATGTTCATTAGTATTTGCTCCACCCACACACTTGTCATTTGATGTTCATTAGTATTTACTCGAGTATTTGCTCATTCAATGTTCAGTAGTATTTACTCCACCCACTCGCTTTTCATTTGATGTCAGTAGTATTTGCTCCACCCACACACTTGTCATTTTATGTTCATTAGTATTTGCTCGAGTATTTGCTCATTAAATGTTCAGTAGTATTTACTCCACCCACACACTTGTCATTTGATGTTCATTAGTATTTGCTCCACCCACACACTTGTCATTTTATCGTTCATTAGTATTTGCTTGAGTATTTGCTCATTCAATGTTCAGTAGTATTTACTACACCCACTCGCTTGTCATTTGATGTTCATAAGTATTTGCTCGAGTATTTGGTCATTCAATGTTCAGTAGTATTTGCTCCACCCACACACTTGTCATTTTATGTTCAGTAGTATTTACTCTACCCACTCCCTTGTCATTTGATGTTCATTAGTATTTTCTCAAGTATTTACTCATTCAATGTTCAGTAGTATTTACTCCACACACTCGCTTGTCATTTTATGTTCATTAGTATTTGCTTGAGTATTTGCTCATTCAATGTTCAGTAGTATTAACTCCACCCACTCGCTTGTCATTTGATGTTCATTAGTATTTGCTTGAGTATTTGCTCATTCAATGTTCAGTAGTATTTACTCCACCCACACACTTGTCATTTTATGTTCATTAGTATTTGCTTGAGTATTTGCTCATTCAATGTTCAGTAGTATTTGCTCCACACAATCGCTTGTCATTAGATGTTCGGTAGTATTTGCTCCACCCACACACTTGTCATTTTATGTTCATTAGTATTTGCTCATTCAATGCTCAGTAGTATTTACTCCACCCACTCGCTTGTCATTTGATGTCAGTAGTATTTGCTCCACCCACACACTTGTCATTTTATGTTCATTAGTATTTGCTTGAGTATTTGCTCATTAAATGTTCAGTAGTATTTACTCCACCCACACGCTTCTCATTTGATGTTCATTAGTATTTGCTCCACCCACACACTTGTCATTTGATGTTCATTAGTATGTACTCCACCCACACACTTGTCATTTTATCGTTCATTAGTATTTGCTTGAGTATTTGCTCACTCAATGTTCAGTAGTATTTACTCCACCCACACACTTGTCATTTGATGTTCATTAGTATTTGCTCGAGTATTTGCTCACTCAATGTTCAGTAGTATTTACTCCATCCATTCGCTTGTCATTTGATGTTCATTAGTATTTGCTCCATGCAATCACTTGTCATTTGATGTTCATTAGTATTTGCTCCACCCACACACTTGTCATTTGATGTTCATTAGTATTTACTCGAGTATTTGCTCATTCAATGTTCAGTAGTATTTACTCCACCCACTCGCTTTTCATTTGATGTCAGTAGTATTTGCTCCACCCACACACTTGTCATTTTATGTTCATTAGTATTTGCTCGAGTATTTGCTCATTAAATGTTCAGTAGTATTTACTCCACCCACACACTTGTCATTTGATGTTCATTAGTATTTGCTCCACCCACACACTTGTCATTTTATGTTCATTAGTATTTGCTTGAGTATTTGCTCATTCAATGTTCAGTAGTATTTACTCCACCCACACACTTGTCATTTTATGTTCATTAGTATTTGCTTGAGTATTTGCTCATTCAATGTTCAGTAGTATTTGCTCCACACAATCGCTTGTCATTAGATATTCGGTAGTATTTGCTCCACCCACACACTTGTCATTTATGTTCATTAGTATTTGCTCGAGTATTTGCTCATTCGATGCTCAGTAGTATTTACTCCACCCACTCGCTTGTCATTTGATGTCAGTATTATTTGCTCCACCCACACACTTGTCATTTTATGTTCATTAGTATTTGCTCCACCCACACACTTGTCATTTTATCGTTCATTAGTATTTGCTTGAGTATTTGCTCACTCAATGTTCAGTAGTATTTACTCCACCCACACACTTGTCATTTGATGTTCATTAGTATTTGCTCCAGTATTTGCTCACTCAATGTTCAGTAGTATTTACTCCATCCATTCGCTTGTCATTTGATGTTCATTAGTATTTGCTCCATGCAATCGCTTGTCATTAGATGTTCGGTAGTATTTGCTCCACCCACACACTTGTCATTTTATGTTAATTAGTATTTGCTTGAGTATTTGCTCATTCAATGTTCAGTAGTATTTACTCCATCCATTCGCTTGTCATTTGATGTTCAGTAGGATTTGCTCCACCCACTCGCTTGTCATTTGATGTTCATTAGTATTTGCTCCACCCACACACTTGTCATTTGATGTTCATTAGTATTTACTCGAGTATTTGCTCATTCAATGTTCAGTAGTATTTACTCCACCCACTCGCTTTTCATTTGATGTCAGTAGTATTTGCTCCACCCACACACTTGTCATTTTATGTTCATTAGTATTTGCTCGAGTATTTGCTCATTAAATGTTCAGTAGTATTTACTCCACCCACACACTTGTCATTTGATGTTCATTAGTATTTGCTCCACCCACACACTTGTCATTTTATCGTTCATTAGTATTTGCTTGAGTATTTGCTCATTCAATGTTCAGTAGTATTTACTACACCCACTCGCTTGTCATTTGATGTTCATAAGTATTTGCTCGAGTATTTGGTCATTCAATGTTCAGTAGTATTTGCTCCACCCACACACTTGTCATTTTATGTTCAGTAGTATTTACTCTACCCACTCCCTTGTCATTTGATGTTCATTAGTATTTTCTCAAGTATTTACTCATTCAATGTTCAGTAGTATTTACTCCACACACTCGCTTGTCATTTTATGTTCATTAGTATTTGCTTGAGTATTTGCTCATTCAATGTTCAGTAGTATTAACTCCACCCACTCGCTTGTCATTTGATGTTCATTAGTATTTGCTTGAGTATTTGCTCATTCAATGTTCAGTAGTATTTACTCCACCCACACACTTGTCATTTTATGTTCATTAGTATTTGCTTGAGTATTTGCTCATTCAATGTTCAGTAGTATTTGCTCCACACAATCGCTTGTCATTAGATGTTCGGTAGTATTTGCTCCACCCACACACTTGTCATTTTATGTTCATTAGTATTTGCTCGAGTATTTGCTCATTCAATGCTCAGTAGTATTTACTCCACCCACTCGCTTGTCATTTGATGTCAGTAGTATTTGCTCCACCCACACACTTGTCATTTTATGTTCATTAGTATTTGCTTGAGTATTTGCTCATTAAATGTTCAGTAGTATTTACTCCACCCACACGCTTCTCATTTGATGTTCATTAGTATTTTCTCCACCCACACACTTGTCATTTGATGTTCATTAGTATGTACTCCACCCACACACTTGTCATTTTATCGTTCATTAGTATTTGCTTGAGTATTTGCTCACTCAATGTTCAGTAGTATTTACTCCAACCACACACTTGTCATTTGATGTTCATTAGTATTTGCTCCAGTATTTGCTCACTCAATGTTCAGTAGTATTTACTCCACCCACTCGCTTGTCATTTGATGTTCATTAGTATTTGCTCGAGTATTTGCTCATTCAAAGTTCAGTAGTATTTACTCCACCCACTCACTTGTCATTTGATGTTCATTAGTATTTGCTCGAGTATTTGCTCATTCAATGTTCAGTAGTATTTACTCCACCCACTCGCTTGTCATTTGATGGTCAGTAGTATTTACTCCACCCAGTCGCTTGTCATTTGATGTTCATTAGTATTTGCTCGAGTATTTACTCATTCAATGTTCAGTAGTATTTACTCCACCCACTCGCTTGTCATTTTATGTTCATTAGTATTTGCTCGAGTATTTGCTCACTCAATGTTCAGTAGTATTTAGTCCACCCACTCGTTTTTCATTTTATGTTCATTAGTATTTGCTCCAGTATTTGCTCATTCAATGTTCAGTAGTATTTACTCCACCCACACGCTTCTCATTTGATGTTTATTAGTATTTGCTCCACCCACACACTTGTCATTTTATGTTCATTAGTATTTTCTCGAGTATTTGCTCATTCAATGTTCAGTAGTATTTACTCCACCCACTCGTTTTTATTTTATGTTCATTAGTATTTGCTCCAGTATTTGCTCATTCAATGTTCAGTAGTATTTACTCCACCCACACGCTTCTCATTTGATGTTCATTAGTATTTGCTCCACCCACACACTTGTCATTTTATGTTCATTAGTATTTCCTCGAGTATTTGCTCATTCAATGTTCAGTAGTATTTACTCCACCCACTCGTTTTTCATTTTATGTTCATTAGTATTTGCTCCAGTATTTGCTCACTCAATGTTCAGTAGTATTTACTCCACCCACACGCTTCTCATTTGATGTTCATTAGTATTTGCTCCACCCACTCACTTGTCATTTTATATTCATTAGTATTTCCTGGAGCATTTGCTCATTCAATGTTCAGTAGTATTTACTCCACCCACTCACTTGTCATTTTATGTTCATTAGTATTTGCTTGAGTATTTGCTCATTCAATGTTCAGTAGTATTTGCTCCACCCACTCGCTTGTCATTTGATGTCATTAGTGTTTACTCCGCCCACTCTCCCTCCTGCCATTGTGACGACACAGAAACAGCTGCGCAGCTCAGCCGCCATTTTATTTCTTCTGCGGCTCCGTGTGAAACGGCTGAACCGAGCTCTCGTGCCGACCCGTTTTTCTTAAACTCTCCCCGGGCTTTAGATAGCGATGCCGGTCGATCCGCTGCGTGTCGCGGTCGTGTGCTCCAGCAACCAGAACCGCAGTATGGAAGCGCACAACATCCTGAGGTAACAACGACGAGAGAAAACCAACTGAAAATCCGCTCGAGCTCGAGTCCAACACCGCCGGTTCCGTTAATCTGCGTTGTTATAAACCCTCATTTTCATGTCCAGATGGTCCAAGATATGGACAGTCCACAACACGAGACAGAATGTACAGATTATTTATGTTATTTTACAGAGATGAATATTACCTCATGCGTCCAAAAACACGGAAGTCTTTTTCTCCTTTTGTTAGAACAGCTCAAATCTGAACATGAAAACAACGAAATTGCTCGAAGACTTGTAGGTTTAATACAGAATATAACTATAGAGATTATATAAGAATATAACTATAGAAGAGTGCCATAGCGTACATGTTAAAAACATGGTACATTATCTCTGTCCCATGATTTTACCCTGTTTTGTGTTGGACCATTCTAGAGAGTTTGCTATTTCAGTGCCGTGGGTAACATCATGGTATATGTGTGTGTGTACAGAACATGAGCTCAGGTATATTTAGCTCAGGTAAGATCCTGTGGGATTCATCAGGAAGGGTGTCTCCAGACGATCCGTGTCATTTGTTTATCTCTTGTGTTGTCGTGTTTAACTGTGTATCTGTTATTTCTACAGCAAGCGGGGGTTTGCCGTGCGATCATTCGGCACCGGAAGCCACGTCAAACTGCCTGGACCGGCTCCGGACAAACCCAACATTTATGACTTCAAAACCACTTATGAGCAGATGTACAACGACTTGGTCCGCAAAGACAAGGAACTGTATCCCTAGCACACACACACACACACACACACACACACACCTGTTTGCCATGGCAACAGATGCAGGTTCAAAGGATGCCCGAAAGCGAACACACCCCTGTTATAGACTCCATGAACACTAAGCACCAGATTAGCACTGGGAATGATGTGTCCCCCGCTGGGTCACAATAGAGCTCAGGAGGTCGTAGTCCAAAAACCTGGAAGTCTGTTTTTTATTTTCGGAGTGAAATCAGGTCTGTGGGAAACATGACGATACGGGACGTTCAGTCACTCTCAGACTGGAGTTTGGAAGCCGTATTGCTCACGTGTTTCAACAAAACGTCCCGTATCGTCAAGTGATGTATCCCACAGACTCTTATAATGGAAAAACCTCGAGGAATATCCCGAGGGAACTGAGGGATTTAGACTTCCGGGTTCGGGAACAGCGTCATGCGCTAATATTACGATACTGCATCGCAACGGATTGTGATCGTTTATTCGCTTGTTCCTGTCATCATCATTACACTTGGGTGCTTC